>CAMZMU010000074.1:64918843-65482989 GCA_947311845.1 Poa pratensis
TGTTAGTGACAAAATCGTTGTCCTATATTTATGAAGTGAAATATTTAATGATCATACGTCGATTTGAATTTAGATGGTAGTAGCTCCCACATTTATAACATTAATGCCAAAGGATACAAACTTAATAATGACACCACATTATTGTGGCACTAACGTTTTAAGCCATGTCAATGTTATATGCATTAAGAAGCTCCATTCGGATAGACCTCCAAGTCCTTAGATTTAGATCTTTAGACACTTGCAAAATAACTAAGACACCGTTTTCTGGAAACGGGCATTTAACTTATTGATAATCATACATAATGATGTGTGTGGATCAATGAAGTATTTTAACGTGTAGTGGAAATCATTATTTTGTAGACTTCAGCAATTCTTTGAGTAGATATTTGGATATCCACTTAAAGAAATGCTGGTCTGATAAGTTTGATATGATCAAACAAGTTCGGAGTGAAGTAAGAAAAATAAACTTAACAAGAGAATCGAATTCCCGTGATAAAAGATCAAGGAAACAAGGATTTGAGTTATATGTTTGGCATATCATTGAAAGACTTGTGAAAAGAGTTCCACAAAATACGCCGCATGGAACACCACAATGTTATGGTGTGTTAAGATGTCGTAATCACACTCTATTGGATAATGTGTGGTAAATAAAATCTCTTATCGAATTATTGTGATCATTGGAGTCATATGGTAGAAACAAAACATTCACGTTAGATACTAGGGAAACCATCTAAATCCGTGGAGACAATACCATATGAGTGATGACATGGCTTTTTAGCCTAGATTGTCGTTTCAGTAATTTAGTGTTTCGATATGATCAAACCTAAAATGGATAAATCTTTGTAGTATACCTAAAGAATTAGTTGGGTACATGTCTCACAACAGAGGCAAAATTGTTGCCGGAATACACCTTGCTGAAGGAATAGTTTCTTGTCCAAGGGTATAAGTGAGAAAGAAAGTAGAGCAAGACGAAGTTGACAAACTTTCTCTCTAGGCATCAGAGTGGCGCAATGGAAAAGGTTCCGGTACCGTCCTCCACAACTGGAAGGAAGCTGATGATAATGATCATGATGCTCTGAGCTCATACTAAAACCGTAGGCATATGAGAATGTGTTCCGCATTGTGTGGTACGACAATCTTGTTATGAAGTCATGTTAATGGAACATGACAAACCTACGAACTACGAAGGAGCGATGGTGAACCTAAAGTCCGAGAAATGGCTATGAGCGATATATGATCCGCGATAAAATTCATGTACGATTACCAAGTAATGACTTGGGAAGATCTTCTTGATGGCATCCAGGCCATTAAATGAATATGGAATTTTATGAGAAAATAGACACTGATAAGGATCTATTTGTCGCAAAAACAGTTTCGACAGATTCAAAAGTTGACCACAACAAGATGTTGTCTCAAGTGGCGAAGCCTAAGTCTATTTAGGGTCGTTTAGCAATTACTATAGTTTCAAATTGAGAAATTGATAGATGGATAAGGAAACCATGTTTCTTAATGGTAACATTAAGAAAGATTTGTAATTATACAATAAGATGGTTTGTTGATCCTAAGGATGCTAAACATGTATGCAAACTTCAACTGTCCATTCATGGGCTGAAGCAAGCATATCGGAGCTGGAATCTTCACTTTGATAATGTGATCAAAGAATTTTGGAGTCGTCCAAAATAGTTAAGAAACCTGCATTTACAAAGAAGTGAGTGGGAGCTAAGTAGCTTTTCTTGATCTTATATGTGAATGGCATATTTGAGTATGAGCTAAAAGAAATTCCTTGGTCTTATATGCGGAAGGCATATTTGAGTGGGAGCTAGGTGTCATTCCTGATTTCATATGTAACGACATATTGAGAATGATACAGATCCTCTAGCAAAGTATAAATGATTATTTAAGTGATTAAATTTTCTTTGAATGAAGTTAGGAGTATTAGGCATCATATCTATAATTTGAATAGATCAAAAGGGCTTAATAACATTAGGTCCGAATATTTTCCTAGGTTAAGATTCTGAAGTTTTTCAGAATAGAACAAGCGAAGAAAAGGTTCTTGCTTGTATGACTAGGTAAAATATCAAGTTTATCTTGGTGTTTCAGCGATAGCTAAAGAAAGAAAAGGATGTTCGACATCCTCTATGCCTCAGCCATAGATTCTATCAGACTGAAAACTCGACTTGGTGTGACCCAAGTTCTTGGTTGAAGAACGGGTTCTAGAGTGATCCCTGGATGGATCAATGAACAAACGTTAAGTATATTCTTCGGTGTCTAAAGAGAACTGAAGATATGTTTTCTGGTATAGGGTAAGATTGAAAAGACAACTTGCCGTAAAAGGTTACGATGATGCAAGTTATGACACTGACCCACACGACTAGAAATCTCATACAGGAGAAGTCCTTTGTTTTGAAGAAAGACACGGTTAGCATGCGAAGTCGCATATGAATGCACTGTCACATAATCTACATAGGTATAGGAATATATGGCTACTTCAGAAGTAGCAAGTATGATTGGACTGAGCGGTTTTCCAGAGCATGCGTGGTTCCCTTAATAGATCTCTTAGACTTTTAAGACCCATGCTGCGTGAAGTTTCGAGTCTCACTCCATCGACAAACATATGTTTCACCGTTATCGTAAGATATGGGATAATGTCAAACTAGGTGACATAGCAGTGTTGCAAAGTACATACAGATCTCAATGTGAGATATCTGTTGACTAAATTCCTCTTCCACGAGACAAGCATGCACCAAGTTGCTATAGGTGTTAAGCTTTTACCAAGTTGTAAACTAGATTAAATTGTACTCTAGTGCAAGTGGGAGACTGAAGGAGATATGCCTAGAGGCAATTAATAAAGACATTTTATTTATCATATCTCATTTGTTCATAATATGTTTTATACCATGCTATAACTGTATTAAGCGGAAACATTAATACACGTGTGGTACGTAAACAACCAGGTCCCTAATAGCCTCTATTTAACTAGTTCATTGTGCAATCGATGATCGAGGTTTTCCGATCATGTGACATTGATGTCAGTTGATAATGGAGTCATATCATTGGGAGATTGATGTGATGGACATATCCAATATTTATAGGATGTTGTCGTTACGCCTTCGACCGTGAGATCAACTCTAATTGCTATTTCTGAAAGATACTTTGATTGCATCAAACGTCATGTCTTAAAAGTATGACTATAAAGGTGTTCCTCTCGGGTATCGGAAGGGAGTATGTTGAGACGAGGGATCAAGAGCGGGATTTGCCAATCTGCATAGCAGGATAGATACTCTGGGCCCACTCGGTGAGATTACGTCAATGAGCTTGCAATCATGTGACTAGGTCACAGGGACGTAATATCACTGACGAGTAAAGAATAGTGCTGTCGATAAAGAGATCAAGCTAGGTATCACGATATCTAAGATCGAGTCTCGGACACACTAAGTATCGCCAGGCAAAAGGTTTAAGACTCGACGTCTAAGGTTCGAACGACAAAAGTTATTCGTTATCTCACAGGGACTGATCATGGGTATCCAAGGTCCACGATTAGTCATTGATCGGAGAGCATGTCTCGATCATGTCTGGTGAGATCTCGAACCGCTAGGGTAACACACTTAAGGGGAGATGACTTGTATAATAGGTTGGACATAGAAGAGAAAATAGAAGAGAGCACCGGAAGTGTTCCGGGAGAGTTCCGATGGAGATCGGAGGGCAAAGAAATAGTTTTTGGAGCTCGAATAAATTAAATAATATATATTTAATATTAATTAATGTAATTGATGATTAAATATATTTTTATTTATTTATTTTCGGATTTTTAGGCAGCCCAAATTCCAAATGGGCCTAACTTTTGAAGAAAGGCCCATAAGGCGGGGAACTTCCCCCCCAGGGCCGGAGCACCATGGGAGGTGGCCGGATGGGCCACAATGGGCCCATCCTAGGGCCGGTGCACCCTTTTGGGCGTTGGGGGCCGTGGGATTAGTCCCACATCGCCCGGCCACCGAGGGTGGCAGCCCTCTTCCACCTATATATAGAGGTGCCCTATGCCTTGGAAATTCACCAGAAATTCTCTCTCTCTCATCCGTTTAGATGTGACTCCGCAAATGGGGTTGCGCACGGGTTGAGGTTTCTCCACCATACGCATGCCGCCGAGCTGCTGGTTTTCTCCGGTCCAAGTTTTCTGCTTCCGCTGCTCGTCCCTGGATCGGAGCCCGGAGGTCGTCATCTCCACCGTACGTGTGCGACTCCCTGCGAGGCGTCACATTTGGGGCGCTTGGAGGAGTTCGTCTCCACCACCATGAGGTCGGCGTAGCCATCGTCATCGCCGCCATCGTCTTCATCACGCTTCGTCATCAAAACAGATCGTCGACGCTTACGGTCTACAAGGGTATGTATACCGTCTCCTCCGTTATAGTATATCAGCATAGTATAGATCCTGGCTAGTATAAGGTTATCATTGTTAGGAATTTTTTTGTTTTCTGCCTACGATCGCCTTCAAGAAGACCCTACCGCTTACGCTAGACTACTTGGAGTACAAGATACGACAACCCCTGCTGGATTTGTCTAGGACTCTAAAACCTGAACCGACTCAGGACACCTTGTAAATCCTAGACCGACTCGCTATATAAAGCCGACATAGAGGCACCCTTTAGATACTACTCGCATGATTCTTTCGGTACACAAAAGGAAAAGTTGCCGCCTAAACTTCTAAGCCCGCCACGATCTTTTAACAGATTTATTTAGTATCAGTGATTTATAGAAGGGGTAGGGATCCTACACTGATGGGGACCCGAATATGGGTACATGATGTGCCAATCCCGTTCCGATTAGCCTCCACCGTCCTCTCCCTTCTCTATTCTGCGTTAGCCACCCCGTAAGGCTAGCATGTAGAAAATATAACGACAGTTGGCGCCCGCCCAATATGGGGCACGTGAATCCTGGATTCAGGTTCTCTGTGGGATCCCTTGGAGAAATCGTATGATCCCCGTGGCTCCACTCATTCTCTATGGCAGGGCCGTCATGCTGATACGTACATTTTATATCATCATTTATACAACTTTTAGTATCCTATTAGAATGTTATTTGCATTGTAATATCATTATTTTTACATGTTTTAGATGATTTATGGGACTTTCTTACAAAGTCCCTATTTTGGGTATTTAATTTTTGGGAGGCAGAAAACCTCCTTTTTCTTGTTTTTAATGTTTCAGGAGCTACGGAGACCGAAATAATAAAAGGAAAATTACACAGCTGGTTTTTTGTCGAGAGAAAGGCAGAGGGAAGAAGACCGAAGAGGGGAGAGCCACGAGGCCCAAAAGGGGTGGGCCCACGCGGCCAAAACCCTAGGCCGCGTGGGACCCACCAAACGGAGCCTCGGGCACTTCCTTGCCTGGGGCTTTTTAACACGCCTTCATCCTCCCCGAAAAGTTACGCCCTAATTTTTCCAAGTCCATCCGAGGCCGTGGCGGAGGCGAAACTCCTGATTCCCTCCGAGGGGGATCAGACCCTGCTGCTCCGGAGCTCCGGAGGAGGGGGGAAATCATCATCATCGTCATCACCTCTCCTCCTTGGCGTGGGAGGAGGCCTCTACATCATCACCATCACCAAGACCAGCACCATCTCCATCATTATCTCCGTGATCCACTCCATTCCCCTCGTTGTTTGAGAGTTGCTATACCCTAGATACTTGTCTTGTGCTCTTATTCATGTTTGTGATCGAGTACTTGTCATTATTTGGAGGTGCAGTTATATTTTCAGATTGTGTTGTACCACTTATGCCACTGAATATCATCATGTTTGCACGTTGTGAGTAGTTCCCGTATGTTCCTGAGGGCATAGGATGAATTGGCAATGATTTATATATGACATGTGTTGGTATATTGTCAAGTGTTTATCTTTTATGTGATTCTATGATGGTGTTGTGCGAACATCGACTGCACAACACTTCACCTTTATGGGCTCATAGGAGAACACTGTAGTGTAATGAATTGAGGGAGACTTGGGGGGACACGTAAACCCTTGACCGAGTCATGAAGTTGCATTATGAGGGCATTAGTATCAGGGATCTTAGAGTGTAATGCTATGGTGGGACTTTTTGTCTAAATAATTCTTGTGCAGTCATTTACTTGGCCACATGATCCATCATAAGGGGTTTAGTTTATTTATTTAGCTTTACCTAATAATGGCTCCGTCCAAAGAAGATTAAAACTTGACAAGATATTTATTTTCAGCATTGCATCCATACATCCAATTTTTTTTACCAAAAACACTTGCATCTTTCATTGTTTTATTTACCAACCTTACTAACCAATACCTTCAGCTCCTCGTGGGTTCGACAACCTTTTCTAATCGAAAGGTACTACAATTGATCTCCTGCATTTGGGAGTCATCAAGATACTTTTCTGGCGCCGTTGCCGGGGAGCGTAGCGCTATTGGTAAGAAGTTTGGTAAGGAAACTTGAAAGCTGTTTTATCTCATTGTTACTATGGCATTTATGAATCATGCCTCGCTGCATCTTGCTTTATATGAAAGTGCTTATGCCACTACTCCTAAAGTGGTTGAAACTACTGTGTCTGAGGTACCTAAAGTGGGATTTAAAATTCCCGTTGGTCATGTTAAAAGAGTTATGAAAAATCCATTTACAGGTGATGGAACTAAGTCTGCATGAACATATGGAGTTAATTGAAGACATATGTGGTTTATTTAGACTTCCTGGTATTTCTGAAGATCAGGTAAAAAGGAAGTTATTATATTTGTCTTTATCTGGTAATGCTCGTGATTGGTACAGGTCTCTTGATGAAGAGTTGTTATTGAATGGAATATCTTGAGGAAGGTTTTCTTTCTTAAATATTTTACTCCTAAAGAAGCTTATGAGAACCGCTGCTATATATTTAATTTCTGGCCACATCTGGGAGAGAGTATTACTCAAGCTTGGGGGAGGTTAAAGGAACTCCTTCGCAAGAATCCTTGTCATGATCTTACAAGGAAACTTATATTGATAAACTTTTATGTGAGGCTACCGTCGAGCACAAGGAAATTCTGGATAATTCATCTGGTGGAAGTTTTACTAATAATACTGAAGAAGAAGCATGGAATTTATTGGAGACTATTTCTGAAAATACTAGTCATTGGGATCTTGATAAAGGTAATGAGCCCTATTTTGATTATGGATATTCATGTGTAGAGAACTTCTCTACTTCTTTGTTTTTAAAAATCTGAGTGATACTTTTAATCTTGATCCTTATGTTATGATTGAGATAGCTAAAGGTTTTGCTAAGCATATCTGTGTTCCTCAAAGTGGTTTTGAAGTTTATGTTGAACCTGTTAAACAATCTATTGTTGTTCCTAAAGTTATTAAACAGGTAGAACCAGTGTCATCTGTGACAATTGAGGAGTATGTTGAACCACCTCCATATCCAAACCAAGTTAAGGAGAATTTACTTATTGCTGTTACTAACAAGAGTAAAAAAGACGTTCTCAGCCTTATGAACAGGTGGAAGTCAACAGTCAAATTTCAATTATCAAACAATTAAATGAAGAAGACCCTGTTGATGTTTATTTATGTGAAGATGCTACTAAGGTCATCAAAGGTAATTCGGCCAAAGTTGGTAAACCTGTTATATCATGCTCTATTGGGACTTCAAGTTATCATGGTCTATGTGATATTGGAGCAAGTATTAGTGTCATTCCATATTCTCTTTATCTTGAAATCAAGCCTGATATTGATCCTATCATTATGGAAGAGACAGGTATGACAATTCAACTTGCTAATAAAGATTATATTAGTCCATTTGGAATTGTTAGAGATGTTGAAGTATTGGTTGGCAAAATAAAATATCCTGCTGATTTTATTGTGCTTGGTTGTCCTCAAGATTTTTTGTCCTATCATTTTTGGTAGACCTTTCTTAAACACTGTTGGTGCTGAAATTAATTTGCCTAAAGAGAAAGTGTTTATTAAATGTGCTGGTGAAAAACTTTGTTCAACTTTTCCAAATTTGCTGATAAACATGTTGTGAAAGAGCCAATTTCTGAAGATATAATTGAAACTCTTGCACATATAGCTGTAGCTTCAACAGATGTTGTAGAACGTTATATGCTTAATCAAGATGAACCATTTAATGATGAGGAAAAAGATGCTTTAGAACAAATATTATGGCAACAACCACCACAATTACAATTGCATATCCCACCTGATAATTTAGGAGTGCTACCACCACCTAAAGGGGATCCTAGTTTTGAATTAAAACCTTTGCCTAAAATCTAAATATGCATATTTGGATGAGAAGAGCATATATCCTGTCATTATTAGTGCTAACCTTTCAGCTGAAGAAGAAGAAAATTACTTGATGTGCTTAAAGCTCACCGACCAGCCATTGGATACTCTCTTGATGATCTTAAAGGTATAAGCCCAGCTCTATGTATGCATAAAATTAATTTGGAGGAGGATGCAAAACCTGTTGTTGATTATCAACGCCGTCTCCATCCAAAAATGAAAGAAGTGGTAAGGAAAGAGGTAATAAGACTTATTGAAGCTGGTATCATTTATCCCATAGCTGATAGTAAGTGGGTTAGTCCTGTTCATTGTGTTCCTAAAAAGGGTGGAATGACTGTTGTTCCAAATGATGAGGATGAACTTGTGGCTCAACGTACTGTTGTTGGTTATAGGATGTGTATTGATTTCAGGAAGTTAAATAAAGCAACTCGTAAAGATCATTACCCATTGCCATTTATTGATCAAATGTTAGAAAGGTTATCTAAACACTCTCACTTTTGCTATTTAGATGGTTATTCAGGTTTCTCACAAATTCCTGTCCATAAGGATGATCAAGAAAAGACCACTTTTACTTGCCCATATGGTACATTTGCTTATAGGAGAATGCCATTCGGTTTGTGCAATGCTCCTGCTACTTTTCAAAGATGCATGAATGCTATATTTGCTGATTATATTGAAAAGATAATGGAAGTTTTATGGATGATTTTTCTGTGTATGGTACTTCCTTCGATAATTGCTTGTTCAACCTTAACAAAGTTTTGCAGCGTTGTGAAGACCAACACTTAGTTCTTAATTGGGAGAAGTGTCACTTCATGGTTACTGAAGGTATTGTTCTTGGGCATAAGATTTCTGGAAAGGAATAGAAGTTGACCCAGCAAAGATAGAAGCTATTGAAAAGCTGCCATACCCAAGGGACATCAAAGGTATAAGAAGTTTTCTTGGGCATGCAGGTTTTTACCGTAGGTTTATTAAAGATTTCTCCAAAATATCAAAACCTCTAACCAATCTTTTGCAAAAGGATGTTCCTTTCTCTTTTAATGATGATTGCATTGAGTCCTTTAATATTTTGAAGAATGCTTTAATAAGTGCTCCTATTATTCAACCTCCTGATTGGAATTGCCTTTTGAAATTATGTGTGATGCTAGTGATTATGCAGTTGGGGCTGTTTTGGGCCAACGTGTTGATAAGAAACTGAATGTTATTTATTATGCTAGTAGAACACTTGATGCTGCTCAAAGGAATTATGCACAACTGAAAAAGAATTTTTAGCAGTGCTATTTGCTTGTGACAAGTTTAGACCTTATATTACTGATTCAAAGTCACAATACATACTGATCATTCTGCTATTAAATACTTAATGAATAAGAAAGATGCTAAGCCTAGATTAATAAGATGGGTACTTTATTGCAAGAATTTGATTTACACATTGTTGATAGGAAAGGGGAAGATAATCAAGTAGCTGATCATCTTTCTAGAATGGAAAATATACCTGATGATCCTATTCCTATTAATGATAGCTTTGTTAATGAACAACTTGCAATTGTTAATGTTTCTAGTGCTAAAGTTGCATCTCCATGGTTTGCCAACTATGCAAATTTTATTGTTGGTAAAGTTTTACCACACTTCACTTTTCAACAAAGAAAGAAATTCTTTTATGATCTTAGACATTATTTTTGGGATGATCCTTTCCTTTATAAGAAAAGTGTGGATGGTATTATTAGACGTTGTGTACCTGAGCATGAACAACAGGCTATTATAAGAGATTGTCATGACAGTCCCTATGGAGGGCATCATGCAGGAGATCGTACAGGTGCAAAGGTATTACAATCTGGTTTTTATTGGCCTACTTTATTTAAGGATTGTGCTGAATATGTTAAATCTTGTGATAAATGTCAAAGAGTAGGAAATATTGGTAGGAGAAATGAAATGCCTATGAATTATTCTTTACCACTTGAACCATTTGATGTGTGGGGTTTTGACTTTATGGGACCTTTCCCAGATCAAAGACAAAGCATACTCATATTTTGGTTGCAGTGGATTATGTTACAAAGTGGGTGGAAGCAATTCCAACCAAAAGTGCAGATCATGCCACAGCAATGAAGATGCTCAAGGACATCATTTTCCCCAGGTTTGGTGTTCCTAGGTTTTTAATTACTGATGGTGGTTCTCATTTCTTACATGGTATTCTTAGAAAACATTGGCAAAATATGATGTTAACCATAGAATTGCATCTCCTTATCACCCTCAAACAAGTGGACAAGTTGAATTAAGTAATAGGGAAATTAAACTCATTTTGGAAAAGACAGTGAATAAGTCTAGTCTGACTGATTGGCCACTTAAAATTAATGATGCATTGTGGGCTTATAGAACTGCTTTTAAAAATCCTATGGGAATGTCTCCTTATAAAATGGTTTATG
Organism: Poa pratensis; assembly: GCA_947311845.1. Lineage (NCBI taxonomy): Eukaryota > Viridiplantae > Streptophyta > Magnoliopsida > Poales > Poaceae > Poa > Poa pratensis. The sequence continues at coordinate 64,929,524 of CAMZMU010000074.1, forward strand.
GAAAAGCTTGTCATTTACCTGTGAATTAGAACATAAAGCTAGATGGGCTATTAAACAATTGAACTTTGATTTTAAAACTGCGGAGAGAAGAGAATTCTTGATTTAAACCTACTAGATGAATGGAGAAATGAAGCTTATGAAAGTGCCAATGTTTAAAGAGAAAGTTAAGATTTGGCATGACAAGAAAATTAAAAGAAAGAATTCAAAGTAGGTGATCAAGTTTTATTATACAACTCTCGTTTCAAGTTTTCTGCAGGGAAGTTAGCTTCAAAGTGGCAGGGACCATTAGTGATACAGGAGGTGTACCGTTCAGGAGCTATCCGTCTTCACGGTGATATGAAAGGTAAACCTCATGTAGTCAATGGACAACGCCTTAAACATTATATTGCAGGAAGGAGCTTCATCGGAAAGGTGGAGGAGTTGAATTTAAAGACACCGGAGGAGGTAATTGCGAAGAATTTTGCAGTTTCAGAAACCCAAAATCAATAATAGGTAACTTTTGTGTTGGAAAGTTTCTCGGAATTGCAAAATTTTACGGAGTCATTTTTTATGGAAATTAACGTGTGGGACAAGAAACTTGGAAGGAACGGAGCCCGAGGAGGAAAAGGGGGGTCCCACGCGGCTAGATCTTTGGGCGTGGGCCCACTCCTTTTGCCCCTCGGAGTCCCGTTTCGTCTCGTTTTTTCTCCGACGCTTCGTCTTGACCTAAAAACCGTCAATATATACCCTTTTCGTTGATCTAATCTCGCACCGAGCGTTCTCGAGCGATCTTTGCTTTTGCTGTTTCTGCCTGTCAGGTTTTTAGCTATGTCTTCGGGAGATTCCTACCAATGCTCCTCCATGGACGATGATATGATGAACTCGAGGGCAACACCCCACGTCCATATGGAGGAGGAATAGGAAGAGGAAGGACTACTCGGATGATGAAGACTACAAGCCGAGATGGAGAAAGAGGAAGCGGAAGAAAAAGAATACAAGCCCTTCGTCAACATCGCACCTATTGCAACAGCACCACCTTCTCCTATCTCCGTTGCTGGTGTGAGTGTGAACATGTCTCTTGGAAACAAGAGGCAGACGGCATGCATGAGCCGGAGGGAAGGCTCCTAGGCACGCACTTGCTAGCAAAAACGTGGTGTCTACTCTTATTGACAGGGAATTCCAGCGTGCCACCCAAGAGAACTATCCTGGTAATGGGATCGTAAGATCCCGAAGGTAAAAGTACCAAGCCCGGAGTGGAAGCCTAGCAAGAAGACGGTGGAGAAGAACCTCATGGAGAAACTGGGAAAAGCTGCAAGTGAGTTCGAGAAAGCCTACAATCTTATGATGAGTATCGTGGGGGACCTCGAAGATCATTATTATGAAGTTAAGAAGGAAGAGAAATAAGGAGCCTCTAGCAAAACGTCAAGCTTGGGGAGTTCAGCCTAACCTTTATCTTTACTAGTTTATCATATCTATCTAGTCATGGTGTGTTTTCCTTTTATCGTTTAGTTATCAATCTCTTTTAGGCTTGTCTGAGCTCATGGAGCATTATCATGTATCCCTATCTTGTGATTTATCAATGAATATTCAAGTATGGTGTCATCCATGATACTCTTGTTTGGAGATTATGGGTAACACTCGTGCAAATGGCGTGGCATATTTTGAGGTTTCAATCACATCTTGCCTTGAATTTAATTAACTTGGGTGTGTTGGACAATTGTAGAATTATCCCATTATAAAATAAGTAAAGAGAATAAGTCAATATGACTTGAAAACTAATAGTTTAAGGTTGAGATATAGTCTTGTAGGATAAAAAGTTAGGAAAGGTTAATGAAAAGGATATGAGACACTTGAAAGGACAATGATGTCGCCTAGAGGGGGTGTGAATAGGCGATTAAAACTTTTCCGGTGTAAGCTTGCTAATTGAGGAATAAAACTAGGTGTTTAAATTAACAAGCCAACAACCTAAATAAACTAGGTTCACCTATGTGCACCAACAACTTATGCTAAGCAAGACAAGCAACAAGATGATAGCAATATAGAATACTTCAAGCACGAAGGCTATCACAATGTAAGTTGCATAAGTAAAGAGCTCGGGTATAGAAATAACCGAGGCGCACGGAGACGAGGATGTATTCCCGAGTTCCTCCTTGAAAGGGAGTACGTCTCGTTGGAGAGGTGTGAACCGACACAACGGTTCAACAACCACAAAGGTTTCACCCTCTTCTCGATGAACCGCACCACAAAGGTTTGGTTCACCTTCCACTATCGGTATTCCTTCGAGGCGGAATCCGGAGCCTTTCAACAACAATCCGAGGCACAACCCATAATGGGTTGGGGGCTCCCGAACGGCTCTCAACAACAATTCGAGGCACAACCCACAATGGATTGGGGGCTCCCGAACGGCTTCAATTGACCACACAAGGGTCCAACCACCACAAAGGCATCTAGGGCCCGAAGACCCAAGAGTAACAAGTTCACAAGCTTTCAACTTCCACGAATCCTCGTAGAGAGCACACCGATGCACCAAATGCAAAAGGCAAGAGCACACGTGCTCAAATCCTTCACTCTCAAATCCCACCACAAGCAACTAATGCTTATGGGGGGAGAAGAGAGGAAGAACAAAGAAGAGAACCACACAAGAACTCCAAGAACTAGATCCACTATGTTCCCCTCACTTAGAGGAGAGATTGATTGGTGGAAATGTAGATCTAGGTCTTCTCCTTCAATCCTCCAAAGATCAAAGAGTTTGGGTGGAGGGATTGGGAGATATCAAAGAAATGAGCTTGCAACAATGGAGGAGAGAGAAAACTGGGCGAGCTCAACTGGCTGGAGGTAGGTGGAGGGGTATTTATACCCCTCCCAGAAAACTAGCCGTTGTAGACAACTTTGCACCGGAGACTCCGGCCTGGACCGAAAACTCCGGTCTGGACCGGAGACTTTGGACCAAAGGCCGGAGTTTCCGGCCTAGACCAGGGGCTGAACAATGCGAGTTTCCTGGTCCGGGCCGGAGTATCCGGTGTGTTTACACCGGAGTTTCCAGCCTACACAAAACTGCCGAAACGTCAACACGAAAACGACGATATCTTAAGCATCTGAACTCCGTTTTCGATGATCTTTAGCTCGTTGGAATCGCAACGAAGAGCTTTACAAGATCATGCAGAGAAACATCATAGTCCAACAATGGAAGATAAAACCAAATGGAGAAAGGTAAAACCTCTCTAAAAAGGAATAACCGGCAAACCTCCAAAACCGAAAACGCAACAAGTTTTCCATACGAAATTCGTTTTCGGTGAACTTGGGCTTGTCATGTAGATCACGACAAGCACCAAAACCCAACAAGGAGAAAAGCCACATAAGAACCAAGAAAGATCAAATGCCAAGTATGCAAAGGTTTGAGCTCTCCACAAGGATGCGATCAAGTTACTTGAGAGCCCCTCTTGATAGTACGCCGTATATCCTAAAACCTGGTCTCCCACTAACAACATCAGACCGGTAAAATAGAAAACCTATCAAGATCATACCTTTGCCTTGCGCATTCCACTTGAGCTCGATGATGACGATCTTGACTCTCTCAAGTTGGAACACCTTTCTTGATTGTGCTTGCTAGCACTTGCTTGATGAAGACTTCTCCAAAAGCTCCCCCATACACCATTATGGGAGGGTCTCGCTAAGCTCCGTCTTCATGTCTCCTTTGCAAGCATCAATCAAATGATATCTTCGAGATGCATCATATTGAGCTTGCGCTTCATCTTCTTCTCTTGATATGTATGATGGCTTGGGGTTAAACATGATTGTTCACTCAATCTTCTTTTCCAAGCCATACTTGTAATAAGCTCAACTCTACACATGACCATTCTTCATATAAACCCTTGAATAGAGCATTGGTCATCATGTCATCTTCTAGAGTCCAACACATGAATTCCAATCATTTCCTATGGACAAGATCTACAAGTATATCTCAATGCAAACATTAGTCCATAAGGATTGTCATTAATTACCAAAACCACGCATGGGGCAACACATGCACTTTCAATCTCCCCCATTTTGGTAATTGATGACAATCCCTTTTACGAGGGTTTATATAATGAATTAAGCATCCATGCAACACAAAGAGCAAGGATGCAAGAGCAAGAAAGGCAAATGCTTGAGAACAACTAAAGCATAAAACCAACTCTTAAACCCTCTAAACTTCTCCCCCATTGGCATCGATTGCTGAAATGGGAGGAAAAATTTAGAATGCCAAAATAGTAAGAGCTCCCCCATAATGTGTGCATTTATCATAATATGAGTGAAATCAAATGCACATATCCAATAACGAAAGGTTGGAAAGGAGATCAAACTATATTGAGGATCCAAAGATTGCAAAAGAATATCAAATAGAAAGATACTTCAATGAAAGACGCAAGCAATCAAAAAGATCCAAAAAAATGTTCTAAATATCAAGAGGGAACTCCCCAAGGTACGTGCACAAATAAGATTTGTATTTCAATATAGTGTGCACAACATGGAATCCTCACTCCCTCCTAGATAAATTCGAACACAAGCACATGCAAGAGAATATAAATGAGAAAAGAAGCAAAACAATTTGCAACAAATAAAATGTTTTGCAACATGAGCAAGGAGCGGCAAATAAAAGGATGGGTGTGAGATAGAAAGACATTTTAGTAGACTAATACAAGGATGAGTAAGTATCAACATAGTCTTTCAAAAAGGAGTTGCACATAGTGCATATCATGTCTTTCCCATACTCACACACCAACGGAGATATAGCAAATAGCTCCACAAGCTTATTAAGATTCAAAAACATAACACATAAACAACAAAGCTTGTGCCTTTAATTAGAGACCACTAAAGAAATAAAAGCAAAGGGGTGGTCACTAAAGAATTGGAATACCAAAAAAAGATGTAACTATTCTTATGTGTATAAGTTTCTAAGTAGACACCAATCACGAAGATATAAGTCCACAAATAAGCATGTACACACAATATAGGTACAAAGGTAAAGGTCATGATATCCAAGAGGAAGTCATAAATACACCAATAAGATCTTTGCTTAAAAGCATAGCACAAAGCTCAATTTTATCTTAAAGGGATATAGATAAACTTCAACACACGCACATCATAGCATCAAACGTATCCACAAGGGATAAGGTGATAAAAGGGATGCTCCGAGTAAGATAACAAGTATAACAAAACGCAAATGATTTCGAAACACATCAATATTACATATTCGAGACATGGAGTAGAAAGTGCTAGATTAACATATTTGGGATTGGTGAATCATGAAAATGATTATATATATTCCCCTTGATATATAATCATCCCGGCTTACTCACATTTGCAATAAAGACATTTTGCAAGAATCAAAAGAATTGCAACCAAAGAGATTCATGCCATGAAACAACCTACACAAGGTTGAGAGCTAGAAAAGTAAGCATGAGGTAGATACTTGTTACCGAGATAACATTGGTGATGTAGAAGATAGGAGCTCATGATCATTCAAGCTTGGCTCCAATAAGCACATGGTGACAACACCTTCCTTGTAAATGAGACAAGCTTCCAATGCATCTCCAATATACCTAAAACAAATTCAAGTACAAAATGGTACCCAAACTCATTGGGTCAAAGTAGTTCGAGCAACTACAATACATAGGACAAACTCCACATAAATATGTGTATATTGATATGAAATTGAATTTCATGCACATCTTAGCCATTTAGGATTTGATGGAGTTTATCCTATATATTGGATCAACGAAAGTAAGCATGCCATAAGATATACATATAATAAATATGCATGCACATGACTTTCAAGAACCAAACGAGATATAATTTAGACACAACACCAAGTAAACCAACAAAGCACACACAAGTGTGACAAGAAAACAATATGTCCAAATTATATCAAATACCCAAATCAACACATGAGTGAAGATACCACTTTGAAAAGATACCAATGAAATCAAGATACCAAATGATGAAAATATCATCAAGAAATAAACCAAACCCTCTACACTTTTCATGATGGCACAAGTACCAAGACGAAAAATGTTTGTCTTCCAAGGAGACACGTCATTGGGATCAAATATCAAATGAAGACAACTAATGTTCAAAAAGCCTATAGGATTGCTACCCCAAGATGTGTGCATTATTTAAGATTTTGCATTTGAATACAAAATGCATACAAATGAGATCATCACTCTCCATATATATATATATATATATATATATATATATATATATATTCAAACACTAGTCATGTTCAAGAAAGGCAAGAAATTGCAATACCAATTTAACGAACGGTGTTTTACTCAAAGTAGGATAGCTTCCCAAAGAATAGTGCATTATCAAGAAGTATGACTTTTGAATGTCAATGCACAAGAATTGGTTCATTGCTTTTCCCAACTCAAGAAAGCACAAAACAAATTTCAAGTAGAGCAATAAAGGATCCAAAAGATACAAGGAAGACAAATGAGAGTTAGATCAAAACAAATCCTTGGCAATCAAATAAGGCAATTCAAAGCAAGAGCCAATGTGAATAAGATCAATATATTTACCACATATATGATTATCACTTGTCAAGACAAGTAATGTATGGAGATATTTCTCGGTGGTGGATTGCAAAGATATATTCAAGATCATATTCACAAAACATAAGCATAAGGCAAATGATAGGAATTAAAAGCCATGCTTAGATAGATAGAAATTCCCGATAGCTTCAAAAATCACGCAATAATGCAAAGCAACTCCAAGGAGTGGCTTGAAGCAAATGGTTTCCCAAAGAGATATATGAGAACATATTTAGGGAAAGCCATGTCAAGAATTCCATCACAAACAAGATCCAACGGTGAGAGGCAAAAAACATTTAAGCAAAAGGAACTTGTTTGAGAAACATGCCACAAAGGAATAAGATAATGAAGAATATCAATTCTAGGTGGCAATACCTCACATGTTCACATTTTCTAGGTTTGTAATATGCACAAAGCTTATTACTCCCCCATAACGTGATAACCCAAAATTTCTTTAAAGCGAGAGGCAAACAAAAACAACTTGAGAAATTAATGGACATTATAGAATTTGAATTTCTCATGAGCATGACATACCACATAGAGAATAGATAATATAGATATATCATCACTAAGTGGTATTCCTCATGTACACACTTTTTTAGGTTTGTGAAGTGCATGAAGCATATCACTCTCCTAAAATGGAATGGTCCATTAATCTCTCAAAAGAGAGCCAACAAGATAAGATAGCAAATAAAAGCAATAAGGCTCAAAACAAGTAAATGGTGTGCAAACCAACATACACATACTTGATTTCTCAAGAAGTAAGTAGAGAGCACAACACATACAAACACTAGCAAGGTACAAAACCAAACACATGCAAGGGTGCAAGCAACTTTCAATGTATATATGATTTAAATAAAAGTTACCGCACGGAGGAACATTGGATATGAGATAGAACAATATAATCCAATTGACTTGGCTTGAAAGAATATAATTGATGAAGATCCCTTAATTCTTCATGATGTAGCCAAGTTTCCAATGTACTCCAACAACACCTATTGATCAAGTTTTAGCTTGTTGGTCCCCAACCAAGTGGTTTGGCAACCCAAATGGTTCTTTTCTTGACACCACTTTGAGTACCAATATATTTGGCAAACACATTGCCAACCTTATCCTTCCCAAGAGAATACACATCATCAATAATAATGGGGTTGGATAAGGTACCATTTGTGCATGAAGAAGCAAGGTGACCCTTTGTCAGCCCAGTAAGAACAAGGGTGTACTGGGCCAGGCCTCTATAACCCGCAACACTCGGCGAATGAATTTCGCTAAGGACCAGGCCTGCAAGCCTGGGGAGCCCGCGGGGCAGAATCGCCTCGCGGAGGCCTGAGGAGGCAGCTAAGGCCTGTGGAGCCTCTACTCCGCTGCCCCTCTCCAAGGAAGCTTTCCCTGAAGGGAAGTCAACGCAGAATCCTCCACAGGGCGTTCCCGCCCACACGAGGGTTCCTTCACCGTAAAGCAAGCTCTGCGGAGCGCACATGGCTTCCGCAGCGGCCGCAGAGTGACCGTGCCTCTGCGCAGGGTGACGACGGAGCTACAGTCCCACTTTGGTGATAAAGGAGTCAACAAAGCGGGGGCGACGGCACAGACCACCATACTTTCCTCTTTGGTGATAAGGGAGCAGGCCGGCACTACGCGCCAAACGCGACGTCACCGTGGGGACTCCCCCCGCTCCTCTGCGGCAGCAGCTGGCCGTCCTGGATGGACGGCGGCCTCTCTGCTGCGGCCTTAGCTTTTGTGCCCATGGACCGCGCTCATGGACGCCCAAGCAGCTGTGCACCGTGCTCCCGACCGTTGTCGCCATGTGGTAGCCCCTCCACTGCAGAAGGACAGGGAGGAGGCCCGGGGCGCCTATAAAAGGAGCTGGTGCACCACCGTAGCCAGGGGATCGCACACCTTACTCCTAGTCTAGCTACTTGCGCGCAAGGGAGAAGAAGACAGTGGCTTCCCTCCCCTTGCACGCGCAATCGCCATAACTGTGCCCTCGGCCAGCACGCTGTACTGTAACCTCTACAAGCAGTAATACAGACAGGCAGGACGTAGCGGTCTTACCTCCACAAGAGGGCCGTGAACCTGGGTACGCGCCGTGTCTCTCTCTGCTATGATGTCCCTCCTCAGGCACGACGAGCAGCGTCGCCGCGCCGGATGAGGGTTGATTGACGTCGTGTTCAGCCCCTTACACGAACTCTCTTCGCGAGTGTGACTGCCCCTGTTTCGTGGGAGTCATTCTCCGACACCCTTCTCACGGCATAGGTAGCAACATCGACTTCCTCCTCTCTTCTTGGTTGAAATCTCGACTTGAGGAGGAATAACTTGATTCTTCCTGGGAAGAGGATGTTCTTCAACTTGAGGAACTTGAGTTTGAACTTGAGGCTTCTTCCCTTGTTGCTTCTCACTAAGAACCTTCTTCTTCAAAGGGCAAGATCTAACATGGTGCCCTTCAACATTGCACTTGAAACAAACAATCTTGGCCGAATCTTTGACTTGTTCTTGGCCCTTCTTCTTCTTGTTGATCTTGGACTTGTTCTTGTTATTGGAGTTGAATCCAAGTCCACTCTTGTCATTGGGGCGTCTTTGAACACTCAACATATTGTCAAGTGTGGACTTCCCAACATGACGCTTTTCCAAGTCTTTCTTCAAGGAAGTGACTTGGGCCTTGAGCTCTTTTAATTCCTCTACATTGTTAGTATCAACAAAAACACTAGAGTAAGTAGACGCTTCATTGTTAGAGCAATAAGGCATGGAAAGTAATTCATCACAAGATATAGCAATATTGTGAGTGGATGAATCACTAGGACTAGCACATGGCAATAAAGCATTTTTAGAAGAAGTTGTGCCAATGTCCACATGAGGCTCACAAGATGTTACCTTTGTAGAGATAGCCTCATGAGCTAACTTTAGCCTAGCATGGGATGCTAGAAGATCATCATTAGAGCTAGAAAGCTTTTCATGACTTTCTTCCAATTTCCCATACTTGCTAGATAGCAACTCAAGTTGAGCCCTTAGCTCAACATTCTCCTTTAAAATAGATGCTTCACAAGAGGTGGAGTTAGTAGCACAAGCATCATTAATATTAGAAATGGAAGAAGACAATTTGACAAGCTTATCATTCTTAGATAGTTGAGTTTGGAGTTGATCATGAGACTTGATAAGGAGAGAGTGTTCACTTTCTAAAGCCTTGTGAGCTTTGTCAAGTCTCTGTATGTCCTCACTTAGTCTAGCATTGCCAACACCAAATTCAACTTTTTCCTTTTTAAGCACTTTATTTTTAGCAAGGACATGATCTCTTTCCTTAATGATTTTAGCAATAATAAGATCATTAGACTCATCAAGGGATTCAAGTCTCTCTTCAAGAGAAGACCTAAGCTCTTCTTCTTCTTCAAGAGAAGCTTTCAAGGAAGCTATAGTGATAGAGTCATCTCTCTCAATTTGACATTTCTCATCAAATTGACTTTCCAAATCCTCAATGAATTCCCTACTCTTAGAAACATAATCAATGATTTCACATAGAGGAGGGATAGCTTTACTACCTTTGGGGAGAGCACCAAGCACCATCTCACCCATCTTGGTTAAGGATTCAAAATCAAAACCTTCTTCATGAGAATCCTCATCCACATCATCACAATTTGGATTCGAGGTGGGAGATACCTCGGTATCCTTAGCCATAAGGCAAACATGATTAATGGTTGAAGGGGATGAAGAAAAACTTGAAGCACCATTAAGATCCATGTCTTGTTCCAACAAATGTTGGGATTCCTCTACATTGTTAGTCATGCAAGAAATAGAGGATATGGAAGTATTGTTTTCATGGTAACAAGACATATGAAGCATATCATCATGAGATTTAGTTAAACAACTATTACATGATATGCAAGGACTATCAACTCTAGCATGTATGACATTTGGAGTGCTAGAAGAGTTTAAGTCCATAGATAGAACATTGCAATGAGATAGAGATGAAGTATAGTCAATAGAATATTCACCATCAACAAAGCAATTTCTATCACCACTCACCATATCATTACCTTGTGACAAATCACATGTTGGTGAAGTGGAAGAATTTGTGAACTCATCACGGCCGGAGGTGGAGGGAGAACAATCATCCTCAATAATTTTGGACACTTCATATATATCTTGAAGCCTGGTCCAAATCTCATGTGCATTTTGAAAAGGCATGATTGAAGCAAGAACTATATCGGTCAAAGCACACATAAGATCATTAGTAACTTGAGTCTCGAGATGAGAGTTTATCTCATCCTCTAAAGATAATTCTTGGGAATCCTTTGGAGGAGATAAATTCACATCTACAATCCTCATAATATAATTTGGACCCATGGCCCTAAAAAGATTAAGCATGCGAATTTTCCAAACATCATAATTTGTGCCATCGAATATGAAAGAGGGATCGTGCACTAATTCCCTAAATGACATCTTTTACTCTCTAGGCGGTAAAGCCCAAAAAGAGAGCCCAGGCTCTGATACCAATTGAAAGGACAATAATGTCGCCTAGAGGGGGGGGGGGTGAATAGGCGATTAAAACTTTTCCGGTTTAGGCTTGCTAATTGCGGAATAAAATTAGGTGTTTAAATTAACAAGCCAACAACCTAAATAAACTAGGTTCACCTATGTGCACCAACAACTTATGCTAAGCAAGACAAGCAACAAGATGATAGCAATATAGAATACTTCAAGCACGAAGGCTATCACAATGTAAGTTGCATAAGTAAAGAGCTCGGGTACAGAAAGGGAGTACGTCTCGTTGGAGAGGTGTGAACCGACACAACGGTTCAACAACCACAAAGGTTTCACCCTCTTCTCCGATGAACCGCACCACAAAGGTTTGGTTCACCTTCCACTATCGGTATTCCTTCGAGGCGGAATCCGGAGCCTTTCAACAACAATCCGAGGCACAACCCATAATGGGTTGGGGGCTCCCGAACGGCTCTCAACAACAATTCGAGGCACAACCCACAATGGATTGGGGGCTCCCGAACGGCTTCAATTGACCACACAAGGGTCCAACCACCACAAAGGCATCTAGGGCCCGAAGACCCAAGAGTAACAAGTTCACAAGCTTTCAACTTCCACGAATCCTCGTAGAGAGCACACCGATGCACCAAATGCAAAAGGCAAGAGCACACGTGCTCAAATCCTTCACTCTCAAATCCCACCACAAGCAACTAATGCTTATGGGGGGAGAAGAGAGGAAGAACAAAGAAGAGAACCACACAAGAACTCCAAGAACTAGATCCACTATGTTCCCCTCACTTAGAGGAGAGATTGATTGGTGGAAATGTAGATCTAGGTCTTCTCCTTCAATCCTCCAAAGATCAAAGAGTTTGGGTGGAGGGATTGGGAGATATCAAAGAAATGAGCTTGCAACAATGGAGGAGAGAGAAAACTGGGCGAGCTCAACTGGCTGGAGGTAGGTGGAGGGGTATTTATACCCCTCCAGAAAACTAGCCGTTGCAGACAACTTTGCACCGGAGACTCCGGCCTGGACCGAAAACTCCGGTCTGGACCGGAGACTTTGGACCAAAGGCCGGAGTTTCCGGCCTAGACCAGGGGCTGAACAATGCGAGTTTCCTGGTCCGGGCCGGAGTATCCGGTGTGTTTACACCGGAGTTTCCGGCCTACACAAAACTGCCGAAACGTCAACACGAAAACGACGATATCTTGAGCATCTGAACTCCGTTTTCGATGATCTTTGGCTCGTTGGAATCGCAACGAAGAGCTTTACAAGATCATGCAGAGAAACATCATAGTCCAACAATGGAAGATAAAACCAAATGGAGAAAGGTAAAACCTCTCTAAAAAGGAATAATCGGCAAACCTCCAAAACCGAAAACGCAACAAGTTTTCCATACGAAATTCGTTTTCGGTGAACTTGGGCTTGTCATGTAGATCACGACAAGCACCAAAACCCAACAAGGAGAAAAGCCACATAAGAACCAAGAAAGATCAAATGCCAAGTATGCAAAGGTTTGAGCTCTCCACAAGGATGCGATCAAGTTACTCACTTGAGAGCCCCTCTTGATAGTACGCCGTCTATCCTAAAACCCGGTCTCCCACTAACAACATGGGACCGGTAAAATAGAAAACCTATCAAGATCATACCTTTGCCTTGCGCATTCCACTTGAGCTCGATGATGACGATCTTGACTCTCTCAAGTTGGAACACCTTTCTTGATTGTGCTTGCTAGCACATGCTTGATGAAGACTTCTCCAAAAGCTCCCCCATACACCATTATGGGAGGATCTCGCTAAGCTCCGTCTTCATGTCTCCTTTGCAAGCATCAATCAAATGATATCTTCGAGATGCATCATATTGAGCTTACGCTTCATCTTCTTCTCTTGATATGTATGATGGCTTGGGGTTAAACATGATTGTTCACTCAATCTTCTTTTCCAAGCCATACTTGTAATAAGCTCAACTCTACACATGACCATTCTTCATATAAACCCTTGAATAGAGCATTGGTCATCATGTCATCTTCTAGAGTCCAACACATGAATTCCAATCATTTCCTATGGACAAGATCTACAAGTATATCTCAATGCAAAAATTAGTCCATAAGGATTGTCATTAATTACCAAAACCACGCATGGGGCAACACATGCACTTTCAACACTCTTGTTAGAATCTAGTATCTTTTGAGCAAATTAATGAATCATGGATATTTCAATACTTATACTCTTGGAAAGTGAATGAAAAGGAAGGCACCCGAGGATTCGGTTAGTCATGGAAAGTGTAAGATAAAGGTTGTGTTGAGCTTAAGAACTTGATTGAAATATCCATGACTAAAGTTTGCACTAGTTACTAGTGAAGCAAGATTGTAAACAATTTTATATCTATCTTTTCATTTGTCTTCTTTAAACTTGTTATCCAATGAGAGTTTATCTTGTCTTTAAATTTCAGCAAAGTATAAAATATTATAATGCTTGCCTTAAAGAGCAAAAGCATGTGAAAAAGAGTATGATTCAATTGTCCAACATACATGGTTATTTGCTTTCAAAAGTAAGGGGTGATTGCTAGAGCTTCTACTTATGTTGCCCTTATGTGTATGAGTTTTAGTTCATTCACTAGTACATAACGACACATCGGAAACGGGCCAAAAACCCCTTCGGCAACGGAGAAAGGGTCCGTGTCCCGCCTCTGTCACTGATGTGAAGCCTCACAATGGCAACGGAGATTTTTATCGTTTGCAATAAGTTTAGCAACGGGCATAATATATAACAGTTGCCTTTAGTCTTTACATCAGATACGGAGATTAGTTTTTGACCGTTTGTAATGAGGGCTAAAGGAAACAAAAAAAAACGCCGGTGACGCCTGCTGCACCGTCGACAGAGCCCTGTGGTTCCTGCTTGACGGCCGCCGGTTCTTCACCTTCCTCTTCGGCCAGCTTCATTGCGTGGTCTTCTTTTACCTATTTAGTACTGCACAAAAGTCTTGCTCCTGGAGGCGCCGGTTTCAGTGGACCGTGTGGACGGAACCCCGCTCCTACGTCTTCACGGCCGCCACATAGTCTCCAGGTTTCCTCCTCGCCCTAAAGGAGATGAAAAAAAATCAAAATGTAAGCTCCTTCATCTCTATACACAAGACATATGCTTCTTCATCGGCATTACAGAAAATATAGAACTAATTACAACTAGAACATAGCCTAAACAATGCCTCATATATAGCTAGATTGGACACACAAATTCTAGGGATGGAGCAAGCGAGCCAAGTAGGATGCACAAGATCGATGTGTATTTGTGCATATCACAAGGATCACTAGCGCCACCCCCGGATCACACGGTGTCACCTAATTTTAATCATCGGCATAACAGAAACAAAGCTAAAATAAGAGCAAATGCCTAGTAAAAACAGAGCATATCCATGGATAAACAATTAGCTACTTACAACTAGAATACAACTAAAATCTATGTGTAAACAATGCCTACTAAAAACAGAGCAAATCTATGGATAAACAATTAGCTACTTACAACTAGAAAACAGCTAAAATCTATGTGTAAACAATGCCTACTAAAACAGAGCAAATCTATGGATAAACAATTAGCTACTTACAACTCGAAAACAGCTAAAATCTATGTGTAAACAATGCCTACTAAAAACAGAGCAAATCTATGGATAAACAATTAGCTACTTACAACTAGAAAACAGCTAAAATCTATGTGTAAATAATGCCTACTAAAAACAGAGCAAATCTATGGATAAACAATTAGCTACTTACAACTAGAAAACAGATAAAATCTATGTGTAAACAATGCCTACTAAAAACAGAGCAAATCTATGGATAAACAATTAGCTACTTACAACTAGAAAACAACTATCCTACTGAACTGGGTCTTACATTAGGCGAGGCGGGCTCACTTAGCGTCGCCGCCGGCGACGGAGCTAGCGCCGGCCTCCCCTGGCGGCGCCTTGCCCTCGCCGTGGACCAAAGAGAGGGCTATGGTGGCCCGGAGGTCAGACTGGTAGACCGCCTCCTCGACGCGTTCGACCTAGGTCGACGCCTCAGAGAGGAGGACCGCCGCCTCTAGATCGGCCTCGCCCTGACGACGCTTGGCGTCCTCGCGCTCGAAATCGGCGCAGGAGAGCTGGCAAGCGATCTCCAGATCACGATCCTCCTCCTCTTCCTCTTCCTCCTCGTCGGAGGACGAGGACGAGGAGGAGGAGGAAGACGGATGGCGGCCGGGGTACATCGCCTGGCGGATCTCGCGGTAATGGCGGCCGGGGTACATCGGCAAGGCTGCGGGACCGGCCCGCGGGGGACGGATCGGCGGCGGCCTGTTCCGCAAGCTCGTCCCGCAACACCAGCTGACGCTGCTGCCTGAAGGCCCGGAGGGTGGGGCGGCCACGGCCGCGGTCACGGCCGCGATGGCCGGATCTACCAGCGCCGACGGTGGAAGCCATGCGAGAGAGTGGAGAGAGAGGAGACTGTGCGGCGGCTAGGGTTGGAAGTGAGTGAGAGTGAGAGTGAAGGGCATAGTAGGTTCTTATAGGCCGGCTGTCGGGCTGCTTCTAATGGCAACGGAGCTTACGAAACTGTCCGTGTGCGAGGAGCACACATCGGTAACGGAGGTAAACTAACCTCCGTTGCCAACATATATTCCACTATTCACCCGTTGCCGATGTTGTGGGCCTGCTTTACGGCCTAGTGCGGGCACGCGGGGGATGTCACGATTTACCGTCGCCTAACTCCTGCCGTTGCCATAGAGGGGTATCCGATGTGTCGTTCTGTACTAGTGATTAATCTTACATTGCAACTGAATATCTTGATGATACAATGCTCGTATTTATTTATCAACCAAAAGTCCATTGATGCATGTAATGATCTATGTCCTTGCTTACTCGGGGACGAGTAAGGTTTAAGCTTGGGGGAGTTAATACGTGCATTTTATATCATCATTTATACAACTTTTAGTATCCTATTAGAATGTTATTTGCATTGTAATATCATTATTTTTACATGTTTTAGATGATTTATGAGACTTTCTTACAAAGTCCCTATTTTTGGTATTTAATTTCTGGGAGGCAGAAAACCTCCTTTTTCTTGTTTTTAATGTTCCAGGAGCTACGGAGACCCAAATAATAAAAGGAAAATTACACAGCTGGTTTTTCGTCGAGAGAAAGGCAGAGGGAAGAAGACCGAAGAGGGGAGAGCCACGAGGCCCAAAAGGGGTGGGCCCACGCGGCCATAACCCTAGGTCGCATGGGACCCACCAAACAGAGCCTCGGGCACTTCCTTGCCTGGGGCTTTTTAACACGCCTTCGTCCTCCCCGAAAAGTTACGCCCTAATTTTTCCAAGTCCATCCGAGGCCGTGGCGGCGGCGAAACTCTTGATTCCCTCCGAGGGAGGGTCAGACCCTGCTGCTCCAGAGCTCCGGAGGAGAGGGAAATCATCGTCATCGTCATCACCTCTCCTCCTTGGCGTGGGAGGAGGCCTCTACATCATCACCATCACCAAGACCAGCACCATCTCCTTCATCATCTCCGTGATCCACTCCGTTCCCCTCGTAGTTTGAGAGTTGCTATACCCTAGATACTTGTCTTGTGCGCTTATTCATGTTTGTGATCGAGTACTTGTCATTATTTGGAGGTGAAGTTATATTTTCAGATTGTGTTGTACCACTTATGCCACTGAATATCATCATGTTTGCACGTTGTGAGTAGTTCCCGTATGTTCCTAAGGGCATAGGATGAATTGGCAATGATTTATATATGACATGTGTTGGTATTTTGTCAAGTGTTTATCTTTTATGTGATTCTATGATGGTGTTGTGCGAACGTCGACTGCACAACACTTCACCTTTATGGGCTCATAGGAGAACACCGTAGTGTAATGAATTGAGGGAGACTTGGGGGGACACGTAAACCCTTGACTGAGTCATGAATTTGCATTATGAGGGCATTAGTATCGGGGATCTTAGAGTGTAATGCTATGGTGGGACTTTTTGTCTAAATAATTCTTGTGCAGTCATTTACTTGGCCACATGATCCATCATAAGGGTTTAGTTTATTTATTTAGCTTTACCTAATAATGGCTCCATCCAAAGAAGATTAAAACTTGACAAGATATTCAACGTGTTGTTTAATAAATCTCTATGCCTAGCAATATCCATTCCGCCCTCGGGAACGTTTTCCACATATAAGTAACACATCACTTGATCTTGTCCTCTTGCCACATAGAGGATTGGGCTTTCTCTCTTTGAGAGCTGTCACTTGCTACTATTTATTTTCAGCATTGCATCCATACATCAAAAAAAAAAACCAAAAACACTTGCATCTTTCATTGTTTTATTTATCAATCTTGCTAACCAATACCTTCAGCTCCTCGTGGGTTCGACAACCTTTTCTAATCAAAAGGTATTACAATTGATCTCCTGCACTTGGGAGTCATCCCATGCATACTTGACGCCTTGACTTGGATGTCGGTCCCGTGCAATCTGACAGGCGCCACGGTTATGTCTTTCGGCACACACAACGTCACGACATCTTCATTGGCTGTGTCGGTTCTATATCTGAATCCAGTGAAGTCGGAGGCCCTCCTGGCTCAGTTCTTCCCGCCGTTGAGGATGGGTGTGAACAGATGATAGCACCGACAACGCAGAAGAAGCCACGATGACAGCTGCTTGATGAGGAGCCCGCCACGTGGTTGTTTTTCGAGTGGAGACCTTTCTTCATCACAACGACGGGGTGGTTCGGATCTACACACTGACGGTGAGAGGGAGAAGAGGCGTGCGGTGGGAAGTGGAGCTGGCGGTGGGGAGTGGAGAGGGTGGTGTGCGGCTAGGCATTTACAAAAAGACCAGACGGTCGCATTGTCCATTTAAGGTGGTAGGTGGGCAGTGGGTGGCTGACTAGTAGGCCAGGGCGGACATGCCGCAGAAAAGGCGAGACGTTGACGCTACCCTGTTGACCACATTTCCGCCCAAATTTGGTTTGAAAATGGGTCGAAACGGACGCATGCGACCCGCCTGCTCGTTTGTTGTGTCGTGTGAGCCGTGGGCCTAGATAGAAACGGAGATGGGCAGACCAAATGGGGGTGGCCTTGGAGTTGCCTAAGTGCCTAGCCTCTTACGAGTTCATGATTTTTCTCAACTTCAGTTATTCTAATTTACGTTTATTAGGATGTTGACCATTTCCTTGACACCCAAAATTAGTATTCTTTGCCGTTTTGTATGTTCAGAATTTTTAAATCAACCTGAACTGTCTTTGAAGATGTGGTGGTGGGGCGTGACCAACCAGGCATGCTTTATGGCTCACACGTCACCCAAGTGATTCCTCTTGGATGTTCAAGCTGCTCGTCTCACCTGCACTTCCTTACGCTCTAGCAGGCCACCGGCGGTCTTCCTTTGCCTCCGCCTCTGCCGACCCATAAAACAACAGAGCCTCCGTCTACAGCTCACCGGCGATAATATCTGCCCGGGAGGACCACGTGTGCCGACCTATCTCAAGTTCATGGATTTTGCTTGTGTACCCAGATCCAACCAATGCAGCACAAACCTACATCGTGTGGGCCCAAGGAGAGTAAAACAAAATACTTACTAATTTGTACTAAACATTTTTACTTCGTAATTACACATATTGTATGTATTCTATTTTTATTACTATTTCATGCACTATATTAATTTAAATACTAATTTCAGGAGTAGATGACTATATTAATGACAATGTAAACATGCTCATGTATATTTACAAAAGTTAGATACAATTCTGATATCTATCGTTACAAATACATTTTGAACACTCAAGTAAAACATCATTTTGTTGCAATTTTTTAAGTTTGATTTGGGAGGTGAAAATATCTTATGCTATGATCGATTTCACCATGAAAGATCTAACTAAACCAATATTATCACAATACTCTATGCCCCTTAACATATTATAGTGTGTTATTATTTCCCATTTTAACGGTATTCTTAAATATCTACAAATTTTGGTTGAGTGTGTATAGATTCTATGAATCTAGAAAGTTACTTGGGAAATACTTCTGAAATAAGGAAACTAGTGTGACATGCCTAAACTATGTAACTTCGAACATACTACCAACTTGGTATATCATTAAGTTGATCGAAACCAAACCAATTAGATATGATCCATGTACTCACCTGATAATTTTGAAAAACATATATCACACAAAAAATTATTAATGTGCTACTCTTTTGAAGGACGAATGCATCTTCTTTGGCGTGCTGAAAGTATCTGAGGAATAAATTCCTAGAATTTATAGATACTCATATCATGTGATTAGAAATAGCACCAGAAATATTATGCTGCATACCACGAATAACATATTAAAAAATTGTTTGTACGTGGTAATAGGAACTCATACATCTAAAATTGTTATTGATAAATGATACATATCATTCAATTCATATTGTGGAACTTAAAATTGTACAACTGACCTTGATGAATGCACTTACATTTCAGATGTTCTTATTTATTATGGGAAGCAATTGTACGAATAAAAAAGGGTTGTTATTAGGATCACTAAGGAGGTTTCCTCTTCACCAACATTAGCATAGGTTTATACAATTTTCACTTTAATAAATTTCAAACAAATTTCTAGAATTTTGATTTTTGCAAACTTTTCCTATAGGGATAGTTTGATTTGGAGGATTACAAATTCTAGGATTTTTTATGTAGACCATCAGTTTGAAGGGAATTTTCTTTGAGCCTAACCATTTAGATAAAGATATCGTTGCTCTGAGGTCCTATGTAATTCCTATGATGCAATCAAAAGGTTTCTTTGTCATTTTTATTGTTTTTAATCTACTAAGATATAAGTGGACGTGCCATTGTTGTGGTATGATGATGATGATACTAAGTGATGTTGATGACTCGGTAGGGCTGATTTTGGTGATGGCATGAGATCGTAAAAAATCATGTGGTTTAAATGACAGCAAACTTTTCGGTGGTTGTTTAAGATGCAAGAACTATATTATCCCCGCGTACTCAGAGTTCACGTTTGAGAAAAATACATGTGAGTGAGAACGTAGACCGACTTGATTGAAGAATAGATGATACCATCCAAAGAGTTAAAGGAATAGATGATTATGATAAAATAATTATAATAATAATGAAATAATATTTTATGCTATTTGATATTTGAGATATTCAATTTATACCCATTTTTTGTAATAAACCAATGAAGAAATATTTAATAAATTCTTAACCAACCATGATTGTACAAATCTACCAATGCCAAACACATTGTTGAAACAAATTATTAAAACTTTTTGCTAAACACGGTACAAACATAAACACTCACATACACTCACCTCTATGAATACACACACGTACACCCTGCCCCTATGAGCATCTCCGAAAAACTGAGCCGACGGGTCGAGTCTTGTGATATGAAGTCACCACTGGCACCTCTAAAGAATATTCCGTCTAAATGAGAAATTCCAGTGTTAGAGCTGGGTCTAAACTCTGCTAGGTGGGGGATGGGGGGAGATAGGGTACAACCATCTTTCTAACCATCCAACCACATGTTGCTTCTAGAACTAACTAGCAAGGTGGCCCTCGCAAATGCGAGGGCATCATCTAAAATGTATTTAATATGTTCGTGTATTGAATGTGTGTTTTTGTCGGGAAAGAACAAAATCTAAATAATAGCATCCTTTGAATGTTGTTTGAATTAGGTGTGCCTGTACTGTTTGAATTTATAAATAATGTGTTTTCTATATCTCAAAAATAATTAGCATGTCACATATTTTAGGAGTTCGTTTACTTTTAGCCGTAGGTAGTACTGCCATTTTAATACAGTATATTTTACTCTTTTCCTGCCATCCCCATTTTTCAGTGATACATATTTGTTTGTCATGTAATAATGATTACACTGACTTAAATAGCACATAGTTTCATGTAACATATTAAATTAAAAAAAATACTTAGATGGTTTAATAGGTTACCAAGCTTTAAGTCATCTCACAATTAATGTTTTTAATTGCCCCAAAAAATTATAACCATCGTACTATTTTCCCTAGTTGCATTGTCCAAAAATACCCTCAAAAAATTCTATTATTTGATTTGCATGATTTAACTCTCTCTCTCCCTGCCAAACTCACTCTTTTACCCAATAATAATACTATCTCGCTCACTTGCATATGTCGTGTCATGAAACTCCACTCCGTTTCCATGGAAACATTGTTTTAGAATCTTCATCGGTCGTAATGTCTTCTACATCATTAAAAAAATCGGAGATGTCTCATATTAAATTTTAAGAATAAGAATCCAAATAAATTTCATGCGAGCAAAATAAAACTCCAGGGAGACTTACTTAAAAGTGTATTTGATCACACCTTAAGAAAACCATATAAGATTGAAGTAAACTCATGCAAACTTTCGCGGAACTTCTCACATGTGTATATTTCTCTACCATATTGTGTGTATATAACATATTTTTTTTAAGTAAAATTTGTGTTATGAAAAGTTAAAATAGTGACGACGAATGATAAAGTAGGCGTTTTCTAGGGCAGCACGTTGAGACAAAAAATAATTAGACGGCAGATCAGACAATCGATCAATCATAACACAACTGCACCAAGATCTCAAGTACGTGTGCGCCTGCACTCTTCCTGTCTTCCATGCCTCCATGGTACCTGTATACATCGTGTTGATCAGATGCGTCGTCGGCGAAGAATTTGCAAGTGGCCGCATGCTAGCAAGTCGATAGATCAGCAACATCCATGGTACCTGGCCGCATGCGAAGCCAAAGAAAAAAGGAAGTGGACACTTCATCATCGCCAGACTGCTAGCCGTAGATGGAGTCTTGGTGCCGGCGGCTGACCGAGCTAGGATCGGAAGAGATCACATGGTTTTTGCAGATCGATTTATCAGCTAGTTAACATGCGATTGATGAGCTTATTAGTCCGATCGGATTGTACTATAGATTCCAATTTGTATTTACTGACCGATCGACCAGCTAACTATACATCTGGCCGGCCGGAAGCGCCGATGGATTGGATAACTGTATGTCCGCCGTGACGAGTTATATATATAACCTGTTGGCGTTGTGCACGTGACATTATTTTTCTTTTCTTTTTTGGAGATAACATGACGTGATTTACTTGTTGAAAACGACTTGTTTGTACCGACTAACGTTGTAAGTAACTTTTTCATCTTTTAATCTCAACCATCAAAATAAAAATCAACGAATCATATATTTATAACCTATGTGGATTAACGTGGTGCCTCGAAAACTAACTCATTTTGCTTTTAGTATATAATAGATAGATTTGTTGTGTTGTTGAAACAAATTAGTTCAAGATTGTGGTCATCATCTGAGAAATATAAAAGATTGGTCGAGCCTAGAAAACCATGGCAGAAGGTGGATTATTTGTGTGGATTTTGTACTAAAGCCTTTCTGGACTTGTACTCCCTACTTTAATACCGCTATAATAGCCAATTTTTCTCAACATTGTGAAACAAAGTGATGGAAGTGGATTGGTTCCGGTTCATGCTCAATCATGTGGAAGAATTTTAATTTTCTGATCATGTTATCGTATGATCCACACATACAGCTAGTGAGAAATCATACCCCACGAGGTCTGAAAAATTGCGAAAAGGAATCATGCACATAAAGAACAGTAAGCCACAAGTACATGTAAAATTTGGTGTAAATAAAATGAGCATTCAGGCCCTGTCCCGTCCACTCTCAATCTAACGGTCCCGAAAGCCCTTCCAACAATCCATTGTAATGCACACTTCTGTCAACCAAACAGAATATATTAAGAGAGAATGGAGAGGTAAAAAATACAGCATTGCCCATGCTTGTGCTGACTGCCTGACTGAGTACTACGTTTTGGAAGCCGTCCTACGGTCCTATCCTGTAGCAGCATGGGAGGACCGCTAATCCATCGAATCCAAACTCAAAAGGCTCAACAACTCCGAACCAACTCCACGACCTCGCCGCGAAAACGTACGAGCGGTGAAACTGAGCTTTCGCTAAAGGAAAGGAGAAAGTGCACGTCAAATTACTTCCGAATAAGAAACCGCGGTGCTCTACTGAATCACACCGATCATTGCCTCATTGGAACCGAAATGGCACCATCCATCCAAACACCTGATATGCCAGAACAACACAGATTGAGGAATTAATGCGCCGTCGTCCTACGCGTGTTGCCGCAAGCAAGCCAAGCGAAGCACAAATGGTCAGATGGGTTTCTGGAGGCCGCACGGTTAAAGTACGCACGTACCAGGTCTCGAGCTCGCGCACTATGCAATTAACAGAAGCTGCTTCTTCTTGTACACGCAAGGGCTTTATTCCCTGGGACTGTAGGAGAGTGAGCAGAAGAGGCCGTGTCAATGATTGCCCAGCGTGCCCCTTTTAAATTCACGTGCACTTTCTTGATGAACAGCTTTAAGGTTGCAAAGACAATGTGTAGTCGCTAATTAGCAAAGCCAGTCAGAATAATCTTAATTATGTTCATTGTTCTATCTTCTATCCATGTCTCGTGTGTTGTTATCGAGGCTCCGCTCCGAAAGGTAGGACGTGCTGTTACCTAGCATGCCCGCCCGATCTCGAGTTTGAGTCCCAATGCCCGCTCTCATGTGTCTCCTGAGCAAATGTTCGGAGGTCTATCTAAAACCCAAGTCGCATTCATTACCGTATTTCATTCAGCTGATCTGTATAACCGTTTAGCAATTGGAGTTTTTTTAATCAAAATGGATAAAACCCCATCCTCATATAAAGAAACTTAACGTGAGGTTTAGCAATAGGTGTACTGGTGCATGAGATGTGGTTCTTAATCCTACCTGCCTTGGTCGACGGCTATAACATGGATCTTTCTTTATAGGACTCATAAAACTTTACGCTGAAGATAGTTGCACGTTTCAACCGATATGGAGGTCGGGGCGTTCCCGTGCTATACCGAATGCCCCTTAGAATATAGAAACAATCGAATACTTTAATGTATCATGAACCAATTTTGTCGTGCTTTGAGTACACCTTCTTTAGTACAAATAAGCCTAATTTTGGTCCCTCGTCTATTTCCAAGGTCTGTCAACTCTATACTAGATATTTATGGCCTTTTCAACTATCAAAATTGAAAGTGCATGGTGCCACCATGTGTGGTTTGGTAATTAATGACAATCCTTATGGACTAATGTTTGCATTGAGATATTCTTGTAGATCTTATCCATAGGAAATGATTGAGTTCATGTGTTGGACTTTACAAGATTACATGATGACCAAGGTTCTATCCAAGGGTTTATATGAAGAATGGTCATGTGAAGAGTTGATCTTATTACAAGCATAGCTTGGAAAAGAAGATTGAGTGAACATTCATGTTATCTTCAAGCCATCATATATATCAAGATAAGATGATGAAGTGCAAGTGGATTCATGAAGACGGAGATTAGCAAGGCTCTCCCATCATTGTGTATGGGGGAGTATTTGGAGAAATCTTCATCAAGCATGTGCTAGCAAGCTCAATCAAGAAAGGTGTTCCAACTTGAGAGAGTCAAGATCGTCATCATCTAGCTCAAGTGGAATCGCAAGGCAAAGGTATGATCTTGATAGGGTTTCTATTTTACCGGTCTCATGGTGTTAGAGAGAGACCGGGTTATAGGATAGACACCGTATTATCAAGGGGCTCTCAAGTGAGTAACTTGATCGCATCTTTGTGGAGAGTTCAAACCTTTACATACTTGCCATATCATCTTTCCTTATTCTTATTTGGATTTTCTCCTAGTTGGGTTTGGTGCTTGTCGTGATTCTCATGACAAGGCCAAGTTCTTCGAAAACGGTTTTTGGATGGAAAACTTGTTGCGTTTCCGTATTGGAAATATTATCGGTTTATTCTTAAGGAAAGTTTCACACCTCCCCATGGGTGGCAACTTAACTCTATTTATGGTTCTTAATATTTTCAACAAAACTGGTTTCACCTCACTTGGAGTTCGTTTGAGGAAGTTATTGGATTTGCAGTTTTGCTGGTTTTCTAGGACGGAGTCTCCGGTGTGCCCCAACCGGAGTCTCCGGACTCAAGGTTCCCTGTCGAAGAAGTTCAAGGTGGTTCAACCCCTGGACCCAGTCCGGAATGTTGCCGGAGGAAGGCCGGAGTCTCCGGCCTGACAACTCCAAACTCGATGTGGTTCACTCCCTGGACCTAGTCCGGAGAGTTGTCGAAATCTGCTCAGAGTCTCCGCTGTAGGCCGGAGTCTCCGGTCACTTTGGCCGGAGTCTCCGGTGCAAGATTTCCTGCAACGGCTCTTTTTTTGGGAGACCTATAAAAGGCCCCCTTCTTCCCCAAATGTGTTGCTGGTTTGCCAAGCACGGTTTCCCCTCTCTCTCCCACTATTGTTGACCTTGGAAAGCCTGCCTCCCTCTCAATTTCTCTCATGATTCTTGCATATTTTTGAGGGAAAAGAGAGAGGAGATCTAGATCTACAATTCCACCAATCCATCTCTCCTCTAACTGAGGGGAACCTAGTAGATCTTGATCTTGGAGTTCTTGGTGTTTCTCCTCCATTGTTCTTCCTCTCTTCTCCCCCCATAAGCATTAGTTGCTTTTGGTGGGATTTGGGAGTGAAGGACTTGAGCACTTATTGTGTTCTTGCCATTGCATTTTGTTGCATCGGTTTGCTCTCTCCACGAGGATTCGTGGAATTGAAAGTTCAGAGTTTGTTACTCTTGGGTCGTTGGACCCTAGACGGTGTTCTTGTGACCTTTTGTGCCTAGTTGGGACCTTTTGTGGTTACTTGGGAGCTCCCAATCCTTTTGTGGGTTGTGCCTCAAGATTGTTGTAAGGGACTCGATTTCCGCCCAAAAGGAAATCAATAGTGGAAGGTGAACCGAGCTTTTGGGCAAGATTCATCGGAGAATAGGGTGAGGCCATTTGTGGTGTCTTGAGTTTGAAACTCACCCCCCTCCAACGAGACGTACTCCCCTAAAAAGGTGGAACTCGGGAATACATCATCGTCCCCGCGTGCCTCGGTTATTTCTATACCCGAGCTCTTTACTTATGCAATTTACATTGTGATAGACTTCGTGCTTGAATTCCTTTATCTTGCTATCACCATGTTGCTTGTCTTTCTTAGCATAACTTGTTGGTGCACATAGGTGAGCCTAGCATATTTAAATTGTTTGCTTGTTAAATTAAAACACCTAGTTTTATTCCGCATTTATCATGTCTAAACCGGAAAAGTTTTAATCGCCTATTCACCCCCTCTAGGCGACATCCTTGTCCTTTCAAAAATCATCTAGATGTAGTCATTTGCCGAAAAGAGGTTTTGAGAGTGACATTGTGGTGGTTTTAGACATCTTGTCCTTGCCTATATGGGAAATGAAAAAAAATATGAGAAAATGTCTGAACTTTAAAATAATGAAGTGAAGAGTACAAAAATACAAAAAAGAAATATAGCTATCGCAGAACACATAATGGAGGTTTTAGGAAATTTAAAAAATGCACAATATTTGGAAATATCTCAGAAAAGGCATAAATTTGACAAAATACTAAGATTTCATCTGTCTAATTATATTTTATAAATTATCAAATTTGCTACTAATTTTCTGGAACGTATGCCTTTTTCTAAATCTTTATTTTTCGTGTAAGTTTTTATTCAGAAACTATTTTTTAATTTGTTTTTCAATTTTCCTAGTAAATCTCCGTTCTTGGATGGACCAATAATTCTTGGATTTTATAGTTGAGAGAAGCTTGCCATTTGGCAGAGTAGGCGTTTTCGTTCTAATTAATATGCACGCTAGAACAGTTGTTCTAAGACTATGTTATCTACTCCGTATAATTTTGCGATGGAAATGAGCGTGCGATTAGTTGGTAGCGCCGAATTAGCTGTTACGACTAACCTTTCGGCATTTTCCATTTCCGTCACTTCGGTGCATGATTGGGCGTGCCACGGCCTGTCCTGAACAGGATTTAATCACTGATCCATCCACGAAGCTTTAGGTGATATCATTACCATGATTGATCTGAACATGATTTCTGACCAACCAAACGTTTAATTTCTCGATAGATCTTTCACAAGACTGCACCGACAATGCTACGGTGCGCGGAGGGTAGAGTTTGCTTAGAAGGTGGTGTGATAGGCCCCGACGCCCGGTCCGTATGCAAATTAAGGCATCTCATCGAATTAAATCCTCGACAGCTCGAGGAGAGCGCATTAGCGTTATAAGCAAATGGGTCTGAAACAGAGCGGCGAGCTCTGTCAGCAATCTCAAATCTTGAACAAATGGGACTGAAAATGAGATCTGCAGATATGGGAAGTACTTTTTTTGCGAATATGGGAAGTACTTAGAGACCCGACATACCAAGATCCGATCGAAATGGGCTGTGGGATCCAGCGACAGCCAATACCAGCATACAGCAAGCGACAGGAAATGAGATGCCCTCGGTAGATTAAGCCATAGTCTCCAGAGGTGCAACAACTCCAAGTCTCCAACTCGTCAACTATATAGTCTATATATAAGCATATATACAGCGGTAGTTATAAATCTAATCCACAGTGTCAGTGATCGTACATAATCTAAAGATAATGAATTCATCAGAAACGAAGAATTATGGTCTAGTCGTTGTAAATTAATCAATGTAATGTGTCTTATGTGATCTAGCAGAAATGAAGGATTATGCACACACTCTGAAACGAAAGAGTTGTGGGTTTGCCCAAGAGAGAAAGCAACCTGAAATGGAACGCAAGCACAAAACTATCAAGGAATTGATGAACCTGCAGTTTTTTTTAGAAAAGGGGACAGCCCCAGCCTCTGCATCGATTGATGCATGCAGCTTTTACTTATTTATTAAAATTGAGCATTTGATTGATGAACCTGCAGTTAAGACTTCAACACTGGTAGAAAACAATGCTTGAATCTGAAGGCTCTATGGACCTTATGGTCATCATGCGAGTAAGACGACTGAATTAAGATATCTCCCCAAGGCAATGGCAGATAGACAGACACATGTACAAACATGATAGCGAGGACAATCTGTACACAGAGTTTTGCGTGAGGAGAAGAAATGAAGAGAACAGAAAATGTTTGGAGGAAGTAATGATCATACAGATGCTGTGCCGTCCAGGTCTCCATCAATCTGGTAATTCCGTTGGGCAGGTGGTAGGATAGGGCTGTGAGAGACGTACCAACTTCTTCGGATTGACAACTCAAGTGACAGGTGTACAGGACACATTGGTGTGTTAGAGACCAAACCATGTGTTTGGCAGCCAAAAGTCCAACTTTCATGCTTGATAAAGAAGCCCTACTAATTTTGGCCCTGAGAAGAAGCATCAGCTTCATTTCACGCCATGTATCATCATTTTACAACTTGCTTCACAGTTCACACCATCATCTATCATGCACAGATCATCATCAGTTTTCTGCCTTTAAAAGAACATGAAGGTAGCCTTGGTACTGGCAAGCATAGAGGTAAGATTTTCTTTTCACAAAAATAAAGTTGAAGCTCAAGGACACAAATTACAGTAAAAGACAATACTGCATTTTTCTCATGATTAAATTTTTAAATTGCGTAAACAGGAACCCTTTTTCAGTTGTTTGGTGGCGATGGGAAATATATTAAGAATGGTGAAAGCACACCTAACAAAGTAACAGTATCACTGTAGCAGCTACCCCAATCTCGTTCCTTTTGTTTATGTGGTAGGGAGCATATCTTGCTAGCTCTCCACCAAATACTGATAACTAACCTTGATACCTTGGTTTAGTCTTTGCATTTTTCAATGATTAATATTATCCACTTGACTATATATCTTTGTCATTAACAGTCAGCCTGCAGGATCTAGATGACTGAAAATAATTCAGAAGTTATCTATCTCAACTTTTCTTGTTGAGATGCTATATATCGACCTTTATTGTAGATAATTGATGCTATCAACCACAAGTTGCAGGGAATTAACGGAACAATATAAACGAACGAATAACGAACAATCAGAAAGCATAAATATAATAGTAACTAGATTCTACATTTTATCAAAACAACAGAATTAAAATCTGGCTATGATACATTCTATCTCTTTCTCACTGAAGGGTGCCTAGATACTGAGAAAGTGACGGTGGAAACAAGTATCGCAGCTGCACAACGTCACCGTCCATTTTCTATGAACATACAGTTCTATGACCTTATCACAAGTAATTCACCTTTCAATAAATAAATAAATATGTATAGTAGTATTTAATAGAAGGAAATGAACATAAACAAAGAAATAGGTCCACTGAAAGACTTTTTGTTCTCGTGTTTCTTACTGTTGCCCATCCGTACACCTTTTGCTTATCTTCCGCTTTCAAGAAAAAGAATGGTCCGTCTAGGTTTGGTTCGACGAGTCATAGTAGCTCCACATTATATGTATCATGTAGCAAAGTAGGTACCATACCCTATAAAATAGTGCAAGCATGTGGCATATCTGATCAACAGATTCAGATTGATTTAAGAGTACTTTGACGACAAACTTGAACAGCTAAGCCATGTTATCCCGTCCATGCAAAATGATTCATTCAACAGTTGCGCAGCCATTCTTTAACACTAAGCAGCACATGCCCAAGCATATTGTATTTGTTAGGTCAAGATATTTACACATGTGGCATGGGGATAAGGCACATGCTCCATGCAAGTGTATGTATCATCGGGCTAACTAGCTAGCAGCTTCCCTCACGCAATCTCCTTGCCCAAAAGCTGTGATCTTCAGTCAGTTGCTCCCAGCTCCATCCTACCGCCAATTCTTATCATGCTTCATTCCTATCCGCGCGTTCTCGGATGGAGATTCTATCTGTGTAAGACTGTATGGAAAAGGCGACAGTAAGCAAAATTGCGCAGTTGTGCTTACAAACTGGACTAGGGAATCTGAAGTTCTCATTTCCGAACCAGAACTGAGAACAGGGTATTACCACTCCAACTTGCAGAACTGCATACCAATCATTCTCCTTGGAAACAAAAATAAAAATCTTAGCAATCAGGCACCAAGCTTGCATGCAGGCGGTGGTTAGCCCAAGCCCAAAGGTTCAAGTCACACACACTAATACAGACATCAGAACACGTCAGGTTTCGATTTCAGACGCTGATCCCGGTGTTAGCTGGTGCACAAGCAGTGGTCCTTCGTAAAACTGCTTCCAGACATCAGGTTGGCATCTGAACGCAGGGAGTGTCACTCACCTGACCGTGCTTTGTTCAGTGTGCTTCCTTCGTGATGCTGGCTCCGGCTCGCTTCTTCCAAAATTATGTTTGCAATGCATTGGCGGCCTGCTTCATGGCAAAGTCTAAGTGCGCCATTAGTAGGAAACAACAAATTCAGACGGCAGTTCATTTACAACAGTGTAACTTTACTTGAGATTAAGACTCATCTAACCATATAATGTAGTTCATACAACGCCCAAAAAAATCTTCAGATACAAACTAGCAATTTAAACCTTAATAATTGCGCTAGTATTTCTTGGAAGAATGTAGTAAGTTTCCAGAATGCATCAAGTGAAATTGTCTCACTCTGTATGAACTTGGTTTCTTACAACGAAATGGAGGGGAAAACCCTTACCTTAAAAAAAAAACTCACTGGATCTGAATTAGACATCAGGAAGATCTTCTTTTTTTGGCCTTGGGTTTTAATATTGAGACAAAAATTTAGAAAAAACTGATGGATGAGGCAGACACTTCAGCTACTATTGCATTACAAGCCTACCATAATGGTACTGGTGGCCCATCTGAAAGCTGTCACAACAAAACGTAGGGCCAGTGACTGGGACAAGTATCTATCAGGTATTCAGGTCAGTGATAGCAAATCCATTTCAGCAGCTCAGGACCCATGAAAGGGGATAAGAGGGCGGGACAGGAGCATGCTTTTTCGTTCATCAACTCCCAACAGTTATGTTCTCTGATCGAATAGCTCGACAAGTCGGTGTAGAAGGCAGGTCTTGTCAACTTGGCATTAAAATAAGGGCCTTATTTTAGGAAAAACATTTAAAGGGCATTTTTTGTTCTCATCCATTCTTGGAGAAGATGTAAAGATACACTCAAGCTTTGGTTCATGACAATGATGTGTAGAAGTTATTGCAATCTTATCTGTCAAGCTCCGTGTTCTACACAAACTTATTCGACGTCATTGTGAGGTTGCGAGGGGAGAACGTCTGCTGATATTTGATGACTTTTACAGGAAACGTGGTCTCACTGATAATCCGACAACATCGTGACACCAAAACCACCTCCAACCGCAAACTTGACCGCGGCTACTTGACGCTGTGAAGCATGGAAAATTCTAGAAAGTGACAATGCACCCAGTCAATGCTAGGTTTGCTCAGGTTGAAAAGAACAAACTAAGATAAGGCCCCCGCTTGGAATGTCGTGGAAGTTTACGGTCGGGGAAATATTTCCGGCCGCACAGCGTACCAGCTCCATAATTTGAACAGGACCTTAGCACATCCTTATTTTATCTGGCGGTATTGGGCTAATAAACTACGAAACAAGCGGGGCCTTGAGGTTAAATCAGGGACCGTGACCTCATCCCGCTCTCATCTCTGAGGAGATGGGCAGCTTGGTGTGCAACGAGCAACTGCATATTCCCGATCAGCGCTCACAGGATGAAAGGAACCTCAAAGCCAACTTGCTTAGTTCAAATGATTCACTTCCAATGTTACCATTTAAAATCTAAAATTGCTACATGGAAAGTCTCTAGTCCTGTCCAGATTGTACCAGTTCAAACATGGCGTCATAGCGATACAGTTTGGCCATGATTGCAGAGAGAAATTCCATTATTTCGTCAGGACCAACATACGAACATGACAATTTTTTATTTTTTTTGAAACGAACATGAAAAATTCAGATGAATACCTGATTTCGCAGTAGGATAAATCACCAGCTGAGGTAAAATAAAAAAAACTAAGACTGATTTTTGTTTTGTTTTGTTTTGCGAAATAAGACCGAAGCTTTGCACTGGATATATGCTGCAAGGCGGCAACAAGTTCAGCCGGCGGCGAGACGGTCCCAATGTCCCATGGAGCTTCCCGTTCGTCACCTGGGGGTACCAGATGAGCCCATGGCTCTCACAGAACGAAATGAAGTGACAAAGTCCAGAGTAAATGACACTGGCGGTCACACAACTCGTCCGCTATGTGCACTTAAGTCACACAACTGGAGAACGGGATTTTTTGGTCACACAACTGGACTTTTGGTGGACGCAGATCACACACCCCACATGTCAGTCCGTTTTCCGTTGCAGGAGTGCTGACATGGACACATAATTTTGCAGAAAACCCTCTGTAGTTTTGGACATTTCGCAAAAAACCCAAATTTGGTCCAATTACAGGGTTTTTTGCGAAATGTCCAAAAATACAGGGGGTTCTCTGCAAAATTACGTGTCCACGTCAGCACTCTTGCAACAGAAAACGGACTGACATGTGGAGTTTGTAACCTGCGTGCACCAAAAGTCCAGTTGTGTGACCAAAAAATTCCGTTCTCCAGTTGTGTGACTTAAGTGCACATAGCGGACCAGTTGTGTGACCGCAAGTGCCATTTACTCCAAAGTCCAGGATCATCGAAAGACATGGACCGTGCAGCACGAAGCCTGCTGGAGCAAAGTTCAGCTGGCTAGCTGGCCCTCGGCCGCTGGTTAAAGGCAGGAAAGAACAATTTTTTTTTATAGAAGCAATTGGAACTTAGCCGAGCACGCCACGAGGCACACCGCCGTATTTTTTGAGGGCTAACAAACACTTTATTGATCACACTAAATCATTACAAAGAGTCTGCCGGATACAATCCAGAGTATGGAGCTGCAAATGTTTCGTTCCCGATTTAGCTATGTTTTGTTTTACCAAGTCAAGACTTGACATTTCATTAATAAAGAATTATAAAGAAAAAGACATAGAGTCAGCCGGTTAATTAGCGGGAAACCGGTCTAAAGCCGAAACAAACACACTCGTCAACCGTCATGTAACACGACCGTTGCGAGGCACATAAAACACCCTGACTACCCACACACACCATTGAACCGAGAGTAGATTGCCCCCTATGATCGTCATCACTCTGCAGTGACTTCGACAAGACCACCAAGGAAACCAGCGCTGAAGCAGCGTCGGGAAGACCACGTCGGTCTGTGCCAAATAGATTACTTTTCATGTAGAGCCATGACAGCTCCGATTCTGATGATGAGCTCCGAATATGAGTTACGCAAGATGTGCGCCGAAGAAGACCTCTGCAAGTCATCGTATGCCACTCGAAGGTAGAAGTTTGAGAACCTAGCAGCTCTGATTCTGATGATTTAGCTACGTCGGCACCGCCGGATTGGCTGTAGCGCGGCCGACGGCGTCAATCGGTACCATCGGGCCGTGGCACCGGCGACTGTAACACGGCGGCACGACACGTGCGCCGTGCGCGTGTGTCCACGGAAACCCCATCGGAACGGCCAAAGGAAGCTGCCGCTGCCGACCTCCCCGATCTCATCGGGTCCATCATCCAAGATAGACACACAGGCCTCGCTGCAGAGCGCGTCCTAGGACTGCCCCACGGCTCCCGTGCCCAGCTAACCAGCAACGTCAACCACACTCACTTCACACTCGCTCACTCGCTCCCAACTCAGTCCACACCGCCGCCGACCGACCGACCCATCGGCCGGCCAGCCATGGGCGTGAGCAACAACATCACGGCGTGCATCAACTTCCTGGCCCTCCTCTGCACGGTCCCCGTCATCGCCACGGGCCTCTGGTTCGCCTCCAAGCAGGGCGCCGAGTGCGCGCGGCTGGCGCGCTGGCCGGTGGCCATCCTCGGCGCGCTCCTCCTCCTCGTCGCGCTCGCGGGGTTCGTCGGCGCCTACTGGAACCGGCAGGGCCTCCTGGCCGCGTACCTCTTCGCCATGGCCGCGCTCCTCGTCTTCGCCTTCGCCGTCACGCACGGCTCGGGCGCCTACGCGGTGCCCGGGCGTGCCTACCGCGAGTACAAACTAGAGGGCTTCTCCGGCTGGCTAAGGGGGTACGTCGCTGACCCGCGCCGGTGGGAGGGGATTCGCGCCTGCGTCGCCGCCTCCGACACCTGCAGGAAGCTCGGCATGGAGAGCGCCGTCTTCATCGCGCCCGAGCAGTTCTACCAGTCCGATATCTCGCCGCTCCAGGTACTGATTAATTATTACTGATGTTAACAGCTCCGATTCAGCACGTCAATTGCCCGCATTGTAGTATTATTAACTGGTAAATTATAGACTGCAGCATGTAGATCATAGTGGTCAAAGTAGATACCAATCACCAAAATATGCAGGGTAGTACTAATCTAGAGTAGATGCAAGTACGATTTAATCTACAAGAGGAATCAAATCATCAGCGAACAAACTTTGTGAACACCCATGATCCATCCATCGACCCCAGTGTGGGACAATCATTTTTTTCCTGCCGTGCAAATGGTCTGAAATCGAATCAATGACAGGTAGGCTGATGATCTGTGGGTTATAGCGTGCAAGTGCAAGTTGGTCATATCCATGCATGTGACTGTCTGAGTGTTAGCTTGTGGGAGAAGAGGTCTGACATGGAAGTGTGGGTCAGCGCATGGAAGCATGTACTCGTCCTGACTCCTGATTCGAGCGATTCGAGGCTGGATCGGAATGAGAGAAGCTTCCATGTGCAACCAAAGCGTGAGCGTGGCTCACTCTCCTTGCTAACCAGCTCACCTCCGCACATTTTCGTCTCCCTGCGTAACCGCTAACTTTGGACTAGTCTTTGCATTGCATTGCCATGTCCAAATAATCTGAAGAAGCCGTCTGTGCCTGTGCAGTCCGGGTGCTGCAAGCCGCCGACGGTGTGCGGGTACGCGTACGTATCGCCGACGGTGTGGACGAACCCGGCGAGCCCGGCGGCGGACGCGGACTGCGGCGCGTGGAGCAACGACCCGCGCCAGCTCTGCTACGGGTGCAGCTCCTGCAAAGCCGGCATGCTGGGTACCCTGCGCGACCAGTGGCGCCGGGCCAACGTGGCGCTCGTCGCCGCCACCGTCGCGCTCGTCGTCGTCTACGTCATCGGCTGCAGCGCCTTCAAGAACGCCCAGACCGAGGACCTCTTCCGCCGCTACAAGTGGAGCAACACCTGATACTATCAGGCTGATAGATGTGTACTCCTTCCTGAATGAATCGATCCCTCCACTGCGATTGTTGCTTACCAAAAGGCCAAACCTGTGTAAATTATGTGGTGGTAGTGTTCTAGTCTCCAGAGCTGGCCACGTTTAGAGTTGTGCTTGCGTGTCAAATTTGTAGCAATGGTCGCAGCTAGCATTACCGCTACTGGAAGAAAAATCCTGCATTATTCAAGGAAAGTGGTACTGCGCACTCTGATTTTGGAAAATCTAAAACAACATTATCATATCCGTTGTTCTAATCTGGATTCTGTTGGCTATTGCATTGCATGGTAAGAGCATCTCCAACCCAAACGGGCGGATAGGCCGGACACGGTTTGGACAGGAAAACACCACCCAACCGCGCACCCCATAGCCAGCCCAAACGGCCGGGCAGTCTGGCAATTGTTAAAGTCAGCCCACATGCAGGAAACGTTTGGGGCCGCCAGGACGCGTCCGGACCATGGTCGCTGACACCGCGGCCCCACGCTTGACCGCCCGTCCACGTGGAGAGGTCATCTTGATCGTCCGTCCACGCGTCGGCATTCATGGCGCACCGCCCGGCGTTCCGCCCGAGGATGCCATCTCCAGCTATAAAGACGAGGGTCGGAGCAAATCGTAGCCCGCACTCACTTCTCCCTCCGTCCGCCGCACTCCTCCTCTCACCGGCGCTCTCCTCTTCTCCGCATCCACCACCTCCGGCACCTCCTCCCCATCCTCCACCATGCCTTGCCGCCTTCCTACCACGTACGCCAAGCTCACGCCGGAGAAGAGGGCGGAGTAGAGGGCGGAGTACTACGTCACGGCAAGGGCAGCGGAAGAGGCAGAGGCAGCCGCGGTGAGGCAAGCATTGATACAGGCGTAGGCGGACACGGCGGTCGGCGTTGTGGAACACGACGTGGAGCCTGTCATCGTCCCGATGACGGGCGGGGAGTTCCGCCGCCGCATGGAAGAGGAGCACGCCCGGTACCAGGCGGATCTGCAGGCGGCGGAGCAGCGGCTCAAAGCCGAGGCGGCGGACCGGCTTCTCATCAGTCAGATGATGAACAGGTCCGGCTTCGTGGCGGAGCAGATGAAGCTGCAGGCGGCCGACGACTCCCTCTTCTCCGATGACGAATCTGAAGAAAACACCGACGGAGGCGTCAACATGGTTGGCGGATCCGGAGTGATAGTCATCTCCGATGAGGAGTAGAGTAGGATTAAGTGTAATACATAGCGTAAAAAATGTTGCATGGCTTGTAGTAAAATGCTATCTATAAATATGAAGTATGTGGTTGTAGTTACAGTTTTTTGGGTTGTCCGGACAGTGGGTTGTCCGCTCACTGTCCACGGACACGTCCGGACGTATCCGCGGACAGTTTATTGCCGATTTTGAGGTTGTGGATGGAGATGCTCTAATGCGCTGACTCTGCATTTGAAGCTAGGACGACCCTGCACATGGAGCGATTAGCTTGGCAGCTACGTGCAGCAATGACTAATACCTGAAATGTTATTTTGGAAACGGAGGCAACAAACGGTCCATCAATTGATTAAGAAGAAGAAGCTTTCTCAATGAATTAGTGAAAAAACCCGACAAAAAAAGTGGAAAAACTCGGCGAAAACCGTTACAACCATGGCAACAAAACAGCAAAGCCACAACAAAACCAAGCAAGCAAAGCACTCCCAACGCCGGTATCGGCGGGTAGGTGTTCTGGACCACATATCTGTTAATGAGGAGAGAGGTGTTTGTGATAGCATAATATGTTGCTGTAACATCACACGTATGTTTAAAAGAAGTTTTCAATGCTATAACTTTTGTAATATATAATTTATATTTTTTAACCAAATTAATAATCAAAAAATTCAAACTACGTGCATGCCCCGCACCGTATATGATACAAGTATTGACAATATTATGGCATAATTAGATTTAAGCTTCCATTATTGTCATCGACTTATTCACGAGTTTAAGTCATCATGGCCGGATTCAGGGAACACCTTTGACCCAGTGGCATGTAGGACACCAGGTTTCCTTTTCCTTAACATAATTAAACACCATCGGAAATGTAAGCATTGACAAGATTTCATAGCATTCGATTTAACCTTCATTTAATCAAGGGATCCCTTTAACTAATGGTGACCTATTCACAAGTTATAGTGTACTGAGAAAAGGAAAAAAAACAAAGATTATAGCATTACAGCTATCTGTGTCCGGATTCAGGGCACAGTTCTTTACTCGGAACGCAAGCATGGGACCGAGTGCAATGCAAGAGAATTCAGCAGAGTTTCTGTTTTTTCCTTAACATACGATATGCCGTTTGCACAAACATTTCTTCTTTTAGAAATACTAAAACGCCCTAGTACAGTTGACCTGAATAAAGGTTTTTTTGGCTTCTAAATGGGTAGCATTAGCAATGTTGAATTTGTGGTTCTGGGGTAACAATAACCCGTGGAATTGTTTAGATGATCACACTAGTCCGCGGAGGTTATTCAAGCGGTTTGACGAGGTTATTCAAGCGGTTGACGTATCTCCAGCTCTGATTTGTTCGAGTACACCTAAGCCTTAATTCTTGCTCCCAATCCAATAAAAATATCTTTAGTTATAAAATCAACCTGCCGTCCAGGACTCGGTTTGTATTGCACTGTTCGTTTTCAGGCCACTCGTCTGCGGGTAGACATGTCAACAAAAGAATGGTATGTTTCTGAATACCCAGAAAAATAAACAACAATGCTTGATCTGCACCATAATTGAATACTGAAAGTCGCTACCCCTCGATCCCTAGGAAAGAAAAGAAAGTAAACGAGGTACAGCTGCTCGTGCAAGCGTGTAATGTGGTTGCAGAGTTTGTATTGTGCCGAAGGCACCAAGCTGCACTGCTCGTTTTCAGGCCACTCATCTGCTGGTTGACATGTCAACAAAAGAATGATATGATTCTGAAATACCCAGAAAAAGAAACAACAATACTTTATCTGCAGTATAATTGAATACTGAAAGTTGCTACCCCTCCCTAGGAAAGGAAAGAATGTAAAGGAGGTAATGCGGCAGGTCTTTTGTGGCTTTTGGCCCGAAATTTTCGATCAAAAATGCAGTGCACGTTATTGTAAGAGTTGGTGACTGTGGTGTGGCAAAAAAGATCATGTGCCACTATATTGTCTGCAGTCAGCACTGAGTATTTTGTAGTGGTCGTAACTACCAATTCCTGCATTATTGGAACAAAAATCCTGCATTATTGAAGGAAGCAACTAGTCGCCACATGCTGGAAAATCTAACGAGTATCACATACATTTTGTCCGCTAAACTTTTTCGGGTTGGTCACCTCATGACAAAGTCCGACACACTCTTCTTGATTCCTTTCTCAAGGAGTTCTGTACATTTTGTTGTTTGGTCACTTGTCATAGGGTTTGTGATTGGATTATGTAGATATTGTGGTGAGGCAGATGAACTTGGGCCTTTTCTTTTCTTAGGCGATTTGCTTAGTATTAATGTGTGCGTCAACTGATACAGAGACCAGGAGACATCCTCTTTTCGAAAAAAAAAGCAATACACTCAGGAAATAAAAACACCCATAGGCAAATACAAAATATGGTTATTTATCCTTTCACGTATAGTTACATTTTGTTTTCTTCTCAAAATTATGAGCGCCGTACGTACTGCAGTTGACATGGATAATTTTTTCATGCATTATTTTTTCTTTGGTGCATGAATGGGGAGCATTACCAATGTTCAGTTCGGGCTTTCTATGAAGTTATGGAATTGCCAAGCTAGATTATTTCGAAAAGGGGAATTGTCAAGCTAGATGACCAGAACTAACCCTGGAGGGTATATATTCAAGAGGTTGACATATCTCGATCTCGGATTTCCTCAGTACACGAAGGCCTTAACATCCATGCTCCCAATCTAATAATAATATCTGTTTGATTATTGAACGCTGCCGTCCTAAATATCATTTGTCTTGTGCCTAAGCCGTCCGCACGAACTAAAAATTCTACTCCTGCATTATTTTTTCTTTGGCTGCTATGCAGGTCAACAGAGATACGGTATCTTTGTGAACACCCAGGATAACAAAAGTAGTAGTATTCTGTACTATAACTGATAGTCGTTCCCTATCTCTAGGACGAAAAGAAAAATATAACTGCAAGGTCAATTTGTGGGTACTAGATTATAGGGAACAAATACAGGCGGTCAAAAAAAATACAGCCGTTCGCGCATACAATTATAAAATGGAAGGTACTAGATTTTTTTACTGAACGATTATAAAATGGAACTTATCTATCTTGGAGGACATGTAACAATGAGATAATAGAACTTTTACATAAGAATTGATTGTCAATGCTAAAGACTTCGCATTTGTTCAACTTCCCCAGAAGTTTGTACTTGTCTATCTCCCTTCTTCTCTGTTCTACATTAGTATTACTCGATGTGCTGTCAGGTTAAATAATCAGCTCACATCATAGCTTTTGTGAATGCGCTTACAAAGCCATCTCTAGTAATGATAGGTTAGCCCTAGTTGCTAATCACATTTCTGGGGTTAAGTACCTAAGAGTTAAGGCGTGGCATTTCTCCTTGAGACATTTTATACCATATGTTTGACATTGCCTCATTTCTATCTTTACAAAATCAATGAGTAGGTTCACTTGATCAGAATCCATGAAATTATTAACTAGTCGGATCTCACCAACCATGCTACTGTTTGTTTCTTAAAAAAAGTCTACCTCCTATTCCAAGCAATACCCTAGATCTACCCATATGCAAATATATTCTAGATGTCTATGTGCATCAATCGATGCCGAGAACGAGAGACATCTGTCGCAGCAGTGGAACACGGGGTTCCCCTAGTGCTGCCAAAGTGGGTCCACCCCATGTGGGTCCAAGATGAAGATGGACAAGGCCAAGACCCAAGTCAGGTTGGCGGGTTCACCGTCCAACCCCACGAAGACCAAGCAAGACCTACATCGACAAAGGGCTCTGGTCTTGGGGGCCTGCCGGGTCCCCGAACCATGAGGGGAGACAAGGAAGTCTCCGAGAGCCTGAGTTCCCGGCAGGAGGCCAGGCTCCCTCTCGGGTACTTCTCCGTACCACTGTGGATAAGCTCTCCACCTCATGCTAGAAGACCTCGGACGACATGGGAAGCAAGGCGATGGTGGCGCGGGTCGGAGACACAGCCCGTGGTGGTGTCAGCCACTGTCCACCCCGCTCTCTCCAAAGGTGGACGCTCCCACCTAGACCAAAGGAGACGCTAGGCTGAGAAGAAGCCACGCCTCCCCATAAACCAGCTGTGGAGGGTCCTTCCCGCCGAAGGCCCCTCGTGCCCCTCACGTGACCCTGTGGTATCCCCTTAGCCTATAAAGGAGGACCAAGGCACGGAGGAAAGGAAGACAAGTCGAACCGGAGCAAGACTAGACTAGGGCTGCAAGGGTAGAGGGGAAGGTGATCTCCTCCGGGTCAGGATCTGTCCTTCTTCTACCTCCAGCCAAAACCCTTTTGGGTACCCTGTCCGGAAGCCTCCATTGTAAGCCACACTATGAAGAACCCATCAATCCACACATGCAGGAGTAGGGCTTTTAGCCTCCGGGCGGCCTGAACCTGGGTAGCTCCTTGTGTCCCTTTGGTTGCATGCTTTGATCGTGGAGAGGAGAGCTTGATCTAGGCCTCACCTGATAGCCCTTAAATGGGTTAGGTTGAGACCCCAATACAGAGTGTGTAGTATGGGCAAGACGTGTTTTCCCCACGAAGGTGACTCGAGGGTTTATATCGAACTCTCGGGGAATCAGTAGTGAAGCTTTACCTCCTTATCCTTCCCTGTGAAACCTGCAAACAAAATAAATTGTTTTGTGCCCTCAACCTCACCAAGTGGTTGTCAAGCACAAGGTGTGAGAATGATAAAACAAAACAATAAATAAATATGAATGATAAATAAATATGCAAGGATGGTGGAACAATGATGATGATATTTTTGGGTTTTATATGATGAATGCAAGATGCAAAAGTATTTTTGTATTTTCGGATTTAAAATGGCTGAAAATAAAAGTGGATGAAAGTTGTTGGAAAGGTGTTTCTTATGATTAAAAATGGACCGGGGTTCATGGTTTCACAAATGCACTCTCTCTTTAATAAAGTGGTAGACAATGGAACACTAGAGTTGACATATGAGATTGCAACAAAGTTTCATGACAAGTTATAATATATGGGCATCACGTCCTAACATAGAGATCTTTTGGTTATTAATCTCTCTTATACTCCACTAAGATGCGAACTAAATCATAACACCTTAGTATTAAGATAAATCAGAGCATAGCAATAAGTTTCATGACATGAAGTTAAAATAAGAACATGCTAGATCTAGTCATGGAGTAGTGGCAATGGTCACACCCACATCTCCGGTAGCATGGTATTTCTTTTTATCCCTAGTGAGGCAACAAAGTAAGGTAAAACACCCAAGTGGATCGCGGAACTTTCTCTCACGTTCACGCACTAGCCACCCCCCGTTACTCCAACTAATGCACACGTTCCCCCCACACGCTCTCATAAACATGCTTGATCAAACAAGTAAACAAGAACGGGGTACATAATATGCATCTACTTTCATAACTGAAACAAAACATTGCAATCTCAAACATATATTAACTCATAAAGATCCACCACAAAGGTATTACATAGATGACCGTAATCATGTTCAGCAGCTCATACGGTGCTAATTAGTGAAGCAAGAGAGAGAGATACATAAGTTACTTCCACAAACCCATAGTCCAGGGTGGACTACTCCCTCTTCATCATGGAGACGGTGGAGAAGTCGTTGGAGAGGTGGAGACCCTCCGGCAGCGCCCCGCCGGAGTTTTCCCCCTCCAATCTGCAACTCCAGGTCTCTGTTTCGTGTTTCTGTGTTTCTGCGGCGCTCCTTCCGAAGAGCGTCGGGGACTATTTTTATAGTCGGTTTTAGGTCAAACGGAGTCGGTGGAGAAAGATCGACGGCAACGGAGCTCGAGGCCCAAGGTGGGTCCCACGCGGCCAGGTATGGCCGCGTGGGCCACCCTTTTGGCCTCGGGCCTCCGCTTGTTTGCTTCCTTCGCTCCCAGTCTTCTTCCTTCCAAAAATGATGCTCGTAAATTTCAGGTCATTTGGACGTCGTTTGGGTCCCTGAAACATTAAAATATAAAATAGGGTTTTTGCCTGCGCAGGGTTAATTCCAAAAAATAGGAAACTGTGAAATATTCCCAAAATCATTATAAAACATGATATAACCCTTATATGATGCAAATATGATGGAATATAAGTAAAATAATGCAAAGTTCATGTATGCATTTTACATGCATCAACATCCCCAAGCTTAACCATACTCGTCCTCGAGTATGAAGGTGATAAAACTAACATGGACTTTGCAATTTAATACTATCAATGGATATCAAAGATGATTACTATTGCTACATAGAGTCAAATGTTCATTCTTAAAAGAGTAGCAATATGCAAGATAGTTTATGAAGTGATATCAAGTATTCAATGCAAGGATGTTCAATGATAATTCACAAAGTGTAACATAAGAAAAAGTACTATGGACCACAAGTATGCATAATGATAAGTAAGAACATCCTACAATGGTCATAGAGTGTAGATGAAAATCTGAATATAAAAGGTGGACACTTTGGAAAGATATATATGAGTAGAGGTAAAGCATGAATAAGTTTCATCTAACTTCTGAACTTCTCTACTTAAGTTAATGATTGTATATGGTAATCCTTGGTGTCAAGCTCTCATTCCCCTATCATAGCATCTTGAATGATTAAGTTTAAAGTGAAAGCAAATATGAGTAGTGTGCTTGACAAAGTAGGTTGAAAGTCTCATGCCCCTTGAATACAAGTACCTACTCCATGTGTTACTCAACTTGGAAACAAAGCAAGTTCAAGTTAAATATCATTGTAAGTAAAATATCATCAAGAGCGTCAACTGGGGTACCTCTTGTCCCAGGATATGGAACAAGCCCATATCAAAATGACAAGACAAACAAACAAATGAACAATCTCAACACCCTTTTTATTTACCATTGGATAGCTTTTTATTGTAAGGTGTATCACAGAAGGTTCACCATAGCATGTAAGTAAATTTCCACCATGAATGATGCATGGCTTAGATTAGCGGCCCAGGCGTCTCTCTAACCATTTATACAAACTCATTTAAACTACTTCATTTCCACATTTATTTCACCCATGGTAAGCATCCATAAACAAAAGTACATGATATCAACTAAATAATGAAGTGCAATGTTGAAAGCTTGCCATGTGAACACATATGCTAACTCTCAACCAAAGACATTTGTCAAGCCA
This sequence comes from Poa pratensis, assembly GCA_947311845.1. Classification (NCBI taxonomy): domain Eukaryota; kingdom Viridiplantae; phylum Streptophyta; class Magnoliopsida; order Poales; family Poaceae; genus Poa; species Poa pratensis. The sequence goes on from CAMZMU010000074.1 coordinate 64,972,916, forward strand.
CAACATCATAATTTTAATCACAATGGGTCATGTTATTATGCAATAAAAGTAAAGTGTGCATCAAGTTCGTGAGAGCTATAACCAACTTTTCCCATAACAATCAACAACATAAGCATTTTCATTCAGAGGTATAGATATACAAAATACATGATAAACATACTCGGAATAGCATAAAGCTAATAGGTAGATATGGTGGACTCACTGGAAAAACTTTGGTTGAAGGTGTTGGAAACAAGTTTTTACTTGTTGGAATTTTTGGGCTAGCAAGAGGGAGAAAGTTGACCATCTAAATGCATGCATGAGTGTCCATAGAACTAACTAATCCATGTTAAACAAAGTAAATAACATTCAGCATCAAAACATGAATAAAAGATAGCTCTTGATAAAACACTTGCAAATTATTACTCATTAACAAGCTCATGAATCATGCAACTATATGTATCTTTTAAAATCAACTCAAACATCCCTTTTCCCAATCTTTAATAGCATCCAACATAATTCAACCCAAATTTCCAGTAGCTCTCTCATATATAAATGATATGTGGTGGTCTCACAAAATAAAAATCAAACCAAAAAACAAAAAGACGCTCCAAGTTTATGCGATAAAGTGTTTCGATCGAAAAACAGAAGTTAGACGTGTGCAAACCGAGAGTGTGTAGGTCCAGTGGGGTTGTCTTCACATCCCCAAGCTTATGGTCTTCACCATCCTTGGATAGCTCTTGGTGCATCTCCTCTAATCCCTGTGAAAAAACTTCAAAACACCGTTTCTCCCATTTCTTTTCTGTGGGGTGACATTAGTAGTGATAAACAAATAGATTTCTTGCTGCATATAATCCTTAGACAAAAATTCATATGAATGTCCAGAAAGTGTATAATGTTGTATGCCTACTCATAAACTCAATTGGATAAAAAGATTCAAGTTAAAAGTTCTAAGCATGCATCAAACAAAATGGGACAGAATCTGTCCAGAAAAACAGCAGCAAAACGTATTTTTCTACCCTACTTAACTTTGTCAAAAATTCGAAAAATTCATGCATACAGAGGATGAAAAGTTGCAACTACAGTTTAAATATGAGCTCATTCGGAGTTACAGAATAGAATTAAAAATCATACCGTGCACAGATTCGTGCTGGAATAAAATCTCCGAACGCTATAAGCAACTTTTTCAACCAAAATGGTAAAACTTGGCACTTTATTAAAAATTCCAGAAACTAAACTAAAACTAAGTCTCTTGTTACAGCAAGAGGACACAAAGAAAATAAAAATAAAAACAACCGGGTTGCCTCCCGTAAAGCGCTTTCTTTATAGCCATATAGCTAGGCTTCTTACTTGATATTTATTGTGGACGAAGCTCATGAGGGAGCTTGAACTTTGGTGTGCCCTCTTCCTTGGGAAGTGTTCCATGCATTTCTTGTGTGGAAACTGAAACTTCACATTCCCTTCTTTTGAATCAATGATAGCACCTGTGGTACGAAGAAAAGGTCTTCCAAGAATAATTGGACTAGAGGTTTTATTCCCCATATCCATGATTAGAAAATCAACAGGCACAAATGTCATATGTAACTCTACCATAACATCACTTACTTTCCTAAAGCATGTTTAATGGAATCATCAGCAAGTGCAAGTTCAATAGAGCATTTTTCAAGATTTTTAATTCAAGTACTTCATATAGTTCTTTAGATAAAACAGAGACACTAGATCCTAGATCAATATAGCATGGTGTGTCTCTTTTCCAATGGTTACTAGACTTTGGGAATCCATATCCCCAAGCTTAGGTGGTATCATAGCTCTTGGTTGTACCTAGCAATCTTTTCTTTTAAACATGATTAGCAATATAAGAACCAAAACCAGCTTGGTTACATTAATGAAGGATCACTTGCAAATTTTTGTAAGATAGATATTAATTCATGCAAGCTACAATTCTCTAAGTCAAGCAATGGTTCCTTGACTTCACTAAGCATTTTAACTTCCTCTTTCATTACCATAATAGTTTCCTTAGCAATTCTCTCTTGCTCATGAATATGTTCCCAAGATTTATTTATAACCTCTTGACAATATTTAATTGTTTCCTCATGTTTTTGAGCTATAATGGTGTTCTTTAATGAGGAAACTTCCTTAGTGAGCTGATCTACCCTTTCAAACAAAGAGTCTTGTTTTTCAAACTTAGATATAAATTCCTTATTAAGCTCCTTTTGAGTAGATATAAATGATCTAATGGTGTTTTCCAAATCACTAGAAACATTACCACTAGTAGCATATTTGTTTGGCACATATGGGGGTTTATTATAAGATTATAATTGTTATTACCATACCCATTATTACCATAGTTCCTAATGAAGTTGACATCAATTTTCAGGATTATTACCAACTAGTTCTTGCAAAGGCACATTTTCAATATTTTGTTTATTAATGAAAGCAAGAATAGTGTCCATTTTAGATGACAAATCATTTGTTTCTTCTATGGAGTTTACTTTCTTAGATGGATTAGGTGCTCTATCAGTATGCCATTGACTATAGTTTTGCAAAATGCTTTCCAATATGTTCTTAGCTTCTACTATAGTTTTTCCCATAAAGCACCTCCAGCAGCAGAATCAAGAATATTTCTAGACATGTAATTTAGACCATTGTAAAAAGAGTGTAATATGGTCCATTCATTAACCCCATGTGATGGACAAGTTCTAAGCATAAGTTTAATCCTATCCCAAGCCATAGCAACATGTTCATTTTCATTTTGCCTAAAAGAAAGAATTGTTTCTATTTTGCAAAATTTTAACAGGAGGATAGTATTTCTTAATGAAAGCTTCTTTTAATCATCCAAGTTTTAATGCTATCAATAGGTAATGAATGCAACCACTCTTTAGCTTTTCCTCTAAGTGAGAAAGGAAATAACTTCAGTTTTAGAATATCACTTTCCACATTTTTAAATTTTGCATGTCACATATTTCAACAAAATCATGAAGATGCATAGAGGCATCCTCCATAGCACTACCGCCAAATTGTTCCCTAGTTATCAAGTTCAACAAACTAGGACTTACTTCATAACTATCAGCTTGTATCTCAGGTGTGGCAATGGGCCTAGCAATAAATTGATCATTTGGAGTGTTTGTGTAATCACACAACTTAGTTCTTTCTCCCATTTTCCAAGTTTTTATGTGTTTTTTAATTTTTTATGCAAAACTGAAAATAAAATATGCAACACAAAATGCAAGACAATAACAAAACAAAATAAAATGTTTGCAAGGTAAAGATGGATAAGATGGTGCTCACGTAGGTGCAACCTCCCCAAGCTTAGGTGTTTGCACAAGTTGGTGATGAAGTTGACTTGTTGTGAGATACCCTTGGATAAAACTTTCAGCAATGATTCCCGGCAACGGCGCCAGAAAACGTCTTGATGGCCCTTAAATGGGTTAGGTTGAGACCCCAATAGCAGAGTGTGTAGTACGGGCAAGACGTGTTTTCCCCACGAAGGTGACTCGAGGGTTTATATCGAACTCTCGGGGAATCAGTAGTGAAGCTTTACCTCCTTATCCTTCCCTTGGAAACCTGCAAACAAAATAAATTGTTTTGTGCCCTCAACCTCACCAAGTGGTTGTCAAGCACAAGGTGTGAGAATGATAAAACAAAACAATAAATAAATATGCAATGATATAAATAAATATGCAAGGATGGTGGAAAAATGATGATATTTTTGGGTTTTATATGTGAATGCAAGATGCAAAATATTTTTGTATTTTCGGATTTAAATGGCTGAAAATAAAAGTGGATGAAAGTTGTTGGAAAGGTGTTTCTTATGATTAAAAATGGACCGGGGTTCATGGTTTCACAAATGCACTCTCTCTTTAATAAAGTGGTAGACAATGGAACACAAAGTTAACATATGAGATTGCAACAAAGTTTCATGACAAGTTATAATCATATGGGCATCACGTCCTAACATAGAGATCTTTTGGTTATTAATCCTCTTATACTCCACTAAGATGCGAACTAAATCATAACACCTTAGTATTAAGATAAATCAGAGCATAGCAATAAGTTTCATGACATGAAGTTGAAATAAGAACATGCTAGATCTAGTCATGGAGTAGTGGCATGGTCACACCCACATCTCCGGTAGCAAGGTATTTCTTTTTATCCCTAGTGAGGCAACAAAGTAAGGTAAAAACCCAAGTGGATCACGGAACTTTCTCTCACGTTCACCGCACTAGCCACCCCCCGTTACTCCATCTAATGCACACGTTCCCCCCACACGTCTCATAAACATGCTTGATCAAAACAAGTAAACAAGAACGGGGTACATAATATGCATCTACTTTCATAACTGAAACAAAACAATTGCAATCTCAAACATATATTAACTCATAAAGATCCACCACAAAGGTATTACATAGATGACCGTAATCATGTTCGGCAGCTCATACGGTGCTAATTAGTGAAGCACAAGAGAGAGATACATAAGTTACTTCCACAAACCCATAGTCCAGGGGTGGACTACTCCCTCTTCATCATGGATACGGTGGAGAAGTCGTTGGAGAGGGTGGAGACCTCTCCGGCAGCGCCCCGCCGGAGTTTTCCCCCTCCAATCTGCAACTCCAGATCTTTGATTCGTGGTTTCTGCGGCGCTCCTTTCCGAAGAGCCTCGGGGACTATTTTTATAGTCGGTTTTAGGTCAAGACGGAGTCGGTGGAGAAAAGATCGACGGCATCGGAGCATCGAGGCTCCAGAAGGTGGGCCCCACGCGGCCAGGTACAGGGGCCGCGTGGCCACCCCCTTTTGGGCCTCGAGCCTCCGCTTGTTTGCTTCCTTCGCTCCAAAGTCTTCTTCCTTCCAAATATTGATGCTCGTAAAGTTTCAGATCATTTGGACATCGTTTGGGTCCCTGAAACATCAAAACATGGAAAATAGGGTTTTCTGCCTGCGCAGGGTTAATTCTAGAAACATAGGGGAACTTGTGAAATATTCCCAAAATCATGATGATGCAAATATGATTGAAATATAAGTAAAATAATGCAAAATTCATGTATGCATTTTACATGCATCATCACCCAAGAGACGATTCTTAGCCTCCTTCGCGCGCCATACCGAACCTAAAAGGGGGTGTCCTCTACTCCCGGTGTCCGTGATTCGAGATACGACAACATCCTTCTTAAAAAAACACTCAGAAACCTCACATAAGCAAATACAAAATATGGGCAATTTATCCTTTCATGTATAGTTACGTTTTGTTGTCTTTTCAAAATTATGAGTGATGTACTGCAGTTGACTTGGATAATTTTTCCATGCATCTGGCGGCGAGGCGTCTCGTCTCGCAGTGCTGCCATGTGTTGCCTTTGGCTGCTGTTCAAGGTCTGCTGTGAAAGCTTCGGCGGCTGCACCTCACTTTTGCTACTGGACATGCAAGTTTGGCTCCTTCTGATGGCGATGGCCGATGCCCTTGTGCTGCTTTCCTGGCTGTGCTGGCTCAAGAACATCCCATGGGAGCCGATGTGTTGTGGGAGCTTCGGGCTCTTGGTGTCGTCTCAGCTCATCTTTGCTCATTGACGACGCAATGATGCCTCCCCAACCTGCTAATCGTCTCGACCTCCCATGGCGGAGCTCCTAGTCAAGGTTCGTGCAAGATGCTAGGCTTTGGCACTCGTTGAATGTGGATGCTCCTCAGTTGTGCCGTGCGGTTCGAAACGCACGCCAGTGTGGCGCGCTAGGCTGTTTGCTGACTCTTGGTATTGAGATCCCTCGACAACACCCCTCATCTATATGTGCCTCTCATGGTGATGAACCTTCTGCCTGCTAGCTCTCTTGGTGATGGGCTCATGTTTTGTCCGCTTAGTACTGTCTTGTTAGGTGGCTCTTGCTGTTCTTCTTTCTCTTTCCTTTTCTTTTCTTTTTAGAGATGCTGATTTTCAGGTGGCCGCCTCTTGTCGGCGAGACTCATCTTTCCCTCTGTAATTTTTTATGTATCTTGACCCATGGACCACCCGCTCGGGGGTGGCCAAGAGCCTGGTCTTGTAAGCACATTATGAAGTAATACTATTCAGGGTGGGGATTCCCCCCCCCCCCCCCCCCCCGGGTGATTGTTTCAAAAAAATAAAATTCCATGCATTGGTTTTCCTTTGGTGCATGAATGGGGAGCTAGCATTACCAATGTTCAGCTTGGGCTTTCTATCATACATAAATTACGGAATTGTCAAGCTAGATGACCACAACTAATTCTTGGAGGTTACATATTCAAGAGGTTGACATATCTCGATCTCGGATTTCCTTGAGTACACAAAGGACTTAACATCCATGCTCCCAGTCTAATAATAATATCTGTTTTGTTATTTAACACTGCCGCCGTCCCAAACACCATTTGTATTTTGCCTAAGCCGTCCCCATGAACTCAAAATTCTAAGCTGCACTGCCCATTTTCAGCCCATCCATTGGCTGTTATGCTACCGCAAAAAAAAAAAAAAAAAAAATTGGCTGTTATGCAGGTCAACAAAGATACGGTATCTTTGTGAATACCCAGGATAACAAAAGTAGTACTACTATTCTGTACTATAACTGATAGTCGTTCCCTATCTCTAGGAACGAAAAGAAAAATATAGCTAAAAGGTCAATTTGTGGGTACTTATTTATAGGGAACAAATACATGCGCTCCGATTTTTTTTTTGTCCAGTTAACAAAAATACTGTCGTTCACGCATACAATATGTACTACCTCCGTTCCATATTAGTTATCGTTGATTTAGTACAAGAATTAGCGACAACTAATATGAACAGAGGGAGTAGGTTTTATTTTGTTAATGATCATAAAATGGAACTTATCTATCTTGGAGGACATGTAACAATGAGATAATAGACCTTTTACATAAGAATTGGTTGTCAATGCTAAATACTTCGCATTTGTCCAACTTCCGCGGACGTGTGTACTTGTCTAGGTCGAATAAACAACTCACATCATAACTTTTGTGAATGCGCTTACAAAGCCGTCTCTAGTAAGGTTAACCCTAAATGCTAATCACATTTCTTGGGTTATGTACCTAAGAGTTAAGGCGTGACATTTCTCCTTGAGACATTTTATACCATATGTTTGACATTTCCTAATTTCTATGTTTGCTAAATTAGCGAGTAGGTTCACTTGATCGTCAGAATCCATGGAATTATTGACTAGTCAATCGGATCTCACGAACCTTGCTACTGTGTGTGTTTCTTATGAAAAAAAACGTATGCTTCCTACTTCCAAGCAATATCCTAGATCTTTCCAATGCAAATATATTCTATATATGCAAATATATTCTATATGCATTTGATATTTCATATACTCATTGACTTGAACAACTAAATTAAATATGAATATCGTTGGTTGGGCCTGCAAATCAAATCGGGGTCTTTTGTAGAGTCTGACCAGGGGCAGGGGAGCATGTTTGTTTTTTGGTAGAAGTCCATGGAATCTTAGCAATATTCAAAACAAAAACAATTGAAAACACTCCACTCCTTCCCTCCTTTTGTCAGCTCTGGCAGCATCAAGGATCTTGACATAAATATGTTGGGGAGGTCTTGACATGAGAGCACACATCAATCAAGATCTCTCCCAACTCATGCAAACAGCAAACTCAAGCTACACTCCTCATATCCCAGACGTCTGTTATAGCAACATGCCGATAGCTAGATTAGCTACATTTCTCATGGTCACCAGCTTTCTCTCCAACGTCGGCCACCTCGGAGTGCCGGTCTCCGGCGCCCTCGATGATGATCTCTTCGCCCTTGACATTATGTCGAAAATCCACACTGACTCGAGCTCGACGGCCAGGGCCTCCTCGGACTTTGGCCACATCATGGAGGCCGCCCCAAGGGGGTTTTCCACCCGGTTTCGCCCGCCGACATAGCTGCTCTAATCCGCTTCTCTCTCCACCGGCGGACACCCTTTACGGTGGCGCCACGTGGGAAAGGGCACTCCTCGCGTGGACAGGCCCTTGCCGCCGGCGGCATTGTCGTCGACATGGCCTCGCTTGGACACGGTGATCATGGTCACCGTGTAAACGTGTCCAGCGAAGGAATGTACGTGGATGTCGGTGGCGAGCAGCTATGGATCGACATCCTCCATGCCACATTGGAGCGCGGTCTCACGCCGCGCGTGTGGACGGACTACCTCCGCATCACTGTCGGCGGCACGCTCTCCAACGCCGGCATCGGCGGGCAGGCGTTCCGGCACGGCCCGCAGATCTCCAACTTACACGAGCTTGACGTGGTCACAGGTACCGGTTCCTGCTGCCTGGTCGTACCCAATCTGAATAGCGATGACTAGTTTCCACGTCGCTTTTATTTAGTGCATACGTAATCAACTGGTGCACACGAGTGCTGCAAGCATCATAAACTAAGAAGTAAAATTATTGTTGGTTGCAGGCACGGGAGACATGATCACCTGCTCCCCGACTAAGAGCTCAGACCTGTTCTACGGGGTATTGGGCGGGCTGGGCCAATTCGGGGTGATAACCCGGGCCCGAATCGGGCTTGAAAGGGCTCCAAAACGGGTCAAGTGGGTGCGACTCGCCTACACCAATGTACGCTTGTTCACTGCTGACCAAGAGCTTCTCATCTTGAAAGGGTCTGGGTTCGATTACGTTGAGGGGCAGGTCCAGCTGAACCGGACCCTGACGGAGGGCCGAAGGTCGTCTTCCTTCTTCTCGGTATCGGAGCTTGCTCGTCTCACAGAGCTCGCACTGGATACCGGATCAGCCTCGATCTACTACATCGAAGGCGCAATGTACTACGATGATCACTCTGCTGCCACCGTAGATCAGGTACATATAACATGAATTAATTGTTGAGTAATCAATCCAGCTCGGCCTTTACACACATCCTGTCTGTTGAGCTTTTTCTAACAGAAACATGATCTGGTTGCAGAAGCTTGAGGCGCTACTGGATGAGCTGAGCTTCGTCCCGGGGTTCGTGTTCGCCAGGGACGTGTCGTACGTGCAGTTCCTGGACCGCGTCGGCCAGGAGGAGAAGAAGCTCCGTTCGGCCGGGTGTGGGACGTGCCGCACCCGTGGCTCAACCTCTTCGTCCCGCGCTCACGCATCCACGACTTCAGCGCCGGCGTGTTCCACGGCATCCTGAGGGACACCAAGCCCGTGGGGCTCATCCTCATGTACCCGATGAACAGGGACATGTGGGACGACCGGATGACGACGGTGACGCCGACGGCGAGGAGGACGTGTTCTACGCCGTCGGGCTGCTCCGGTCGGCGGTGGCGGCGGGCGACCTGGAGCGGCTGGAGCGGGAGAACGAGGCGGTGCTGCGGTTCTGCGACGGGGCCGGCATCGGGTGCAAGCAGTACCTGCCGCACCACGCGTCGCAGGACGGGTGGAGGCGGCATTTTGGGGCGAAGTGGGGCAGGGTCGCCGAGCTCAAGGCCACGTACGCCCCGCGGGCGATTCTGTCGCCGGGCAGGGGATCTTCCCGTCCCTGGCCGACGCGACCGGCGCAGCACCGGCCACGATCGCCGCGTCCTAATTTTTTTTTTTTTGCAGTAGAAATTTAATTTGTTCACGTTGAAAGGTAAATTTCTTGGGGCTGAATCGGCCCGGGCACGTAGAACTAACCAGCACTGGTTGGTCACTACCAGTCGATGCTCTGTTTAGTTTTGGCCTTTTGGGAATGAGAGGCGTCCGATGGACGTGTAATGGATCAAAGTGGCTCTGTTTAGTTTAAAGAATGTGGTCCGTTTTCCCGTTTACGGAGTGCGTGAGTGCAACTACCGATAGAAGGTTATTCCGACTCTCCTTAAATTACAATCAAATGTACGTACGTACTTGTATTAACATTTAGAGTAAAACGCACGTGGAGTCTACCAAGTTGCGCAGTTGGAGCGTTTTGGTTACCTACTGGGAAAATGCAAACTTTTGGTCACGAAGTTTGGGCGATGCGAGACGTTCGTCCGACCGTCACGGCCGCCGTCAAATTGCTGACGTGGCACCGTTTCCAGTCACGTGAGTGGCGCGTGCGGTCGCCTGGACCCCTTTTTTTTGCAGAAACCCCCCAGGCCATTTTCCCCCTGTTTATAATCCTACTTGTACCCATTCCCCATTTTACGAATCCTAACCCTAGCTCTGTTTCTATCCTTCGAAAGCGAGGCCATGGCAGGCGGCGGCGATGTTGGCGACTGCGGCGGGAGTGTGAGTGCCGGCAGCGAATCCTCCGTCGCTGGTGGAGGGACCGTCAGGGGCGGCACGACGGTGCCGTGGTCCCGCGTGAAAGATAACCGCTACTTCAGCCAGGTGGTGTGGCAGCACGGCGAGCCGTCGATGCGCCCGGACTCCGGCCGCATCGTGCTGGCACGCACTGCGGGGATGGCAGCCCTGGAGGACAGCTACCGTGGGCGTGCATTGTTTGCCACGGTCGAAGGGGATCTGCGCGTGACGGCGGCGGCCCTGCTGGCTGCCATGGAGGTCGATTGCGGTGTACAGCAGTCGGCGGTGAAGGTAGAGGTAGCTAACCCGCCTTACCATTATTTTCTCACATTCCACTATGAAGAAGACTGCAGTGCCGTGGCGCTGTCCGACCCGCGTTCTGGCGGCATGCGGATCCGTTTCTGCCGCTGGAGCCATTGCGCTCGTGGCACTCCAGGGAAATTTGAGTACAAGACCACTCTCAGTTTGGAAGGCCTGCCAGAGGAGGCGCAAGAGCCGCAGGCTGTCAACCTGGTGCTTGCGGCCCTCGACGGCGAGGTCATTGAGATGTTACCGGCAACTGATCGGTGGGTGGTACCGGTAACCGCGTGGCTGCGTGACCCCTGTTCCCTACCCAAGTCATTGGCTGTCACAGTGCCGGCGCCAATTCTGCCTCGGATTGATCCATATACTGATGAAGATGTCGAGTCTCCACCTCCTCCATGCTCACCAAGGATGAAGAGCAACATGGAGTACCAACTGATCGTGCATGTCAAAGATGTGATTGACCGTGGTGATCTACTTAGCGAGGACCTGCCAGAGAAGTACCTACCTGACGAAGGCGTCGACCTAAGCCGTTGCCACACCTTCAAGACTTGGCATGACAAGATCGATGGAACTGGGCCGGGTTTCAATGGTGAAGCATGATTTCAGCATTGCAAATGTAATTTGTGTGCTATGTATCGGAGTATTTCTATGTAGAACTTTGTTGTTATGTGATCTGGAACTATGTTTTATCAGTCTGGTTATGTAAGATTTGAATTTGGCTATGTATGAACTTAATTGTGTTGTGCTATGTGTGATGTGATCTGGAACTAATATAGATCACTGATGTGATGTGCTATGTGGTATGAATGTGTGGTGCAATTATGTGTTTTTTGGACCATTTTAGTTTGTGCCATTCAATGTTGGGGATATCGCTTATCAGTAACTTATCGGTCGACTCAAGATAAGGGGTAAATCGGCCGATTTATCGGCATATCGGACGGTTTATCGGCATATCGGCTGACTTATCGGCCAATTTATCTTATCGGTCAGACATCGATAAGAGATAAATCGGCTGATTAATCGGCATATCGGAAGATATCTTGAACAATGGTGCCATTTGTTGGCGGCGCCGGCGACCATTTGATGGCGGTGCCGGCGACGTTTTGGGTTCTGTTTCAGAAGAATACAAGCAGCATGGAAATAGGAAAGGAAAACTGCAGGATTAAGTTTCAAAAGGAATCCGTTTCTAAACTATTACATCAGGTTTCAATTTCCTAACGATTACACAAGGATTAAGTTTCAAAGCTCCAGAATAAGTGTCTAAACGATTACATGACGAATCAGTTTTCATCAGAGAATTGACCAGGTGCATGCTGGCTAGTGTTTTGTTCCTGGCACTGGTATTCTTCAAGATTTGGTGGTGCTGTCGCAAGAGGAACTTCAGAAGTTCCTTCATCGCCGTCACCAAGAAGCAACCATTCGGCACGGCTTCTTGCTCTCTTTCTCCCTCCTCCTCTGTTTCTCCCTCTTCCTCTGTTTCTCCCTCGTCCGGTACCTCTACCCGCTGTAGCTGCATGAGCTGCTGCTGCTTGGCCTGTTGCAGTATCCCTTCACAACTGCAAAGCAGTTGTTGTTCGGCTAGGCGGAGGAATTTGATCCCTGTATCGAGATACAAAGGATGACTCGGGTAGTTCTTCTAGTTGAATAGTTGCTGCCCGTGTTGGCACCTGTTTTGGATATGATTAATCAGCACCAATTTTATAGTACATTGCAAAGTTTGACTTTGACATAATTACACTAAATTTGCTTACATCATGTGCCAACTTGTAAACAATTGTGTTCTTCATCTCGGAGGGGTCATGCGCTTGAACAAGTTGTTTTGGGGTAATTTGCTACAATAAACAATCATGTAAAAGTTTGAAGAAATAATTGCAATTTCATAGGAATGGATATAAATTTTGTCAAAGTTTGCACTTACTTCAAGAATACTTGGATCATCAATATCTCCATTCTCATCAAATATTGTAGCTCTTTTCCTCATGTGGGCGTATTGTTCATCAGCTTCCTGTTGCTCTCTTACTTTGAAACTAGGCTTTCTTTTTCTTTTTGTCTTGGCAGGCATAGAGGGTGCGCCACTTTTGTCCTCTGTTTGCGCAGGCTGCTCGGGCTGATGCTCATGATGCTGCTCACCTTGCTGCTCTTCATGCTGCTCGGGTTGATGCTCATGATGCTGCTCACCTTGCTGCTCTTCATGCTGCTCGGGCTGATGCTCATGATGTTGCTCACCTTGCTGCTCGGGCTGTTGCTGCGGCTGTTGCTGCTCTTGATGCTGCTCATGATGCTGCTCAGGCTGTTGCTGCTGGGGCTGTTGCCCACCTCCTTGCTCACTTAAAACATCAGCTTTAAATTTTGCACAATTTTCCTAGTGTGGTTAGGATCTCTGCAGTAACCACAATGCATTTTGACACCATGCTTAATTAATTTTGTGCCATCTGCTAGTTCTTCAGGATTTTTCCTTCTACTCTTCTTCGGCCTTCCAATTTTCTTGTCATAATAGGGAGGCAAAATTTCTGGGCCATTTGTCCTGATCCATTCAGTCTTGTCTCTCACTGGATAGATGTTGCACTTGTATGCCTCAACATAGATATGTAACTTGTAGCAACTAGCTACCATCAATTCTGGTTTTATCCTTTCATGTTTCAAACAGGACAGGACATGGGAACAAGGGATCCCAGTTAGGTGCCACCTCCTGCAAGTACATTCTCTCTTGTCGAACACACCCATGCCTTGTACAGGCGCAGGAGTGGCGAAACATGATGCTGCAAAATCTTGGTTTTTCCTAAGTTTCTGTCTAATCTTGGGACATAAAGTGCCAACCCATTTTTCAGTTGCTTCTCAAAGTTTTTCGTACACTCTGTTCATAATAGTGCACCTAATTTGTTCCCACATTGACAGTACACATAACTCTCTTGTATCTAAAATCATCCTAAACAAATTAAGACAACTGTTAGTGCATCATTCACATAAGTAACCATATGGCAGCAACAAAAAGAATGTAGAAACATGCACTCACTTGTTCCACACCTCGCAAGCATTATTCAGCAACAGATCACACTTGCTAAAGTCACTGAAGAAAGCCCTGCACCAAGTATTAGGTGGAATTTGCTCTAAAAAAGCATGTGCAGCAGGGCAGTCCACCTTCAGCTTCGCCATGTTCATTTCCCATTGAGGAACAGTTGTAGACCTAGCACACCTCCACAAGTGATTTTTCATTGTTTCACCCTTCCAACCATGCTGGTTAAGGTTGCTCCACAAATGTCCATCTGAAAAATCATAGTCACTGTCGTTTATGTCTGAATCGGCTTGCTTTACATCTTCATCATAAGCAGATTGTTCCTCTTCTTTCACAACTTGAGCTGTGCTACGCAAATTTTTCTTCATTGGAGATACAATAACCGTGGGAAGTATAGGAACTTTTGCTTCACACACATCATCTAGCAGCTGCTGTGACCCTAGCAAATCTGTATGATCGATATACAGACGCATTGACTTGTTATACACACTTGCAGCCGCCATTTTCCTAGCATCCTTCTCATAATCCATGCGTCTCAGCCCATCTGACATACCGTAGCCACTCTCAAGCCAATAACCGCGCTCTAACCAGGAAGCTTCATACCCCAATGCTTTCAAAATGTTGTCAATATCAGCTTGACTCCATCTTTTCTGATCACATCCATCGAAATAATCAACTTTTCCATCAATATAGGCTCGGTTCAAGCCATCGCCACAGAAAAATCCACCATGAAAGAGGCACACACTGAATTTGCTAGGCCATAGTGCTGCATTGCAAAAGGAAAATTTGAAATTAAGCCAAATTCAGTCGAACTAAAACTTATGAACCCTAGTTCTTACTGGCAACCAACTAAATCGTCATGTTCGGACTAAATTACTCAAATCAACCTAACGAAATACACATTATGAACCATATCAACAAATTTCATTTCTACACTATCTTATTGGCCTAATCGATCAAATCGAGTGGGGGGCGACATGCGTTTTTCATTTCATTTCATTTCATTTCATTTCATTTCATTTCGTACTCTATTGCAGTGGAGTACGAACCAATTAGCTAGGTGTAGTCGGACTTCTCTGCAACATGCGTTTTTCTAAGAACGGAGACTTGTGTTCTTCTATAAATTGCATATACTTGCTCTATACTGAAGTTTCACCGAAGCATATAAAAAAGAGTAGACCAGCAGCAAACTTGGCATAAATTTAGTATCTAGGTGCCATCGGACTAGCCAGCGGTCTTCCACGCCCCATCCTGTGTTCATCTTTGGGATGGGCAGCATTCTCTTTCTTGAGGGATTTTAATTTTTTTAGTTTAAACATCACTTTATTGATTACTCAACATCAATACAAAGAGTCTCCTGGATGCAATCCAGAGCATAATCAACAATAAAACCTGAGGTAGTAACATTACAGGTTCTAGCAAGAATATGTGCTGCTCTATTAATAGAGCGATGAACATGGCGAAATTAAGCTGAGTCGAAACTAACAGCGAGAGATGATTGGTTGGGCGGTGTCTCGGCGGCCAACATCTCACCCTCTATGGTGACATCATCCCCCACAAGGTGAAGGCTCGGCTAACAGTTTCCCAAGAGATGGCCGATGTGTGTTGGCTAACTAACGTTAACCCTAATCTTGTCTTGTTGCCCCTCAGTGAGTTCGTCTCACTCTGGATCGGTCCGGTGAGGTTGTGCTCGATGAGCATAGCTGACAGTTTTTCCTAGGTCTGAGAGAACAATGGCTTGATTTCTGCGAGTTTAATATATGTGGCGTTCTTCGCAGGGAGGGTATACACATCGGTGGGATGAGCATTCTTGTAACATGCACTACGCTAATGTCGCTTCTTCGAATGGCTCGCATCTTTGGACATCAGATAGATTGGAAACAAAGGGTCTACCCATACCACCAACATGCCCACTTCGCGTCCAGGTAGAGGAATCGATCTACACCTACTTGTCTCTATTGTCCCTTGGCCGGGTGGTTGCTCTTTCACCTTGGGCATTTGGCCAAGCTTGGACTCCCGATGTGGATGATGGTTCGTATGATGGTGGACTACGTGGCTCTTGGGTATAGAATTGCTGCACTAGCCATCTATCCCAAAAGTCTCAGCTGATGGAAAGGGTTGTGCAATATATTTATATTCAACACTCCTCACGTCTTGTCTATTTTAAACTTTAGCGTCGGTTCGGTGTAGGCCACATAATCTTTCTTTCATTTTTTTTAATACTGCGTGAGCAAGATCTTGAACTCCAGACCTTTTGGCTCTGATACCATATAAAATTATACACTAGCTATCTATCCCAAGAGTTCGAACTGATGGAAAGGGTTGTGAAATATATTTATATTTAACAGATAGTACAACAAAAACACATCCATATCGTAATGATATTGTCTTCGCAAAGGCCGCATCGTCCTCTTGGGATCTCTCTCGGCGGATATTCTAGAACATGTTTGGTACGGGACTAGGTTGATTGCAAGAGTAAAATTGTCGTAAGAGTGGAGGGCAGGTGAGTAATCTCTTTAGATCTTTTGGTGGTTGTTAGTGCTCTTGCATTAACGTTGCAAGGATACCTAAATCTCTTATTGTCCTTATATAAGACTAGGAAACTTCACATTTGTTCTGTGGATTTGCCTCCCGCTGCGGCCGCACCTTTGCTAACCCGCCATGTGTGTGACTTTTTGATACATCTCAAACGTATCAATAATTTTTGGTTGTTCCATGCATAACATATATCACTGCCTCATGTTTTTATAATGCTTTTATATTATTTTGGCACATTTTTATGGAACTAACCTATTAACAAGATGCCCAGTGCCAGTTCCTGTTTTTGTTGTCTTTTTGTTTCAGAAAAGCTAGTCGGGGAATTTTCTCGGAATAAGCTGCCAATTTACCTGAATTGTATTTACATGGAAACAAAGACTGTGCCAGGAGGACGCCTGCAGGGGGCTCCACAACCCCCAGACGACCCCCAGGCGCGGCCCAGCCTTGGCCACGACTAGGCCCCACCTAGCTGATTCCGAGATCTCCTCGAGTCGCCCTTTCGCCTATAAATTGCATTCGTCCCAGAAACTCTATTGTTGGAGGAGACTTCCTTCGGCATAATGGAGATCAAGGTTTTAATGCTATTAAAAGCCTAATAGCATCATCTTCATCAACAAACAACAAGATCGAATCAAAACTTGAGAACATTGCTAGTAGATTGGATACTCTTGAGGTGAATATGTCTAGCATAGGGAATATTGAAAGCTTGGTTCGAGAACCTCATGAAGGAGCTCTTTACAAAGTCCCTCATATTACCTTCGAAGCTAAAAACTCTAAATTAAGTTGGAGCCCTTTCATTAAAATAGAGATAGATGGGAATTTTCTATAATGCCTAAATCTAGTGATGACTCTTTAAAATTGTGGGGATTATCTGTATGCATCTCAAACTTGCTGATAATTCCACCAAAATTCCTTTGGGAAAGGTGGAAGGTATTCATACAAAATTATGTGGCATGTTTATCCCCATTGATTATTATATTGTTGAATGTGTAGGTGAAGGACAAATTACACTTGGGAGATCATTTTTAAGATCATATGGAGCTATTATTGATATGCATGAGGGAATCATGAGATTCCATTCGTCAGGAAGAAATCATATCTTTCGTAGGGGAAATGGTAAGAGGTCCAAAGGAAACCATTTAGGCATCATCGATATTGATAATACTTGATCTTTTGCCATTGTGCCTAGCTAAAAGGCGTAAAGAAAAGCGCTTATGGGAGGCAACCCATTGTTTTTACTTTCAGTTTGTTTTGTTTTATTTGAGTCAAGGCTGCTGTTACTTTGGTAACACTTCCTTTGTATCTTTTTATTTCGTTTTTATCTGCCAAGAATAGCCTCTAATGAGAGGAAAGTAAAATTTTAAGTTTGCTGTTCAGAAACAGATTTCTGTCCGTCACCGTACAAAATTCCAAAAAATCACAGAATATGATATGAAGCTGTAAAATTTTGACAGCAAGCATTTGAGTTTTGTCTACCTTTCGTTAGTTTGAGTTTCTGATTCGAGGTGTCCTAGTATCTCAAAAAAAATCATCTTTGCGTTATGTTATGTTTTTGACAGATTATGTCCAAGTTTTTACATTGCACCTTTTACGGGCAAAGTGGAGTTCTTCTATCCACGGAACATCACTTAGATCTTTGTGACAGTACCTAATGTTTAGAAACAAGTTTATGCAATTTGTCAAGTGACAATTGAAGGTGGATTATTTCGTTTGAGGATTAACCCCTCTAATAAGTTTGTGATAAGTTTTGTGTGAAGGAAGTTTTCAAGTGTTGAGAGAACGAGGTGATTAAAATAGATCAAGAAGGGATTAAAGCTCAAGCTTGGGGAGGCTCCCCTGGACCTCCACCAAATATTCAAGAATTCTCAAGCGTCTAAGCTTGGGGATGCCCAAGGCATCCCCTTATTCAGCGCAGTTAATTAGGTTAATCCCATGAAACTATATTTTTATTCCTTTACATATTATGTGATGTTCTTGGAGTGTCATTTATGTTTTGCTTTCAGTTTTGTTTTGTTTGCTGGTCTTTTCAATAAATGGATCCTTGCATTCTTGAGTGGGAGAGAGACACGCTCCGCTTTTTTATTAAACATTTATGTTCTTCACTTATATGTGTAGAGTGTTTTAGCCTTTTATCTTAACTTCTAGCTCTTGTTTTTCATGTATCTCTTATTCAGAGCTATTAGTTACTTGTAGTTAGGTTGTACTCTCTTGTGTTACATGCTTATTTGCTTAGAGAGTTGTTTCAAATAAATTGATTGGTGTTTGCTTGAAAGGGAACTATCATGTAGGAAGTGGTAAAGAAATTCAAATAGCATTGTCTTGAGTAATTTGATGCTTGTAAATTGTTTTGAGATATAAATTAGATGAATGCTTAAACTTGTGGATCATTTTCTTAAGAATGGACTAGTAGAGAGATACCGTAAAGCTTAGAATTATGATGCTTGTTCTGATTGTTATTTCTCAAAGTCTAGATATTCTTTTTGCAAAGCATGTTTGGTTGACAAGGGAGACAGTGTAGAGTCTAATGGTTATGCTTAATGTATATATTTTAGTCATTCGTGTATTCGATTCTTAATATGTGTTTGCTTGACACCTTGCTAAGCCTAAAAACTTTGTACTAAGAGGGAATGCTTCTCGTGCATCCAAAACCTTGAGCCAGATTAATATCGATGCCATTTGTGTCCACCATACCTACCTACATGTGGTATTTCCTAGCCACTCCAAGTAAATTTTTCGTGTGCTACCTTTAAATATTCAAAATGTTATTACTTCCTTTTTGTGCCTCTACTACTAAGGAAATAGTAGTTGGGTTTGTTATCTTCCATGTCAAATAAAGTTTTCCTGGACTTGCATGCTTCATCTGCTCGTCTACAATTTTCCAAAGAGATGGTTAGACCATTATAATAACAAAACAATTATAGACACTCCTCCATGGAAAGTGATTGTTGGCAAGCACCCGAGGATTCGGTTAGCCATGGTTTGTGAAAGGAAAAAAGGTGGGGAGGAGTGTCATAACTATATAAAGTGCATATTATAAAGTGCAAAGTATAAATATCTCGGAACCGCTATAAAACTTGTTGGCATGGAAGATATCAAGAACTCTACTATCATTCGTTGACCATAGTATGGACCTCTCTAAAAATATATTTTTGTATCTCTATATGCTTTCAAAAACTAAAAAACTCTAGCACATGATTAATCTCTGCTTCCCTCTACAAAGGGCCTTTCTTTCACTTTTATGTTGAGTCAGTTTTCCTTTCCAATCTTTATCTCTTAAGCAAAAGCATAGTATCAATTGATGTACAAGTCTACTACATGCTATCTTTATGTTTAACTGTGAAAATTTTATATTGACATTATCATGAGATAAGTATGTTACAAGTTGAAGCTTCTGCTGGAAACTTAAATCTTCCTTTGTGTTAGTTGAGCACCTTTGCCGAAAGTTTATTGCTTTGTGAACTATCAAGCTTGACGAGCCTTATAATTTTCATGTCTCCAAAGTACTGTCTATGAAAAATTCTTGCTCAGATGTTACACATGGTTAATCATTATTTGCTTTATGTCAACTATAGGCCATTGCCTTGGATCACATCATTCAGTTCATATGCTTTACATTACTTGATCATAATCATGTTGGTAGCATGTCACTACCAAAAATAATTTTGTTATCATTTGCCTACTCGAGAACGAGCAGGAATTAAGCTTGGGGATGCTGATACGTCTCAAATGAATCTATAATTTTTGGTTGTTCCATGCATAATATATATCATTGCCACATGCTTTTATATCATTTTTGCACATTTTTATGGAACTAACCTATTAACAAGATGCCCAGTGCCAGTTCCTGTTTTTGTCGTCTTTTTGTTTTCGAAAAGCTAGTCGGGGACTTTTCTCGGAATAAGCTGTCAATTTACCTGAATTATTTTTACATGGAAACAAAGATCGCGCCAGGAGGACACCTGCAGGGAAGGCAACAGCCCCCAGACGACCCCTAGGCGCGGCCCACCCTTGGCCGCACCTAGGCCCACCTGGCTGACTCCGAGACCTCCTCGAGTCGTCCTTTGGCCTATAAATTGCCTTCATCCCGGAAACCCTTGATACCCGGTCATATTTTCCATAAAACATCCGAGACCGCCGTCGTCGCCAACCCTAGATCGGGAGGGTTCTGCTGCTCTTCCTGGCACTCTGCCGGAGGGGGAGATCGTCACCGGAGGCATCTACACCACCATGCCTGCCTCCGGAGTGATGCGTGAGTAGTCCACCACGGGACTACGGGTCTATGGAAGTAGCTAGATGGTTGTCTCTTCTCCTTTGTGCTCCTTTTTTAGATCTTATGAGCTGCCTACATGATTACGATCATCTTTATGTAATACTATGTGTTGTGTTTGCGGGGATCCGATGAATTATGGAGTCATGACATTATGGTTCAGTTTATCTATGATATGTTTTATTTATGATCTTATATGCTCTATGATACTTGTGTATGCTTTGGCTGAAGTAATTACTTGTGTCAGTAGAGGAGTATTTATGCTAGATAGTGGGTTCATGCCTCTCTTGTTCGAGCTCGAGTGACAGAAACGATTAGAACTTGAGATGTGATGTTGCTACTAGGGATAGACAACGGTGTTTATTGCTTTATGTTGTACTCATTGCTTACATTACACATCATGCTTATTGCAATTATTTGTTGCTTGCAACTTAATACTTTCGGGTGACATAATGGATAGCGATCCCGGGGTGGATTATTATTCATAGATGCAATTGGATAACGGTCTATGTATTTTGACGTAATGCCCATATTAAATGAAACGGTGAACCTTGTGTAATGATAGTATTATGTTGCGCCCATGTTTGTCAATTGCCCCACTGTAATTTGATAACCCAACATGTTTATCTTTTGGAGAGACACCACTAGTGAACTGTGGACCCCGCTCCTATTTTCCTACATTGCTTACAGTTTTTCCTAGTCATTTGCTCGCTGGTCATTTTTGCTCTCATATTATTTTCCACCATACGTTTAATCATTTGTGTTCAGCAAGCCGGAGAGATTGACACCCTCTCTGTTTTGTTGGGGCAAAGTAGTGTGTTCATGTGTGCGCAGGTGCACGTCATCAGTTATCTGGCGCCATCAATGGTGTCACCAA
The DNA here is from genome assembly GCA_947311845.1 of Poa pratensis. Taxonomy (NCBI): domain Eukaryota; kingdom Viridiplantae; phylum Streptophyta; class Magnoliopsida; order Poales; family Poaceae; genus Poa; species Poa pratensis. Next base: position 64,994,085 of record CAMZMU010000074.1, read on the forward strand.
GCCGAAGCCTTCTCCAAGTCCTACTGGATTGATAACCTTGGTTTTGTAATCAAGGGAAAACTTGCTGCTAAATTGCATCAAACCTTACACTTGGGGTTTTCCAACGAACTTGTCTTCCATGCCATCACTTTTCTGACGGGCTGATTTTTTATTGGTAGTGTGAGAAAAGGAATGCAAATTATGGTGATTAATCATTGGTGGAAAACGTAAAGTACATTATGGTAGTATGGAAAATAAGTCTAAATTATGGTGATAATTGATCATTGGTAGAAAGAAAGGAATTTAAATAGTATTAAAATGAATGTAAATTGTGATGATTGATCGTTGGTCTAAAAACAAATGTATATTGTGGTGATTGACTAGTACTTGAAAAATGAATGTAAATTAAAGTTATGATTCATCAACGATGGAAACACAGGGATGTAAATTATGTGGTAGGAGACACATGGGAGAGGACTGATGAAAGGTGGACCAAACCACATCCTACTACGAACCGGAAGGATGTATCTTTTTTAGATAGTAGAGATACTCTAGATCAAACTCTAGAAAAAAGTATTTATAAAAAAGTATCAACATCTACACTATCAAATACTCCCTCCGTTCCAAATTAGATGTCTTCCATTTGTCCACATGCGGATGTATCTAGACATGTTACAAGGATAGATACATCTGCATATGGACAAATGAAAGACATCTAATTTGGAACGGAGGGAGTACACACTATACGAAAGTATATCTCATGATTATCATAAAATGATTGGTTAAATTTTGGATTTTTGTATTTACTTTCGTATAGTTGATAACATTTATAATTTTTGATTTGTACCAATGCTAATATGCAGTAGATTTTGGCATAGCGGAATTACTTTGAAATTATTTAGTGCGCCAGTCTCATGGAGAGGTCGAGTTAGTAAGACCACTCTCAATGCATTGTCGTGTAACACCAGCTCTTACTACATATTAAGTGTTTAGATACACCATCTCAATGCATTGTATTTTTATTGTGGACTAGATATTCATCCTAGTAATTATTTAGATTAATGAATCTAATTGGATAACAAATATGAGATTCATGATCTACGTAACTCATCATCTCTTCGTATAATTATGTTTTATGCAGTGAAAAACATGATGTTAGAGGGGAGACATCGCCAAGTCAGAGTAGTGGAAGAGGCCTTAGGCTCTGGTAGGGTCATTGGGAAATACGCTCTACCATTATTATTTTTCACACCAAGAGCAGAAAATCAGGTATACAACCAAATATGAATAGTGTAGGATATGAATGTAAAACGAATACATAGTGGGTCAAACTACACTCAAATATTAATCGAAAGACAGACAATATGTAATACATGTGGAGGTTATGCCGAACGGGTATACCTGCCACGGTGGATAAAACCTGGCCCACCAAGGAGGCCCATCAGATAAAGCCGGAGGGCTTAATGGAGAAGGCCTCATGGGCTTAGGCGCAAGGATAAGCTCTGGGCTGGCTTAGTGAAGTCCAAGACGAAGGCCTGGCTGCGTTCGCCTTAGGGAGCAAGTTAGGGTTTGTTACCGTGTTAGTCTAGGACTCGTGATCTAGGTCGGTTAAGGCTTTCCTTGTAGGGGAAGGCTTGGCGCCTTTATAAGCCAGCCTTCCAGCAGCCTTAGGGCACGCATACAATCTCATTGTAACCTGTACACATATTCTCCTTGAGTGAATTATAGCAGCACGTAGGATCTCGCCACCGTCGTGAGATCCGAAGCTGGGTAAGATCGTGTGTGCAATCCCGTCACTGGAACCCTCTACGTTCTTCCCCACCTCCTCTACGGTACGTATGAATCCATATAGTAGTTCCGCGTTACCAATACCTCGACAGTTGGCGCCCACCGTGGGGCCCAAGGCGTCGGGAGTTTTGTTTCAGGCGGGAGCATTGGGCGAGATCGGCAAGACTATGGCGGTTGGTCGCGCCCGCATCATCAACAACTTTGGGTGCATCGAAGACGACGGGTCCTACGTCCCAGCAAACGACGCACTGGTGTCAAGCTTCGTCGTCCCCTTCGGCACCATCAACATCTTCATGGGTTTTACGGCTGAGGCGTATGGATTCCCCAGGGGATCCGCCGCCTTTTGGCCCACCCACCACCCCATCGATTATGCAATCGAGCAACAACACAGATCGGATCAGGCCTTTGTCTATCGCGATCTGAGTGACTCTGATACCCAAAGCGATTCTGACTCCAGCTCTTATGAGCTTATGGAGCCCGCCTCTCGCTTTGTCGGTGTCATTGACGCATCTGGCCCTAAGCCGGCCGAATCTGACCCTGAGTCAATATTACCTGCCTTACAGACAGGAGCAGACTCAGAAGCCGGATCTGATGGCACCGCTCCAATGGCGGAAGATTCAGATCTCGATGAGCATAAGGAGGAAGACTTTGCAGCACAGGTTGCCGCGCGAGGCTATGGCTCATCCGATCCAAACGAAGTCTTAATGACTTTCCCGGCACAGATAGCTATGGAGGATGGTGCGGCCGCGGCTAAGCCAGACGAGGCTGAAGTTTCCTCTAGCATCAAACACATTGGTGACAAGGCGGAAAAGCCAGAGGATGTGCTGGACCCTAAAAGGCCTCCCCCGGCTACGCCTATTGAAGAAGACCTGGAGCGGTCAAAGGAGGAACACATGCGCGCATTGGAGCTCTCAAAACACCTTTGGGACCAAATCCAACCGCGGTTGAACTTGAGGAAAGACGGAAAGCGCTCCTGGCTGAGACTGAAGTCAACATCAAGTATAAGTTGTCCCTCCTGAACAAGGAAAAAGAGTTAATCCTAGTTGGAAAGGCTCTAGAAGAGGAAGAGTACCAGCGTGAGCGCGATGTTGAGAAATTCCGCAAAATACGAAGTATACGTGACCCTCTTCTGCATCGGGATCTGCAGGGAAACTTCGAGAAGACTTCTGCCCAAAAGCCTTTAAAGCCTTGGCAGAAATACTCTTTCAGAGTTAACCCTGATGGAGTCATATTCTTCTCCACCCCGGCCAAAAACCTAGAGGCGGCCAGGGAAATCATGGGAGACGAAGCAGTCCAATTGAAGAGCGCCACCATTATTCTAAAATGCTCATCGAAAAGGCGGTAGAGCAGCAGGCTAAGGCGGACTCAAACTCAAAACTGGCGGACGACACGCGTCTTTGCAAGACAGCCGTTGCCGGCGGTGGGATCCAGAGGAACCAGCTGGTTCCAGTAGCCATGGCAATAAGGGTAAGGAACCTAGGAAGGACAAAGTTCCTGACAAGCACAGGGATGAGTCAAAGACTGGGTCCAATCGCCATAGTGACAAAGGCAAGGACGACCACCGGCAAAAGGATAACACACGCCATAAGAAGAATGATCCGCCTCGCCGTGAAAGAGATCAAGACAAGGGGAAGGACGCACGGCGTGGGAGTGACCGGCTTAACATGCCACCTCCGCCCGCAGCACGGGCAAGAGACGAAGGAAATAGGGGCAACAGAGATCCGCCTCAAAGGCGATCTCGCTCCCGCTCCCCTCATCGCCAAAGCCGTCAGGAGGAGCCAAGGCGTAGCCAATCCAACAAAGGGCCAGCCAGGGAAAACACTCATATCTCAGACGCCCGCATCCGTCTCGATGAGATTAAAGCGGCCAAAGAGGAGTCTTACCTGGGCCCTGTGTGCTTTGGACCGGCGATTCGCAAGGTGCAACTCCCATCCTCGCTAGGCAATGTCAAGAAAATTGTGGACAAGTACAATGGCATTGACAAACCGGACATATGGCTGCCTGATTACATCCACGCCGTTGGTATTAATGACGGTGATTACAATGCAGCTGTACGTTTTCTTCCACTCATGTTGGAGGGAACGGCCCGGTTGTGGATCGACACTTTGCCAGAAAAGAGTATCCACAATTGGCAAGACATGCAGAAAACATTCATGCAACACTTCTCATGCACATACAAACGTCCAAAGGCTTACTCAGATCTACTAAAGTGCGCTCAAGTGGAGGGGGAGTCAAGCAGAGCTTTCATAGCTCGATGGACAGAGACAAAGAATGCATGCGAAGACGTTTCTGAGATCCAGGCCATACATGCTTTTATGAACAGCCTGAAGAAAGGCAACATGATGAGATATATGTTGCCAGCCAAAACATCAAACACCTCGGCGAGCTCTTAGACAGCGCGAACAATTACGCTGCAGCAGAAGACGACGCTCGAGCTGACGACGGCGATCTGCGCATGGACATAGCTGTTAACCCGGAAAAGCGAAACAACAATCAAAGCCGGAAAAAGAAGGAAGCCAACGATGCGCCAGGACCATCAAAGGAGGTAGCCTTTGCCAATAAGAAGGGTGGCCAGAGCGGGGCTAGCAGATGGCAGAAGAAGAGCGATGACAGTCAAGGGTCAAGACCCATTAAAATCACCTATGACGACATCAAAGATGAACCTTGTGCCCATCATAGCAAGCTTGGCAAATGCACCCATACCAACAGGCAGTGCCGCCTTAACGATGATATCAAGAAGGATCCGGACGCTGGCTTCAAGGCAAAACAGTTCAAGCGCAAGAACCGTAAAGACAAGAAAGAGCAGAAGGACAACGAGGAAAGTGCTTCGGAGCCGGAAGATCAGGAGCCAAAGCACAAGAGGAGCAACAAGTTTCCAAGGGTCGAAACAAGCCTTGTCACTTTCCTTGCCACTCCTTCGGCCAAAAAGGAAAAGGCAGCCTGGAGGGAACTCAATGCCACTATGCCAGCGGTTCCCCAGTATCTCAACTGGTCCGAGCACCCCATTACATGGGACCGCAACGATCATCCTGATCATATTCCACAGAACCCAGGGAATTACGCGCTCGTTGTAAACCCAATTGTGCAGCAATGCAGGCTTTCTAAGGTGCTTATGGATGGAGGGAGTAGCATCAACATCCTCTATCTTGAAACCTTAAAGCGCATGCGCCTTTCTGAGACACAGCTAAAACATAGCACAGTCAAGTTTCACGGCATAGTGCCAGGCAGGCAGGCCAGTTCTATGGGAACAATCGTCTTAGACGTCACCTTCGGTGACGAAACAAACTATAGGACTGAGGAAGTTGCCTTTGAGGTGGTGGAATTCAAAAGTGCGTATCACGCAATCTTTGGCCGCCCAGCCTTTGCCAAATTCATGGCACGCCCGTGTTACATCTACAGCAAGCTCAAAATACCTGGACCAAACGGCGTCATCACGGTCAATGGCGACTTCAAGAAGGCGAAGGAATGCGAAGCAGGAAACGCCGTCTTAGCAGAAGCAGTCATCAGCAAGGAAGAGCTGGAGCAGTACAAGAAAGAAGTTAACACCAATGAAATGCCGGATGGTAAAAGCCTCCTTGCGCCTCGGATGTCACTTTCAAGGCCAGCTCAAACTCGAAGAAGATCGTGCTGGACAACGCGATGCAAGCAAGACGACGAACATAGGCGCGGACCTCAGTGACGCATAGGAAGGCGCGCTCGTCAAGTTCCTCCGTGAGCAACGGGATATTTTTGCATGGTCACCATCAGACATGCCAGGAGTACCCCGGGAACTTGCCGAGCACAGCCTTAATGTCGCCAAAGGTGCCAAGCCAGTAAAACAAGGTCTTCGTCGCTTCGGTCCAGAGAAGAAGAAAGCAATAGGAAAAGAGGTAGCTCGGCTTAGTGCCGCTAATTTCATTAGAGAGGTTATCCACACAGATTGGCTAGCAAATCCTGTATTAGTACCTAAGAAGGACGTGAAAGACTTGCGCATGTGCATAGATTTCACCGGCTTAAACAAAGCCTGTCCTAAAGACCCCTTCGCATTGCCGCGAATTGATCAGGTCGTAGATGCTGTATCAGGTTCTGAATTACTATGCTTTTTGGACGCTTACTCTGGCTACCACCAAATTAAGATGAAGGAGTCTGACCAAATTAAGACTTCCTTCATCACACCTTTCGGAACGTTTTGCTACATAACTATGCCTTTCGGGCTTAAAAACGCTGGCTCAACGTACCAACGGTGCATACAACGTTGCCTACACGATCAAATAGGCCGCAATGTTCACGCTTATGTCGATGACATTGCCGTTATGTCGCGAAAACGCGGCGATCTCATCGTTGACCTTCAAGAAACCTTTGATAACTTAAGAAAATATAACATGAAGCTAAATCCGGGAAAATGCTTTTTTGGCGTCCCAGCAGGAAAACTTTTAGGCTTCATTGTTTCAGAAAGAGGTCTTGAGGTTAACCCAGAAAAGATTCGAGCTATCATGGACATCAAAAAGCCTACTTGTCTTAAAGATGTCCAAAGGCTCACAGGATCTGCAGCAGCTGTAAGCCGATTTATTAGTAGGCTTGGGGATAAAGCTTTACCCCTATACAGGTTGTTGAAGAAAACTAAGACGTTCGTCTGGACTGAAGAGGCAGATGCAGCCTTAGCACAGTTAAAAGACGCCTTAGTTTCAGCACCAATATTAGCGTCTCCTCTACCACAAGAGCCGATGCTACTTTACATGGCGGCTACCAACCTAGTTATTAGTGCAGTGGTTGTTGTTGAGCGAAAGGAAGAGGGAAAGGAGCTACCGGAACAAAGGCCGGTATATTATATCAGCGAAGTCTTCTCCGAATCCAAACAACGATACCCTCACTATCAGAAGCTGGCTTATGGAGTTTTCTTCGCAGCCAGAAAATTACGCCATTATTTCCAAGAGCACCCAATCACGGTAGTCAGTAAGGCGCCATTGGGTGACATTATAAACAACACCGATGCCACTGGACGTGTGGCTAAGTGGGGAATTGAATTGGCAGCCTTCGACATCCAGTACAAGCCACGTACAGCCATCAAATCCCAGTCCTTAGCTGATTTCATCGCAGACTGGACAGAAGCAATGGATGAACTTCCCCTCCCTGACGAGAATATTGGGTTATGCACTTTGACGGCTCCAAAATGTTGCAGGGATCGGGAGCTGGCGTGGTACTGAAGAACCCTAAAGGAGACAAGATGTGCTATGTCTTGCAGATACACTTCAATGCCACTAATAATGTTGCAGAATACGAGGCTCTGTTGCATGGATTGCACGTCGCAAAGGATTTGGGCATTAGCCGTCTTTTGTGCTATGGCGATTCAGACCTCGTTGTTCAACAATTAGAAGGGGCATGGGACGCGAAGAGCCCTACAATGGCTGAATACCGACGCACGGTAGACGAGTTTGGTCGGTGTTTTATCGGCTTAGAAGTCAAGCATATCAAAAGGGAGGAAAATGAAGCAGCGGACGCCTTAGCCAGAATGGGCTCGAAAAGATCGAAGGTGCCCTCCGATATATTTTTGGAGCACCTGTACGTGCCGTCTATTAAAGGCGGAGATGAGGATGACCCCATGGCTTCGCAGTCTGTTTCCGTCATGCTGGTGAAGCCAGACTGGACACAGCCCTACATAAATTTCCTCCTTAACAAGGAAGAGCCAGAGGATGAAGTATTAAGGCGGCAAGTTGTGCGCAGAGCTAAGGCATACACAATAATAAATGGAGAGCTATACAAGCGGAGTACCACAGGTGTATATCAACGATGCGTTTCGCCGGAAGAAGGACAGGAGATACTAGAAGAGATCCATGGTGGATGTTGCGGTCATCATGCCTCTGCCCGAGCAATTGTCGCCAAAGCTTTTAGACATGGATTCTACTGGCTCACAGCAAAGCAAGACGCAGAAGAACTCGTCAAGAAATGCGTTGGATGCCAAAAGTATGCAAGACAGCCAAAGATGCCAGCCCAGGAATTGCGCACCATTCCAATCACGTGGCCATTTGCGGTCTGGGGACTGGACATGGTAGGTCCATTCAGGACTGCGCGAGGCGGCGTCAAACATCTCTTAGTTGCGGTGGATAAATACACCAAGTGGGTTGAAGCTAAGCCCATAAAAAAGCTTGATGGGGCAACAGCCAAGAAGTTCGTCATTGAGGTTATAACGAGATTTGGCGTCCCCCACAGTATCATTACGGACAATGGGACAAACTTCGCCGTAGGAGAACTGGCAAAGTACTGTGGTGAAGTTGGTATTCGTTTGGACTTAGCATCTGTGGCTCATCCACAATCGAATGGCCAAGTTGAGCGAACCAACAGTATAATCTACAGGGAATAAAGCCAAGATTAGAGTGCCTTTGCATAGAGCAGCTGGAGCATGGGTAGAAGAATTACCTGCTGTCTTATGGAGCATACGCACAACTCCAAGCAGTGCAACAGGCTATACCCCTTTCTTTCTCATATATGGCGCTGAAGCGGTACTCCCAACAGATGTCCTGCACGACACACCTCGTGTAACAGCCTACGTTGAAGCAGACGCAGAAGAAGCCAGACAGGATGGCTTAGACCTTCTCGAAGAAGAGCGTGAGATAGCGCTTCAGCGCTCCGCCATTTATCAGCAGAACATGCGGCGTTACCACAGTCGCAAGGTAAGACGGAGATCGTTTCGAGAAGGCGATTTGGTGCTTCGCCTTGTTCAGCAAAAGGAGCACAAACTATCTCCCATATGGGAAGGACCCTTCGTTATCAGCAAAGCGCTTAAGAACGGGGCATATTATCTTGTGGACCTCCGTGATATCGAGAAGAAGAAGAAAAGAGGCCGCAAAAGGAAAAGGAACGAAGAAGCAGTGCTCAAGGAGACGAAACGTCCTTGGAACATTGAGCAGCTACGTCCTTTTTACACTTAGCAATTCTATTGTAATCACACCATATATGATTATGAAATAAAAGTCTTTGGTTCCCTCAATTATTTTTATGCATGAGTTCTCGCCGTCTTTTATTTCCATTTGATCATATATTTCGATAAAAATATCAATGTTAACCCGAATTGGCTTCGTGCTTGTGGTTACTCACATGATGCTTTTGCCTTAAGGCCTTACAAAAATTAAAATTGCATCCGTCTAAGAGTATTTATCTGATCGCGTATATGCTGGCTTGTCTTAGTAGATGCTTTACGCACCAAAAGCCGGCGCCGTTTCTGTGTTTAAACAGTTTGGTTACTAACCCTGTTGCCAGCGAAGTGTTCCGTGCCTTAGGTTCTGCCAGCATACGAAAAGGCTAAAGCATATAAGCCAGAAAACTTGAAGACGGATAAGGAGCATAGTTTGCAAGCCTTTTAAAAATAAGTGCATGCGTTGCAAAACAAACATGTTCAACAGATAAAAAGGCTCCTGCCATTACAAAACATAACTTAACAAGTCTTTTGTGCCATCTTTCATGACACGCTTAATGCAAAGTTTTTCCTGCATCTTATGCAGGGGACTGAGGAGGCGAAGACGCAGGGGACTTGGATGGATCCAGCGTAGCTTCAGACTCGCCTTCTTCTTCTTCATTTCCGTCTTCTGACTCATCGCCATTGCCAGTGGTGGGTGCTTCGGCTTCGTCATCAGACACGTCGTCAGGACGGGGAGGCACAGGCTTCTTGGAGAAGAAGATAGACAAGTCTACCATCTCAGCAACGGCTGAGGCAAAGCCAGAGACAGAGGCATAGACCTTTTCTTTGACGAGCTCGTTGCCGTCTCTGTCCTTGGCTGGGAAACACTTGATAACGCGCCACATGTTGACTTCGGGGTAGTGGCCGCGAACAAGTCCTAGAGCAAGTTTTGCTCCGCCTCTAGCTGCTGAGCGAAGACGCTCCACCACCTCTGGGACGCAGTTCTGAAGAAGTGGCAGCAAGTTGCTGGTGTTTGTCACTTGGGGCAGCTGTTTTGGGAAGATGTTGGCGACAACGTCTCTTCCCGCAGCATACAGCCCTGACACAATTTCGCCACACTCCAAGATAAGCTCCAGGCGCGTCTCAGAGGTAAGCCTTTCCCCAAACCAGCTGGAACTGAGGAAGGAGGAATGGAAAAAATTAAGGCGTACTGAAGTGTTGAATAAAGGCGAAAAGTGACAGAAATGCGAGAAGTAAAAGAAGAGGCTTACTTAGCAGTTTCTCGTCAATGGCGGTGCTCTCATCAGCTTGGCGTTCAAGACGACCTTGTAAGCTCTGGATTAGGAGCCCATCCTTTTCAGCCTGTCGCTGCAGTTTCAGAAGTTCTGCCTTCAGTTGTCTTGTTCTTCAGCGGCGCTGTCTTGGACGGCTTTAAGATTGGCCTCGGCCGTCTTTCGGTTCTCCTCCAGTTGCTTAAACAAGGCGGCATTTTCCCGCCTCACAACTTCTATATCGCCAGTCTCGCTGACGATCTGTTTTGCCTTCGCCACAACAGCTGTGCAAAACACATTGCATGTGTTGAGCATCTTATGCCTTAAAATGAACTAAAGTCACATGCATGTGAAAGAACAACATTTACCTTTGTTCGCCTTATTTTCGGCGACGGCTTGCTTGAGCACTTGCCTTTGGTTACTCAGTGAGTACCATAGATCGCATGTAAGTTGCTCACTGCTCTGCTAAGGCAAGGGTAGTAGTAAGTAAAAAGGTAAAGACAATAAGTATAGCTACAAGGGCTTGGGGACTGAGTCTTTATCAACATTAAAGAAAGGCCATTACGTCGGCTTAGTCAAAGCACAACGTAATGCCCGGGGACTAGTATGTACATAAAGACGGAATATTTACCTGCATCATGGCCTTCAAGGCTTTGTAGCTCTTCTTCATTGTGACGTACAGCTCGTCACAATTATCTTCCAGGTTCAAGATGGTCAATGTTGGCCAACTGGCCTTAGCTTCGGAGGCGGCTCGTTGCGCTCCTTCTCATCGGCAAGCATGGCGGCGATGTTGGGTAAGATGTACCCCTCGTCGTCAAAGAGCTCTTGCTTCACCATGTTGCGGATAGCTCACGAGTAATGGGCTCGTTCGGCTCTTCTGACTGAAGTACCGCCGCCTTCCCAGCAGCGGCAGCCCTGGCCAACTTTTCAGTTTCCGTCTTATCAGGTAAGACGGCTGAGTCCAAATCTATATGATGATCTTCAGATGGGCCTGGGGATGTCTCTTGTTGAACGGAGGGAGTGGGGGGAGCGATGGCGGAGAAGGCTCAGTCTTCTTTGCCTGGAAGAAATTACTTTCTTCCTCTTGAGAGGTGCAGTTGGTTTGATCCTGCAAATCACATACAAAATAAGATAACATTCATAGACATTGTTCGCCTTACTAAAGAAATTGAGGTTCGGCTTACTTCTGTACTGGAGCATTGAAGGCCGCATCTTCATCGTCCTCAATGTCGAGCACTTCGGCGTTAACAGGGATGGCTTTCTCACGCTTCCGCCTTTCTGCTGCTGAAGTTGCTGCAGTAGCTCCTGAAGCCTTTCGTTTCCGAGTCTTTGGGGCTCGGGTGCCGCTTCAGGCACGTAAAACAAAGGAGCCAGCAGATTATCCGGCAAAAGGGCGAGCTGAAATCAAAAGTGGTGTTAGTAAGGCAAACATTGTGGAAGTGTAAAAACAGTAATGGTAAATGCCTTACCTTGGAGCGGGTTGGCGGCTGTGTACATAGGACGCTGCTCTGTGAGCTGGATCCTTTCCTTGGCAATCCTCTTAAAGCGATACAAGGGCGTCTTGCGTAAGGTCACTCTCACTAACACGGAGGGGATCTTTCTTCTGGTCCGTGTAGTGGCACATGAGGCCTTTGCGATCTTTCAAAGGCTGGATTCGCCTTGACAACCAACATAGGATGGTGTCTGCGCCCGTGAGTTTGGGCACAGCAGTCTTTGTTAAGTACTCAATCCGCCTTTGCATGCGACGGAGGTTGTCAGGAAGGACCTTCAGCGGTTTTTCGCCCCAAGAAGGCGGGCTCCGCAGGCAAAGGAGAAAAGCGAGGAAGTCCTATGTCTTTGCCTACTGGCGCCATGTCTTTGCAGTAGAAGAAGGAGCTATTCCAGCCTTTAATGGAATCTATTTTTGGCGCCTTAGGATACCAGTCTCTGCCTCTACGAAGGTTGATGCTAACTGTTCCTAAGGAAAGCAGTTCTTCCTTCTCTGTTTGGCGCTTGCAAGTAAAGCAGTACTTGAAGAATTCTAAGCTGGGCTCTATGCCTAGTATCCTTCGAATAAAGCCATAAAGCCAGCTATGTACAAGATACTATTGGGGCCTACGCTATGAGGCTGAAGGCCATAGTAGTCTAAGACTGATTGGAAAAAAGGATGCGGAGGCAAAGACAAACCGCGAGGAGATGTGAGACGAGGAGCACTCGTTCATCGCCGGCGGGATCTGGAGCAGGGTGGCCGTACGCTGACCGCCAGTGGCAGTTCTCCTTTGGTGGGAGGATGCCCTCCTTTTCAGCTGCGTGAGGTCCGCGTCGGTGATGGTGGAAGCTGCCCAGTTGCGGGATGATGCTTCCTCTCCCTCCTCCTCTGCCTCCGCCGCATCGCCCTCGTCGGAGGGCTGGGCATTCTTCTCTGCTTCGATGGAGGTGGCCGCAGAACTTGTCGCCGCTGCCGCGCGAGATGCAGATGCATCCGCGGTGCTCGATCCCCTCATGGCCAGATCTTGTCCCCCTCGCCGCCGACGCCGCCGCCGTTGCCGCTCCCGCGGTCGCATCGGAGCTCTCCATGGGTGGGTGCGCAGGTGGTGGTGGTGGAGCTCGCCGGAGTTCAGATGGGATGGGCGCGAGGAGGACGATGAACAGGGAAATGAACCAGATGGAGAAAATCAGTTCCCCTTTTATGGGGGCCGTGCGCCGCGATTAGTGCGGTGAGATAACGCCGCGCGATTTTCGCCACGCGTCCCGCAACGGTCAGATAGTGGGCATCTTCTCCCGCACGCCTCGGAGATCGTGTGCGGAAAAATAGCAGTAATGGCGTCACAACGTCTCTTTGCTTGTCCAACTGTCGTGGACTGGCTTTGACTGCGGTGACGTCATGACAAGACTCGACGCTGACAGAATCTTTCTGCCAGATTGTTCAAAGTGCAGGAGAGTTCGGCTTAATCCTTAAGGCAGACTGAATGTCTCATTTTGGAATGCTCCAAGCTCTTCTGTCCGCCTTGCGCAAAGGCGAAAGCCCGTGTTTCACAAAGACGGCAAACGAAGAACTTAAACCTTTCCGGGGACTACTGTGGAGGTTATGCCGAACGGGTATACCTGCCACGGTGGATAAAACCTGGCCCACCAAGGAGGCCCATCAGATAAAGCCGGAGGGCTTAATGGAGAAGGCCTCATGGGCTTAGGCGCAAGGATAAGCTCTGGGCTGGCTTAGTGAAGTCCAAGACGAAGGCCTGGCTGCGTTCGCCTTAGGGAGCAAGTTAGGGTTTGTTACCGTGTTAGTCTAGGACTCGTGATCTAGGTCGGTTAAGGCTTTCCTTGTAGGGGAAGGCTTGGCGCCTTTATAAGCCAGCCTTCCAGCAGCCTTAGGGCACGCATACAATCTCATTGTAACCTGTACACATATTCTCCTTGAGTGAATTATAGCAGCACGTAGGATCTCGCCACCGTCGTGAGATCCGAAGCTGGGTAAGATCGTGTGTGCAATCCCGTCACTGGAACCCTCTACGTTCTTCCCCACCTCCTCTACGGTACGTATGAATCCATATAGTAGTTCCGCGTTACCAATACCTCGACAATACATTTTTTAATTTTGTGGATTTGTGGCATATTTATAAGAATCTTTAGACAAAGTGATGATTTTCTATAATTTATGATAGCTCAGCAAGTGCTTTTGTGTATGAGTATTTAACCATTCAATATAAAAATACACATATCAGAATATTCCAAAACTTATTAAGCTTATTTGGTATTTTTATTAAATTCCACTGGGCTCATTAATTAATATATTCTCCTCTAACAAACTCCAGAATGCAGGTTATTCAGTTTGCTAATGTTCTCCCTATTCTTATGGGATGATAGATAAAATGTTGTTTTAAGGCTAGACTTTTATAATAATAAATAAAATATAATCCTATCTCTTTTTTAGTTTTTGCGAGAAATATCATTTTAGTTTTCAAACAAAAATCTAGTTTTCGTGTTCCTAGGGGTTCTTCAAAAAATATCGCATTTTCAAATATGTATCTCTTCGTTCTGCACTGAAATTTTGGAACTTTTGTCCATTTTCACGCTCTGGGGGCACGCTTTGTTGAATATTGGTCAAGTTCATACACCCAAGTAATGTACTTCTCAAGCATGCAAGTATAGAAAAGAAAATATTTATGTTTTTGGTACCTAAACTATTGGCACATTTTAGAGCACAACCCTTCTCCAATTAGCTTACCTGGCTTGTCCAGAACACGAAAACGTAACCATAACCCTCAAAATAGATCATTATTTACTCTGCAAACTATATTTTAAAACTGGCTTTTGGATGAACCATACCGGCCTTCACACCTGTGGCACACTACTCGATAACTAAATTTGCAGCAAGTGATGAGATATAGACTAGACGAAGAAAGCATTCAAAATTTACTGGAAGTAAGTAGTAGACATGACCCAAACACTAAATTAGGCACTATAGCCTGCCTAATATAAGACGTGAAAAGTTGTTTCTGGAACAAAACAAAAACACCTTAAATCACCCAACAAGATATTTCAGCAACACCCTTCCCTTTCCCTTCTTCATAGTGGAGTAGAGTTACCAGCTGGGCAAACGCAAATATCCAGCAGGTAGATCACCAGGTGAGAAAAACAGCCTTTGCAAAAACAAGATTAAACCAAAAGCTCACAAAAGTGGTGGTTTAGCAATTCTGTAAAATCGAAACACAAAAGAAAACGCAACACATCCATATAGGTCTATCAACTGTCATGTCATCCGTTATCACGCAAGCACGCGGGCACAGGTACGAATCCGGATGAGCGGATAAGGCGTCGCTGCTAATCAAGATGACAAAAAGCTGTTTATCTTAGCACGCAGCAGCAGCACCGTAAGTTCATCGCCCAGGCCGTCCAATCAACGAAGCCATTGGTTGCGAAATATATCTCCGGCGCAGCTGAATCGGTAACTGTATTTGTCCGGACCAGAACCATGAACCATCCCCGTCGAGGATTTAGATACAAGTTGGGTGTTTAGATATACAATATCTCAATACACTATTTTTTAAACGGACTAAATATTTATCATCGTAAACCCTAGATGAATGAATCTGGTTGGATAGCGAATATGAGATTTAGTGCTATATGTAACTGAACGTTGTAGAGACGATTCATCATCTCTCCGTATAATTATGTGTTATGTAGATAAACATATGATGTTAGACGCGAGAAAGCGCCAAATCATAGCAGTCGAAGAGGCCTTATGCTCTGGTAGGGTCATTATAAAATACCCTCTACCACTATTTTTTCACACTAGGACCGGAAAATCAGGTATTAAACTAAACATTAATGGTGTAAGATATGGATGTAAAATGAATACATAGGGGCCCAAACTACAATCAAGTATTTATCGAAACACACACACAATATGTAAAACAATTTGTAAGTTTACCGATTTGGGGCATATTTATAGTTATCTTTCGAGAAAGTCGTGATTTTCTAGAATTGATGAGAGCTTAGTAAGTGTTATTCTCGTATGGAATATTTAACCTAAGTGATTTAATATTCAATATAAAGAGCTGCATATTTTAATTCCCTGAACTTTGAATTTACTGAGCTTATTTGGTATTTTTAAGAAATTACATTTATCTCATTAATTACTCTCTCCTCTAACAAATATCAAAATGAAGCCCATTTGTTTTCACAATTTTCTCCCCACTCTAATTGGTTGATGGATAAACTGCCGTTTAAAGGCTAGCCTTTCTAATAATAAAAGAAATCCTATCCCATGCCAGTTTCTGCGAGACATATCACTTTTATTTTCAAACAAAAATCAAGTTTTCGATTTCCTACGGGTTCTTCCAAAACGAACGCATTTTTAAATATTGATATTTTTATTCAGCACTGGAATTATAGAAACTTTCTCCATTTTTACGCTCTAGTTGCATGGCTTGTTGAATATCGGTCAAGTTCATACAGCCATGTAATGCACTTCTCAAGTGCGCAAATATAGAAAAGGAAATATTATATTTTTGGTACATCGGTTATTTTCAATTTTAGAACACAACCCTCCTCCAATTAGGTTACCTAGCCATTGTCCAAAACACGAAAAGTTAAGCATAAACATCAAAGAAGATTATTATTTAACCCGTAAACTATATTTTTAAAACTGACTTTTGGATGACATATACTAGCCATCATGCTACTCAATAACTAAACTTGTGGCAAGTGAGGATATATAGACTAGATGAAGAACAATTCAGAAAATATGGGGACACTATAAAGAAAAATTAAAAGAAAATAGATGGTTTACAACATTACTTAGGAAACTGTGGAAATTAATTAAGGAACTTATAATATACGGGGAAACGCATAAAAAATTTAGAAGTAACTAGTAGACATGACCCAAACACAAAAATTAAGCACTATATCCTGCCTAATTAATATAAGACGTGAAAAAATGTTTCTAGAAACAAAAACATCTTAAATCACTCAGCAAGATATTTCAGCAACCCCTCTCTTAGGCTAGCCATAGTAGGGAGTAACATGCACATGACTCTAGGCTATATTATTTTTTTGAAGGAAGGATCCAATATATAAATTCAAGAAACTCAGTACAAATTACAAGCAGGTCCAGAAGAAAAGAAAATTACAAAAGGACCCAGAAACTTGCACAGAGCCCCTCGAGTCACCTGAAGAAAACGCAATTGGATCCACGCCGCACCCCAAGCTCCTAGCTGCTGCCAGAGACGCCGTACCGCTCGCCGCCGGGAAGAAGGCGCCGCCACACATTGTAGAAAGCCGCAGAAGCCGTCCGCTTCCAAGCGTCGAAACTTAGTCTCATTGAACGAGCACGGCCACAGCTCCGTCTTCCCCGCTCCGCCCATCTTTCAGCCGCCTCCGCCTCAGCCAGGACCACCACCGGCAACACCCAGCCACCTCCAGACGGCACTCCCCTCGCCACCATGGTCGGCCGGAGAGCCAACAAAGGAGTAGACCACCAGAACCACCTGCAGCAAAATCGAATCGCCCTCCACCACCACCTCCTCCCCTCGCCACCACGGCCGGCCGGAGAAAGGATGGAGGAGAGGACCGAGCACTTCCACACCACCCTGCCCCAGAGCATGCGTCGTTGTTCTGCAGCATATCCCGTCCGCCACCATGGCGACCAAGAATAGCTCCAACAGCCACACACAAAACCAAGGCAAGGCAGCACTCACGAACCTCGAGCTTATTTTGAGGGTAGACCACGAGATCCCCTCCGCCCAACTCTGGCCCCGACCTCCGGAGCTCCATGGCCAGGAAGATCACCGCCGCCAGCCGCCGGAGAAGGCTCGAAAACTCCAGCAACTCAATCCCCTTCGGCAAAACGCCATACTCCACAAGGGCACAAGCAAACCTAGCTACTCTACTACAGCTACTAAGTACAGGATGGTGACCGGCGCTTCCCCTCAGCCAACTCCAGCCGGCGGCGCCGACGAGAGTGGCCTCGGATCGGCCCGGGAAGCACACGGGAGCTCTTAGCTACAGGGAACTAGGAGAGAGAAGGAGAAGATAAGAATGAGCGTTTCTAGGCTATATTATTATCTTCATAGTGGGTAATAAGTGTAGTCTAGTGTCATGCAAATGTTTAATTATTAGGTCGACTCAGATTGTTTTGGAATATGAGATGTTACGGTAAAATATTATGTTATCACAACCCTCTCGCATCTCATTAATTAGTTGCTACGTGAGATTTTTTTGCCTACGTCTCCCACCACGGCTAGTCTTACCCTCTTCATAGTGGAGTAGAGTTACCAGCTGGGCAAACGGGCAAACGCAGATATAAAGCTGGTAGATCACCAGGTGAAAAAAAATTGACTTTGCGAAAACAAGGTTAAAAAAATCAGACAAAACTGGTGGTTAACCGATCCATAGGTCTATCAACTGTCTAGTCATTCGTTATCAAGCGCACACGTGGGTACAGCTAGGAATCGAGATGAGCGGATAAGGCGTCGCTGCTAATCAAGATGACGATAAGCTGTTTATCTTAGCACGAAGCAGCAGCACCGTCAGTTCATCGCGGGGGCCATCTAATCAGCGAACCCATTGGTCACGAAAATATATCTCGGGCGCAGCTGAATCGGTAACTTCATTTGTTCGGACCAGAACACCATGAACCATCCCCGTCGAGGATTTCCCGCGACGGCGACGGTTAGATCGAGGCGACGACGCGGCGTCGCAGCCTCCCGGTCGCCGGCCAGTGGCCGAGGAACCAAGCGCAACCGACTCCACATAAAAACCCCGGTGAAAACTGGAGCTATACGGCCGGGAAGAACGAATTAATCAGGACAGGAAAGCAACGGCACAGGCCGTTCAAGGACTGCAGGGGGGTGGCTAGCCTAGCCGGCCGGGCAAGAGAGATCACGATCAATCGGTCATGTCTGGTTTGGACGTATCAAACGAGTGCCACGGAATCCAGCGCAACAATTTGTCGCTCGCCTTTTGGGGATCACTAAAAGTTTCAGCTAGAGCTAGACTCTTGAGAGGCTTCTAGGTTTCAGCAGAGATGTGTGAGTTGCTTGTGTTGCTAGCTAGCCCTCGAGTTTGTCTTGTCAGGCGAATGTGTTCAGGCATTTCGCCAGATATTTCTAGGATTGTACAATCTAGATTTTTATCTGTCTGATGAATTCACATAGGTGGTTGTAATTGTTAGCCAGCGAGGCAGAGAGGAGCAAAAAAGGCTTGCAATAAGAATGCACAGTAATGTTTGAGACTTGCTGAAAATGCTGAGGTATAAGACAACACATAGGCAAACATTCAGATTGCCACCTTTTCTTGTGAGCTTAGTTAGTCTTCTAGGTGTACCTGAGGGAAATATGTCCGAACAAGTTTAACAAATTATCGAGGGCTTAAATTTATACCCATACACATGTTCCAGAGCTAAATAAAGCATATATATGGTGCAACCTAGCATCGTCAGCACAGGTTTCTGACGGAGTCTACCGAAATGCATGATTTGTGTCAATTTTGGCCGCTAGTACAGTGCTATCTAGCGTGAGGGGCGGTGATCCTGGCCCGTGACATTGCCCTGGTACTGTAGTGCTGATCCACTGACAGTGTATTGCATGTTTGACTACTCTCTTTCGCGCCTGCATGCTTTGCAACCGTGGCCTGTGCAAAGTGACAAGAAATTGCTTGACTGGTTTCTTTCCTCTTTTCTGAATTCAGACTACGGCAGTACCGCCGAAGATTCAATCGTCTCGATGCGTGTATGCCATTTTGTCAAGTGCAACCATTGTACATTAGCTTGGCTGGCATACTAAACTGATATATGGATGTGGCCATTGTTACAGTGTGTAACATGCATGACCACGTACAATGTTGGATTTAGTTTATGTATCTTCGCGTGAACTCATCTAGAATGTAGCTGCAAACATTCAAGTTTCCGAGCCAACTCATTTAGGTGGCAGTCCAGCTCACCTCTACACACAACGACACACGCGCGCCCACACACACCAAAAAAACAAGTTTATCAATGAAACCAATAGTTCAGTGCACGACAACGAGGAGTTTGCATGGTAAGGACCGTGACGGAAACGTTTCACCCCTTCCATGTTCTCACGACACGCCGTGTGAGGTAACCACAAGGCGACGTGCGGCTTCGGTAGCCAGCTATCTTCCCCCGATGTCACCGTTCTAGTGGGCGGCGGAGGTCTGGGCTCGCGCTTCTGGGCGTTGCTCGATGGGAGTTCGGACAACGAGGAGGAGTTCACTGGAAATGACGTCACAAAGTGTACTCCCTAGACCTGGCCCGAGGATTTCCCTGGATGGGTTTGTCCTTGACCAGTTGTAGATCGGAAGCCCATCACGTACTGTCCATCTGATCGACGACTTCATCGATGAAATAGGCGGTCATGGAGTGTTGATATGTGAGTCTTGACACCTTCCCGGTGTCTCCAGCCCCTCGCCATTGATCCTCCTCTGAGGAGCTTGTTCGTACACCTGTGTCGTGCACCACCCCCCCCCCCCCACCACCACCACACACACACCCCAGGCGGCGCCATGTCCGTCACCCCCCCCCCCTGATGGCAAGGGTTTCAGGTGTGGGCGTCCCGGTGCGGTGGTGCCTACTGGGATTAGGCCAGTCTATTTGGGGCCCATTCCCCCTTGAGGCACACCTCCCTTGTTGTGGATTAGTGACACGTGCACCCCTCAGCCAAGTCATGTGGTCACTCGCCCTAGACCGCATCCTGCTCGGCCTTTTGGCCCACCATCTTGTAGTGTGTCCCTCAATGCCGCTACAATGCGGGTACATAAGTAGAAATGTGTTCCAATAGGAACTCGAGATCTCACTCGTTCACACCCTGCCTCCCCTCTCATATTTGCACCGTAGTAGTGTGCGACAAAGCTGCACCTCTACCCCCATCTTCCCCCTCCCCTTGGACCACTGATAGCGTGGATCACACACCTGTTGGGAACCCCAAGAGGAAGGTATGATGCAGCGTAGCAGGAAGCTTTCCCTTGATTACAAAACCAAGGTTATTGAACCAGTAGGACTTGAGAGACTTCAACACGGTGTCAACCAACCCCGTTGCTTAGTAGGTGACGTGGGCCTGCACACAACACAAACAAACTAATTTTCCCCAACGAAACAGGAAGGTTGTCAATCTCCCGGCTTGCTGAATCAAAGATAATAAACATATGGTGTGGAAAGTAATTGTAAATGCAAAAAGGAACAACGAGCAAATGATAATTGGAAGTAATGAAAACGGTGTTGTAAGCAATGTAAAAGAATAGACCGGGGTCAACAGTTCACTGGTGATGTGTCTCCATAAAACATACATGTTGGGTAAACAAATTACAGCTAGGCAATTGACAAATTGTGAGGGCATGACAATGCTGTCATGACAAGATATAGTTCACCGTAGTATTTAATTAGACATTATAACAAAATACATAGACCGCTATCCAGCTGCATCTATGACTAATAATCCACCCCGGGATGGCTATCCAGTCAGTCAACCGGAAGTATTAAGTTGCAAGCAACAGATTATTGCAATAAGCAAAGTGCATAATGTAAACAATGAATATAACACTTGGAAATAAACACTGTTGTTTTACCCCTAGTAGCAGCAGCACATCCAAAGTCATGTTCGTTTATGTCATCTCGAGCCCAGACAAAGGATACATGAACCTACTATCTAGCATAAATACTCCCTCTTCGAGATACAAGCAACTACTTGGACAAAGAAACCACAAGCATCAGAGAGCATGCAAGATCATAAATAAAACATAGATATATTGATGAACAAACTTGATCATAACTTCACAATTTATCGGATCCCAGCAAACACAACATGTAGCATTACATAAAGATAATCTTGATCATTTTAGGCAGCTCACAAGATCTAAACATGGTAGCACAAATAGGAGAGACAACCATCTAGCTACTGCTATGGACCCGTAGTCCAAGGATGAACTACTCATGCATCACTCCGGAGGCGGGCATGGTAATGTAGAGCCCTCCGGTGATGATCTCCCCTCCAGCAGAGTGCCGGGAAGAGCTCCAGAACCCTCCCGAACTAGGGTCTGCGACGGCGGCGGCCTCAGATATCTTTCCGGAATATGTTTGGGTCCTTTAGGCTTTTCTCGGGGAAGATGATTTATAGGCGAAGAGGCGGCGGAGGAGGCCTCCAGGAGACCCCTGGGCATGGGCCCCCCTCTAGCCGCGCATGGGCCCCTCTTCGAGGGTTGCGGGGCCCTCCCGTGTCTGGTCTTTTGGCACAGTCTTTGGTTCGGTGAAAAATAAGTCTCGGTAAATTTGCAGCTCAATCGGAGAATATTTCCTTACTAGCTTTTCTGAAACAAAAAAGACAGCAAAAAACAGAACCTGGCACTGGGCATCTTGTTAATGGGTTTGTCCCAGAACATGCACTAAAATGATATAAAACTATAAATAAAACATGTAGCATTTGATATAAAACAAGCATGAAACTTAAAAAATTGTAGATACGTTTAAGACGTATCAACCACAACTGTCAGGATGGACCGACGTCGGGCAAGCGCCAGTTGGACAATTTCAACAACCAGTCGGACCACCATTTAGAATCCAAAATCTTCCTCGAGCTCGAGTGTGAGTAGAAATCTAACCGACACGGGGAGCCCAAGCGTACATCAGAGTGGTACCTTGATGAGCAGCAGTGCCGCTATGATGGAGCAGAGCGTTTTGCAGCTGGATCATCCAACATTCTCTCCTAAGAGGAAAGGCTATAGTATGGTCTTCCATGTAAGTGTCAAACAATCAAGAAATTCAAGCCAAGAAGGCTCAACCTTCCAGAGCGCCCCTCCCATCTATAGGTGGATCTTCTCAGATAGAGCAAATAAAAAAACAAATTATGCTCAGTTTCATCTTTTGTATGCTGATGTTTTCTTAGTTATAGAAAACTATGCACAAGAACCATTCATAGATACTTCAAGAGCAGGTTAAGTACTTCAAAAAATCAATATGAAGGTAGATTCCACAAATATGATGACCATCCACAAATTTTCCCAACCAACCTAATAATTGAATAAGTAAATATGACGATAAGGGAACCTAATTTACCACAATAACAAATCTCGGCACAAAGATTAGGAATAACATGTGTTAACTACTAATATTAATAAAATACAACTGGAGGAGACACGAACCCCAATTTCACCCAAAAAAATATAAGGACACTTGGCAAAAAGGCAACAATATTACGTTGATGCAGCTGCTCCTTTCAAAATTATGAGAATATACAAGTATGAATTACAAACTATTATGATATATCATATCAAGGTTTGAACGATCCATTATTATGTGTTGGCTTATCACATGAGAGGAATCTATTTGTTCTGATGCTCCTTACCAGAGGTGTTTCATTCACTCCTCATGGTAGGTTTAAAGTAATCTCCTCCCACTTATATTGTGCTCACGTGGTGAAGTCATCTTGGCCACTTGCCTCTCTTTTGGGTAATGCATACCTCTTATTTCACAATTCTTTATTTTATTACTTTTGATAACGAAACCCATGCATCAAAGTTTTAGGCATACATTCGGATTGTAAAGAAATATATAATATAAGAGAGGCATAAGCCTTTAAAACGAATGAACCTTGAGCATATACGATAATCTTTGCAAACATGCATCACAAGCCCATATGGACCACATGAGGGCTGAGGACAAGCCGAACCGGTCAGCATCACCCCGCTCATAACTTGTTTCCACCAGCTCATCTTCCCCATCCGCGGTGACACGGAAAGAAGCACGCTCCACATGACATAGATAACCAAGTGTTCCAGTGATATTGCTGAGATGAAGATGCACACCCTACACGTCACCAACAACATGGATAGATCTAGGGGATGATTGGGGAGCGGAGGGGGGCAGTCGCCCCCTCTCATAACATCCCAAGCCGAGAAGCAATGTGATGAACCCTGTAATGGCGATGTAGAATACCACAGTTACTAGCTCGTACATTCGTGCAACATTGTTGATGGTGGCGCCACAACTTGAATTCAAGGGCATGTACATAAATGACGTTGGGGCCAACGTCAACTCCAAGAAGGCAAACAGCAACCCAAAGCCCACCGTTTCGGCAACGACGTTGAAAATATGACTAATGGTGTGTAGATTGTATCATGTATAAATGAGAAACATGATTTTAAGCTACATTTTACTACGTACATCTCACATTATACTATGTTTAGATACGGAACATTAGACAAAAAGGTAGTAAGTATCAATATGTCTTACATTCTGTTACATAAATAATTCTACATAACCTTCTAGTGATATACAATTATAAGAACCTTAAAGATGCTTCCAAATAATGATTAAGTACAACATGAAAATTATAATCACTTGAAGGAACCAAGGCTAGAAGATGCTTGTCATTACCCAAATAAATAAAAGCTAATCCTTGAACTATAGTGTTTGCTAACCTAGAACTAGAAATGGGTTCATACATCATACACTACTCTAAACTTCTGAAAGAAGTATTAAAGTAGTAAAGTAATACACCATATACATTAGTGTTTAGTACTTAAATTACTTCAACATCATGAAGAGACTATTTACCAATAATCAATTCAAATGGAAAATGAAAATATAAGATCAAAGTTTCCAATGAAATCATGGTGGATATGAATACTAAAGAAGTTTAAGACGTACCAATGAGAGACATCAATGCACACACTTCCCTCTCGGCTACAGGACACTGGAGAATCCTGAACCACAACTGTCTCTGCCGGAAGTGGTAGTGGTAGTGGTCGTCGCTCTGCTGCTTTTGTTGCCAAACAATAGTTAGGAATAATAAAACAATGTCAAACGGTTCTATAAGAGTTGGCAGAATCAGCAATAAAAACAATGAAAAACATCATCTAAATGCTAATTCAACATTAGACAAGCCTTTTTGCGAGACAAGCAAGGCAACACCATAAAACCATGTTCTCTCTCATAAACAAGTTCCTAGTAGCAATGTATTACACATATGGTAATATTAATGATGCATAACCAAAAATTGGCATATCGGTTGCATGTTCCGTTGCCTTCATGTATCCAAAAACAATTCAAGGATTGCATACAAGTGTATATGAGAACAGAGACATCCAATGAGAAGCTTCCCATGGCCAAAGGGGGCATATGCCCCCCCCCCCCCCCTCCCACTGTAGAAAATTCCTCAATATGAATGACACTAAATTTTAGGCCACAATTTAAGCATAATTTATATCCTTGGCACCCTCAACTTAGCTTGGCCACTATCCATAGTTCCGCCGCTATGCATAGTAAGAGAAAAAACATTCTCTTCCGCACCGGTGCTCATCCCCTCATTCAGTCCATGTTCTATGTCACGCTCCATAGGCGATCTCCTAGATGAAAAATAGTAAGTGAATCAACCAACCGTTTGGAATAGAGAATAATCAGTGTATGACTTCCAAACAAATGTTGCATGCTATACTAATTACATGTGACGAACTCTACTCCCTCCATTCCAATGAATAAGGCTTATATTTTTTTGAAAAAGTCAAGCTAACTAAACTTTGACCAAACTTTTTGAAATAATTATCGACAACTATAATATTATATGGATATCATGTGAAAATATATTTCATGATGCATCTAACCATGTTTATTTTATATTGTACATGTTCATAATTTCTTCAGAAAACTTGGTCAAACTTCACATAAGCTGACTTTTCAAAAATAATATAGGCCTTATTCATTGGAACGGAGGTAGTATTAGCAATCTTGTCTGGTGCATTATTTATTTTGTTAATGTTGTAATTATCTGTTAGAACGTTTCTTTCAGAACATTGCATTTCTAATGGTGTAGAACCTTCCTAGCGATTAGATTCTAATACCGTCTTGAAACGATTTACAAAATTACTTGGTCAAGAAAAATCTTATGCAACGAAACAATGCTCGAAAATTAAACTAGAAAATATGCAAATTAAACACAAAATATGCAACTAAATTTAGTTGGAATATTGAAAGACAGCAATCGCAACTTCCAATGTGTGAATTTGGTAATGTCCAGCAACCTCAGGCAGACAAATTGCATGCCCAATCCCCGAAATGGATTTCGAACATCCAAATACATCACTGGCTCGCCGCCACACACCTTATTCTTGTAGGAAGCATCGACCCAATCGACCTAGTGCGACATTTCCACCATTCAACATGTCGGAAAGTGTGTATCACTCTCATGGAGAAAGAGCATATGTGATGCCCCAATACATATATTCTATTGGGGTAGTTGTTTTCCACGGTAAGCTCCAATGTAGTTCATTGGTGGTCACCAGTCAGAAATGCGGAATCCTGCTCTGGCATGTTGAAAGAAAAAATTAACAACGCTTTGTGAGCTGATTTTGCACCCTTTTGTTGCTATCTTGCGGGAAAAGGTGATGGCCACTGAAGGATTTTTTCGCTTTAGAGAATCTCCACCGGCTCATCCTAATAGACTTTTTGGCCCAGTGGGGGCCCATACAAAAAAATACCCCCAATGGCATCCCCCATTGGTCCAGATGACCTAAAAAGCTATCTAACATCCCTTGTTTGCCGCCAACTTTCGGGGGCAGCTCGGGGCAAGGGGCTGCCGGACAGGCCGTCCGAAGGTGGGTCCAACATGTCACAAAAACAGTCCGGCCACACGGTAGAGAGTGCCACTGAGGAAGGACACAGACACACCAGTATGCAGCGCTCGTGCCCGCAGGGCGGCGGGATTGCCTTCCGCACGCCTAAGCTGGAGAGACACTCCACACCTCGGGGCGGAGAGATGCCGAAGCAAAAGTCGAAGGAGGAGGTAGTACCGTTGGATTTATGTGTCCCTATGATATACCCAGACGACGCCGACCCGCCAGACATACCCATCCTCATGCAGGCCATGCTCGCATAAGTGGCTATGCCGCTGGCGCTGGCGTGCCATCCCAACGACCTGCCAGACTGTTATGGTCGGGCGCTTGCCATGCGCCTGTCAGCGAACGAGCGGTTGCAGCAGTGGCAGAAGCCGCCACCGCGTCGCAACTACCCGTTGGATGCCTCCTCCTCCGCTGTTGTATACCTCTCCTCCTCCGGCGACGACGACGACTGCTTCGACTTCGGCGAGAATTATTTTGTAGAGTAATTTAGGAAAAAAAACTTGAGTTTGCTCTCCACGTTTATTTTTTCTGCATATGACAACCGAGAAGATATGTCGGTGAAATTTATACTCACATAACAGACATGTATAGGTACTTATCTCTTTTTTTTTTGAAGAGTTATAAAAAAAATTGTAAACCAGGCTCCCTCGAGGTTGACCCATGTGTTACTTTATTTTTGCGGGGAACTTCCGATCTATTCATCAATTATCAAGGTAGTACAGGGAACACAAGAAATAATAAAAATTACATCCAGGTCTGTAAATAACCTAGCGACGACTACAATCAGTGAAGCGAGCCGATGGCGCGCCGCTGTCATCGCCCCTCCCTTACTGGAGCCGGGCAAACCTTGTTGTAGTAGATAGTCGGGAAGTCGTCGTGCTAAGGCTCCACAGGACCAGCGCATCAGAACAGCAACCGTCGCCGATGAAGAGAAGTGAAGATCAAAAGCATCCAATCTGTAGACACACGAACACAGACATATGAAGACCGAATCCAATCGGATTCACCGAAGACAACCAACGAACGAATCTGGCGAGATCCGTAGAAGACACACCTCCACACGCAACCAACGAACGAATCTGGCGGGACCCATGTGTTACTATTACCGCAACTAAAGTTTGAAATGTTTAACTTTGGGAATGATGTGAAGACCAAATTACGATACACTAATCCAAGTTTTCTGATGTCCTTCATGCAAGAAGCTAGTACCATGATCCGCAATCAGAATGGGATCGATTTAGTTAAGCTTCTGAGATCGCATATGATAAAGAGAATGTTTGCCTCAAAATCAGTGGGAAAAAGTTTCGAAAGGACACACAACTGACCAAAAATAAAGCAGATCATCACTGACATACAATCATCAGAAGCAAAAGTGAAGAACGAGTCCCGATAAACAGCACAACATTTCGTGGTCCGGTCTCTCCGGCCGTATTATTACGAGCCACAGTACAAATGGTCCGAGCAGAACAAGAACAAACATACATGCTATATAGTAGCCACTGGCTTAATTAGCCGCTGCAACAAAAAGCTACTCCAACTGAACTCACACTCGATCTCGGTGTTTCCATATCCTAGCTAGCTAGCTCACCTTCTTATCTTCATTGATCTTCTCCTTGTTTCTACCTCTCTTTCTCACTGATCTCTTAATCTTACACACAAACGAATCACAAGACTTTTAACAGTAGCGCAGGTTACACTAGCAACAGAAACAAGAAGCCAAAAACGTGGCAGCACAGACGGTACGTACTGACTGTCTAACGGACTAGAGGCAAAAAAGCCTGGGTCGGGTTACCGCAGTGTTGCCTCTGGAATGCTCGATTGATTGATGGATCGGCCGATCAGCTCCGGACAAGCTCGCTGGACAGCGTCATGAGAAGCATGGCGGCGTCCGCGATCTCGTCCTGCACCTGCACCGCGAAGGGCGCCGGCGACGGCCGGAAGCAGCTGGCAGCTGCCGTAGTTGGGCTCTTACTCCAGTTGACCCCGATGGTGTCGACGAGATCGGCCCTCGCCGGCGCAGCAGCAGCCGTGAAGGCAGAAGGCAGCTCAGGGGAAGCCTCCAGGGCAGCGGCCACGACGGTGACGGCAGTGTTCGTGGCAGCGTGATCCTGGAGGACCACCTTGCACCGTTTCTTGAACGGCAGGGACCGATCGACGTCCGCTGCTCTCTTCTCCTTCTTCACCTTAGGGTGCGCTGTCACGGCGGCGTCACCCGGCCCGGCTGGCTTGGCACCGACGTCTGTGCCAGGCGCTGCCGCGGAGGCCATCATCGCCCGCCGCGCCTTCCGCTGCCTGATGCCGCACGCGTTGCAAAGCGACTGCACACCATGCAAACCGCATCAAGCTAGTTAGTTACCGTTACACCAATAACCAACTTCTACTGCAAGTGACCACAGAATAATTAACAAACAAATCGTACCTTGGGGCCACAAGGACCACTCCTCCACAAGGGGGTCTTGGTGGTGTTGCAGTCGGAGCATGTCCTAATAATACCCAGAGCCTGGTTCATGCCGCTCATGTGCCCGTGATCCTCGTATGCCTGCGCCCTCCTCCTCGGCTTCTTCACACCGGGATCGCTCGTCTTCCTCGTGATCCTCATCTTTGCTGCAGGAGAAGGCGCCGTCGTCCACTTGCCGGCCTTGAGCGATCCGCAGCTGGCATCGGCTTGCAGCTTCTCCATATTGTATGGATCGTACGAGGAGGATCGCTCGATCATGTCGTCGCGGATGCTCTCGACAGTCGGATATGGGGTTGAAAATACACTCGATGACGATCCACCAATCATCTGATGACATAACAATCAAAGATCATGTTAATTAAGCGACTAAATAGAGTATGCAAGCAAATCAAATACAGTAGTGAAATCCATTGATCCACTCAGGTACTTACATGTTGGGGCTCCAGCATAGCTGTGTGCTGCGTCAACTGATGGTCTGATCCTCCATAGCTGAGGCTACTGTTGTCACTGGGGCTGCTGTGGTTGATCACAAAAGGGAACAAGATCGGGGGATCTCTAGGCAGGGTGAAGGCTTGGAAGTGTCCCTGATGGTGATCCTGGTGATGATCTTCCTCCATCAGAGGGAAAGCAGTAGAGAGCTGGCTCATGTAGATGGTAGACATGAGATCTGGAGGAAGCTAGCGATCTAACTACCTGGCTAGGCTGCAAGGTAGCACTAGAGCAGATAAATGGCCGGAGATCAGGATGAGACGGAGAGGGGAAGAGCACTGTGATGTGTAGCTTGGGAAGGCAATTTGCAGGAGCCGGCCGAGAGAGAGATCATGGACAGGAGAGGGAGGCAGGTCCCTTTTATAAACGAACCAAGAGAGAGGGGTCTAGGCCCTGTGTGATCACTTTCACAGAGAGGGACTAGAGAGGCAGCACGGGAAAGGGATGAGCTAGATCGGAGGGGAACAGTAAAACACGTCCGGCGCTGTGCAAACACACGTTAGAATTCCTTGGGGCCGACCAGGATCAGGGTCTCTCTCTAGGGATGTCGTGGTGCGTCATCCGTGTGTATAATCCTATGCGGCAATCATTTCCTATTTCTTCTGTAGCGTGCCCTCGGATTAGGGCAAAGGATATTTTGCTGTAGCACAAAGCGCATGTATTTTGGCCTGGCGAAATCCTCGCTTTGTGCTCGAGAGAATCAAATTGCACGCTGAGCTCCTCAAACGTCCACTTCAGTGCCTAATTATAGCTGCTTAGATCTACTCGATCCCGTCGTTCTTCCAGTAGCACAAATCGCAAAGGCTAGGGCTGAATACCGCGAAAAATGCAAACCACAACTAGCTGGACATCCATGAACTATCACATCCGTTTGTTGCATCTAGATTCGTGTTTTTCTTTTGCAAAACAGATCCTTTGGTTTGAGCCATTTATCAACATGCAGTATTTAATTTAGAGTGAAATGCCTGTGTGATATATTAAGTTGTCACACATGAGCGAATTGGTCACCAACTCAGAAAATGCTAATTATTGATCATGAAGTTGTGACAATGTTGAACATTAGTCATTCCATCACGGCGACAGATAACTTTTCTAAAATACCCCGTGAATTTGTATTTCTTCTAACTCAAACGTCCTCAGTTTTTTTTTTTTTTTTTGCCAATTTGACATTGTGTCGGTACTGAGATTGTTCGCTTCTTTGAGCGCCCACGCGGCGTTGTACGCCCCTCCTGCACATCCAATGCGTCGTCGTGCTGGCTCGATCCATGTGCAGCTTCACGTAGCTGCTCGGCGCGCGGCGGATCCGGTGCTCCGTGGCTCCCGTCAAGCCATAGGATTGCTTCTGTGTAGGTGCATGGCGCTGGTGCCGTACCTGCATGTCACTTGCTGAGTAGCTGTTATAGCTTTAGAAGCCCGACGCGTCGCCGCCGTCGTCCATGGCACGCCGACCTGGAACACGTTCGGAGCGTCGCCGTCGGAACGTCCTGGATGGTGCGGAAATGCTTCGCGCATTGCGACCAGGCGGTCCGCCGAACGCCGCCCGGGTTGGGTCCGGAGCAAACGCAGCAGCAGCCGGGCGCTCGACGCCGTCCTCTCCGTCGTCGTCCACGCCCTCGCCGGGTCTGGACTGTCGTTCATGGGCGTGCCGAACGGCCCGAACCCACACAGTTGCGCACCTCGGCCGAGCTGGAGCGCGTCTGCCACATCAGGAGCGGCGCCGGCGGGACGGTCTGGATGGTGTTCCCGTGCGGTCCGCTGAAGCAGGCTGGGTCCCGTCGACCTCCACTCCCTCGTCCTGGTCCGTGCCGTCGTCCATGGTCGCCAACTCGGCCGAGCTGGAATGGCCGCAACTAGTGCGGCCGCAGGCCGCAGCGAGCGCGATCGTGCAGAAGCTACGTATGGACCATACAGACCTGTTTGATGAACTGCCTCAAAGAATTTCGCCTATAGGGATGAGTGAATGAAAATAATAAAATGAAGTGTGTATTTAGGTAATTTGTTTTTGCCATGTCAGCGACTTAACGGCAAACATGACGGAATGACTTACGTGCAACATTTTCACAACTTGGTGACCGATAGTTAGCATTTTTTGAGTTAGTGACCAATCCGCTCATGTGTGACAACTTGATAGACTGTGTGAGCGTTTTACTCTTTAATTTACATTATATGCAAACTGACTACCCAAGAAAGACAAGTCTCAGTATACCAAACATCCGCGTTCATCAATACCGTTACCTCACGGAGCACAAGCATGTTCAGCCCCACAAAGAAGATGTACTCGATCGTATCAGTGCAGATGCAAGAATCTAAGAACCTATATCTAAACGGTGGAGTCAATATTTCTCCTTGTGGGCTTATTAGATTCTGGTTATGCTCGTCAAAATATATTTTGGACGATTATCGGTGCAATTAACCAAGCGTTGGACATGTCTAAATTTCTAGCATCTCCTCTCTGGCCCTTCTTACTAATCAGACATTCTCCCACGTCTAAGTCAAGTCAAACAGATCTTGATTTCCAAAATAAAATGTACCTGCCTTAGAATTGATAAGATTTTGCAATTTCACATGTAGAAAGCAAAGTTACATGCATACTGATTAATGTCAGTTTAGTTTCTTATTATTGTCTTCTATTTGTTTTAACATTATTGTTTACCCTCTCAGCCACTTATACAACAAAGCAAGGGTGCCTTATGCATGCCTGATAATAAATGTTAGTTTTTTATTTCTATTACTGTTTTTTCTTGAACTTTTCATGTCACGGTATAAGACATAACAAGTACACACGTGTTGGTTTTTCCTTTGAAGCTTATGAATGTTTCAATTGAGTCGACGGATAGAAAATCACAGCTAATCAAACTGTGCAAAGTAATGATATTTTCAAAACCACTCAATGATTTAATGGTGAAAATCATGGCAATAATCAACAGAGGTAACATATATTTATCCTGGTTTTCTCTTGCATTTTCTTTCGGTGCATCTAAAAGAACCTAATTTCATTTTTGTCTTATTTATTTATTTATCTTGTGCTAAGAAATGATGAAATCATTATTTATTACTGTACATAGGCTTGATGCTCATTTTATTCACCATAAGTAGGAAAAGATCCATTAGTGACATTCTATTTGAAACTCCACAACTATTGGGAGTCGAATCAAATATTGTAAATTTCTCCTAAAAATGTTTTTATGTTCCAATATTGCATGTTTATTTTCTACTGATTTCTACCCCTATAGAGGGACTAGAAAGAAACACAAGTGGTTTTGTTGTGACGTGGTCAAACGTCACACAAGCACATCTCCTCGACAAAAACATCACAAAATAGAAAACTGAATTAAACGGTGCCTTCATGATCATCTATTTATCATCATGTAGCAACACACATGTATTAAGCTAGTTCTAAAGCAATTGGCATCAACCACCATGGATCACAGTATTAGCCCTAATATAAGTTTGCCCTGCTGTGCAACCTATACATGCACACACCCTGTTATGCCACGAGTTTTTTTGTTTTTGCGGTGCAAAATTACAAGCTTAACGACCTAAATAGAAATATCAACAAAAATTATGTACTCACTATACCTGCACAAGTATGATGAATAAGCTGTGTATATGGAGTCAGCCTAAATTTAAGTGGAGCTTATCGTAACTTGTAAGTTCAGACAAAAACATATTAATTAATTAGGAAATTAGACGTACTCCCGCAGTTTCAGTTTAACTTCACATGTTATATTTTCGAATGATTTTTTGCCATATATACTTAATATTATATGGGTCAAATCCGTTACCTAGGCATACGCGCGCGCAGTTAGTAAACTGAAACGGAGGGAGTATATTGCCATCTTATTAGTCCTCTTACCCCAGCATAAAAGTGAATACACGTTTAAAACTACTAGAGCAGTCTGGTACGTAGCGCGCATGACAAGAAGTTCAATAAAAGTTAAGAGCTCTTTGAGGAGGCTCAAGAGCCACTGTGTACACTTCATATTCATAGTTTGTTTTTTCCACAAAAATATTCGTAGATACAGATTTGCATGAAGACGGTATCTTGCCCCTCTCCACTCGTTGCCCCTTTTCCGGTGTAGACAAAGAACATTAAAGTTCACCAGGCAAATAGACACTACCTGTCCCCCTGGCCCACTGTAGGAATGGTTTGTAGTTCATGTTTACTCCCAACGTACCAAATCTGTACAGTATATTGCAAACAAAACATTGCAGGAATATGTGACAAGATAGTAATTCGTTCTTTTTTTTTACTATTATTGACGGTAGCAGTATTATTTTGTATCAGTAAAACAGTGTCACACATGTACATATATCTCAATTAACCTGACCCTAACTGCATGGACTTCCATTTTACTTCTACTGTCTTCTCACTCTTCAGCGTCATTGACACTAACTATTCTCCCCCTTCGTCCAATAAGGTTAAAGAAGAGACATTGTCATCAAGATTTGATTTTTTGAAAAACTGAAATAAGAACTACTATTCACCGAAAGATGAATTGTTAATTGTGATTCGCCTAGCTCTTCGGGTGATCATTATTCTTTACTCCTTTGGTTTCACCTTCTTATCTTTTACCCACGTCTATTTGGAAGGACTAGATGGTCAAATTTTAAAATGCAAACATTTGAAACAAATACATTACACTTTTGAACTATCAAATCAAATTACCCCTTGAAGTATCTTGGTAGACCCTACCTCGCTAACATCTCGTTGGCCTTCACAATCGTGCATTTCTTCTCTTGAACTATGACAAGTTCATCAATCCCGTCCCTAGCATGGCATGATCACAACTTATGCTCCAGCTCCATCCCCACTCTTTTGTCCTATCAACCGTCAACCAACCTCATTCACCTTCACCTTGACGACAATTGCTCTCGCAATGCCTTGAGATCGGAACATGTAGAAGGCTTTAGAGGCGGGCTTTGAATTGTTGGAAACCTTAGTCCCCTTCCCTTCCGTCCTCATTAATATAATACATTGTAAATTTACCTTAACGCAGCTCCCTGAAGAAGGCGAGCAACAAGACGCCGTCAACCGAGACAACATGTCTTCTCTATATCCTTGTAGAGTGTCTCATGATGAGCGCAAGCACATGTATCACGGTTAGTACCTTTCAAGGGAAATATTGACCCAAGATTATCGAACCACACGAGCGAAGGAAGGCATTTAGCAACCCCTCCCCCCCCCCCTCGAAACTACGATTGTCATGTATGAAGCTACCAACACACCCAAACCATGATTTGGAAATAGCTTACTTTAGAAGTTGCCAAGACAAAGAAGAAAGATAAAAAATAAACGATTAACAAGAAAAATGTAAAACCTAAAAGGAAACTAAAAGGGCTTATCACAAGAACTAAGAGAGCGATGGTGGAGTCTAGGCTTAGGCATCTCACTAGTACTAATTTGGCGTCTAAACCTTTCATTCTACCATTATGCAAAGTGGCCTTCCAAGCATCACCTTCCAATATCCCATAGCAAAGATAACTAAATTCTCCATTCATGGCACAATACGCTTCCCAACGTGAGTCTTTACCTCCGCGGCGAGGGGCGAACCTGGGTAACACTTGTGTAAGTCTCATGCTAAGATTCTCACAGTGCCACGTTCCTCCCAAACAATCACGTCGACTACTAACCCTATGGCTAGTTTCGCGAACATATGTCAACATACATGCATGGCATATAGCTTGTACTCTAGACTAACAAATGGCAATATCTCATTGTGTCTTGTATCGGGTTCGTCCGACTTGATTAAATCCTCCATCCAAATCAATACTATCATATTGGTATCACCATGGCCATGACTTGTGAAACATGATCATCAACATGAGTCATATACTAGTTAAGGGTATGTGTCCCCATAACCTTATCGACTAGGGACCATTAGAGCAATCATCATACAATATATAGTTTCACAACTGGATCATATATTTGATGAAACATACATTGATGATGTTAAGTAAAATATGTATAACTTGTGAATACATTGGGAAACACGAAGAGACACATATAATAAAATAAACAACATAATCTAGCTTTTCATACTAGATCACCATAACCTGGCACCGAAGATAAAAACTTGCATTACAAATGGAGGAGTTATTTCAACCCATCACACACGACGAGGAAGGGAGTTGGGATGGAGTTACGGCATGGCGCTAAGATGGCAGTAGTGCAGTGGCATCACAACAATGATGTAGGTGTCAGCCCTCGGAACATGCGTGGTGTGTTCATCGATGACTAACTAGGGTTGTGTCATCTTTAAGATGAATATATAAGGAACGAGTCGTGCACCCGTAATTTCTACACCCTAAATCCTAACCATAAACCCTAACATCTTTATTAACTCTCACGCATACTACAGAAACAAATGACACCAAATTATGAGACAAATTTGGGAGGGAGGGGGACACTGAGCTGTTTTTTGTGCCCAACTACAAGCGACGTCGTGAGCAACTCTGCTCGTACCGCTGTTCATATGTGATTCATGTTTTTTACTCCAAACACCCTAATGGGAGATAGAGTCCTCTTTAAATCCTTGCAAAACGTAAAGAGCGTAAAAAGGTGATTTCTAGATGAGATTCCGGATTTCACCCGTGTTCAGTGTGTAGAGTTCAAAATCTTGGTAAGAACATTTCTTTGTCATGACATGGATCTTTGGTGTGCAACTTTTTTACATCTACAAATAAAATGACTTCCATAGCTCACTCACAAACGCATTTTTGCATCTAACATGAGATCCGGAGTATTTCAGTGTACATGCCAATTTGCATACCAACACTCCCCTCATCTTTCAAGTTCCCCACATACGTAGTTCCAAACGTTCATCATGCATGATATCCTCCATCCACGCATGCATGCATGCACCTATATAGCAGCAGCACGAATACGGAAACACCAGAATCCTCCATCCACGCCGATTCCCAGAATAGGCAACTGCAGAGAGAGGCAAGTCGGCTCTGGCTCGCTCGCTAGATCGCTAGCGCAGTGGCAGTACGTACAAAGCTCTTTCTATTCTCTCAGCCTGATCTTATCGCCACCAAAATCCCCTCTCCCTGCCAAGACAGACACGGTGGGAAGGGCTGAGAGCGATGCGCCGAGGCCGGAGAGATGGAGGATCCCCACATGCGAGCCCATACAGCCCCAGCTAGACGCGGCCAAAATCTGGGCGACTTGTTCCTCGCCCGCTCTCGTGATCTGGCCCCCTGATCTAATGGGGACAGATGCAGCAGCAAGCAGCAGCGAGGGCGAGGCTCGCACGCCCAAACAAGCGACCAGTTGCGGGGGCCGCGCCCACCGCACAGCGCTGCGCCATGATGCCATCACTCCCGCTCCCGTCTTTTTACGGCCGTCCGACGGTGAGCTGCCGTGGACGTCATGGGCGCGCATGCACATGTATGTGGTTATGTGGATGCAATTGGAGGATCATTGGGGTTGACCCACTTACGTGGAGAGAGATCTTCAAGAATGGATGTTTCCCGCCCGGCCCGTTGCGTCCAGATCGGAGATAGATAAATATCTCTGAGCGTTTTCTGTAAAGCTGCAGGTCATCGACAAACAGGGTAAGTATTGGACTCACATTCTTCCTTCTCGGCGGTCGGTCGGCAGATCAGTCTGATCAAGCAGATTCTTGACCTGAAAGCCATATGAGTAGATGATGCAAATATCCTTGAAAAAGAGTTGATGATGTAATAATAATATGGCAAGTAGCTATACTTCCTTAAAATCTGAAGAAAAGGAAAAAGAACTGTTCAAGGTTTTTGTTTTCAACTTGTTAGCTACGAGATTCCCAACCCCTAAACCATGACAAGGATTTAGATTGTCAAAAGATCACGACTATGGAACGATGCAAAGTCCGGAGAGAAATTGTTCCAGCTCAGGATTTGGTCGATTGAAGAGTCTTCGAGTCAAGTAGTGATCAGTGACCCTTGACTCCAGGGAATAGGCACAGTTATCAGAATAGCAGAACTGTATTCTCTGTCTAAATCCCTGAATAGGCACAGTTATCAGAATAGCAGAACTGTATTTTCAGTCTAAATCTCTTGGTTGTACATCGAAGAGGGCCCTGTGCACTGCACAACAGCATGCCACGGAAGAGTAGTCACTGGAAAACATTTGGGGATCAAGTGCATGATCAGAGTTTTTTTTTTTTTTTTTTTTTTGAAAGGGCGCAGGAGAGCTGCGTTTTCAATTAATAGAAGAGAAGTTACAAGGAACCGAACAATTACAGGTGCCGTTTTAGGCGGAAAAGCGGCAAAACCCAGAGCTAACGGGACTACTCGCGATCTCGCAAATGGCGGCATCCCGCCATCCCCCAAACGTTCCGCTCATCAACCACATCCTGCAAAACCGCGGACGCGGGCCGATCTACCTCGCGAAACACACGCGCGTTGCGCTCACGCCAAATGGCCCAGACGACCATGAGCGCCAAGGATTTGCACGTCTTTGCCGACGCCGCCGGGCCAGCTGAGAGGCCAAGGAACCAGTTCGTGATGGAACTGGCAACAGGCCAAGCACCCGGGTCGAATGAGGCAAGACGGAAACGAGCAGCCACCAAAGCCCACAGAGCTCGGGACCAAGGGCACTCGACGAGAAGGTGCTCGACAGTCTCCAGGTTGCGGCGACACAGCTGGCAGAAGTAGCAATTTGGCCATCTCCGGGCCAAGAGGCGATCAGCCGTGAGGACACGGTTTTGCACCATAAGCCATGCGAGTAGCCGATGCTTCGCCGGCGCCCACGCGCGCCAGATTGGCGAGAGCAGCGGCGATGCCGTTGATCCAAGGAACTGGATCCTGTAGGCGGACGCCACGGAGAACACTCCATTATCGGTGCCACGCCAGGAGAAGGAGTCCGCCACACCATCGACGAGGTTGAGCGCGGCGGCCTCCTGCCAGAGCAGGACGAAGTCAGGGAGGAGTTCAGAAGTAACCCTGCCCCGCAGGTCCTGCACCCAGCGCTGACCTGTGACCGCGTCTAGCACAGAGCGCTGCTTGCGCCGAGCGGCAGCGTAGAGCTTCGGGAAGCGACGAAAAGGTGCACCAGCCTCCGTCCAGCTATCAAGCCAGAAGCGCGCAGTGGCGCCATCACCAATGGTCGCCGTGGTGGAGGCCGCGAAGATGTCCCGTTCCTCGTCCGAGCAGGGCACCGGCATGCCAGCCCAAGGCTTGTGCTGCGAGACCCGCTCCTGCCACAGCCATTTGAGACGCAAGGCTTTGCCGAAACGGTCAAGGTCCATGATGCCTAGCCCCCCAAGATCCTTGGGCCGACAAATCTTGCTCCATGCCACCTTGCAGTGCCCACCATGACAAGAGGTGTCAGCGCGCCACAGCCAGGCACGACGCAGCTTGTCGATTGCCCTCCGCACCCAAGCCGGCATGCTGTGCACCGAGATCCAGTAGACCGAAGTGCAGATAAGACAGCATTGAGTAGAACAAGTCGACCAGCTTCGGAAAGAAGCCTCAATTTCCAGCAGGCTAGACGGCTCGCGATGCGGTCTAGCAGGGGCTGGAAGTCCACCTTCCGCAGCTTGCGCAGGCTGAGCGGCAGCCCCAGAAAC
The DNA here is from genome assembly GCA_947311845.1 of Poa pratensis. Lineage (NCBI taxonomy): Eukaryota > Viridiplantae > Streptophyta > Magnoliopsida > Poales > Poaceae > Poa > Poa pratensis. The sequence continues at coordinate 65,032,602 of CAMZMU010000074.1, forward strand.
TTACACGGAAAGGCGCCGATGGCCGCTCCAAGCGGAGAGACAATGTCCACGACGTCAAGGTCCTCACATCTGATCGGAATGACGGATGTTTTGGCGAAGTTGACTCGCAAACCGGTAACCTCCCCGAAGCGCGAAAGAATAAGCTTCACAGCTTCAATTTCAGCCTTGACCGGGTTGATGAAGAAGACGGCATCGTCCGCGTAAAGCGACGTCCTGACCTCGTTTGCCCGGCCACGCAGGCGGGACAACACACCATCCTCGACAGCCAACGCAAGGAGACGATGGAGAGGCTCCATGGCGAGGATGAAGAGGAACGGCGAAAGCGGGTCGCCCTGCCTGAGGCCACGCCGGTGCCTAATACGGTCGCCGACGATGCCGTTGAGGATGACTCGGGAGGACGCCGTGGAGAGCAGGAGCGCGATCCAATCACACCAACGCTGGCTAAAACCTCGAGCGCGCAGCATGGCCAGCAAGAACGGCCAGGAGACGCTGTCGAACGCCTTGGCAATGTCAAGCTTGACCATCAAGGCGGGGAAGCGAGCACGGTGCAGCCGTCGGACTTGACCTTGGACAAGCAGGAAGTTATCCTGGATGGAGCGGCCGCGGATAAACGCACTCTGGACCGGTGAGACGAGCTCGTCGATGCGCCGCGCGAGGCGAGTGGCGAGGACCTTCATGAATAACTTGGAGAAGCTGTGCAGAAGGCTAATGGGCCTGAAATCGCCGAGGAGGGACGCGGCGTCGGTCTTGGGGATCAGAACCACATGTGCATCGTTGAGCTTGTGAAGGTTGGAGCGATTGAGCTGGTACAGCTGCTGGAATGCAAGCCGCAGGTCCGGCAAGATAATTGCTGCTGCTGCCTTGTAGAAGGCTCCGCTAAAACCATCAGGGCCCGGTGCACGGTCGGCCGGCATGTCCGCAATGGCCGCGAGAATCTCCTCGTCGGAGAAGGGGACATCCTGATCCGAAAGATCGACTGGGTGGAGCCCAAGCGCATCCCAGTCAAATGTCTCGGCCGCTGCAGCCGGCGTGCCCAGCAAGCCATCGAAGAAGTCCTTGATGAGCGCCGCTTTGTGGCCATGCTCCGTGGCCACCACAGTCTCGCTCTGCAGCTTCGGGATGAAGTTCTTCCGACGCCTCGCATTGGCCTTGAGGTGAAAGTAACGAGTGTTTGCATCACCAACCCGAAGCCAGTTGACACGCGCACGTTGCTTGGACTTGATCCGCTCGATGACAACCAACCCGAGGATGCGGGACTTGAGCGCCTTGCGCAGCTCAAGCTCCTCAGGCGAAAGCAGCCGGGACTCCTGTGCCACATCTAGCAGCAGCACGGTATCCTGTGCCATAAGCAGCTGCAGCTTTGTATCGCCGATGTAGTTTTTGTGCCAAAGGCGAAGGGCACGGGCAGTCCATGCGAGCTTCTCGGCCAGCCGGCCCACGGCGTCGCGCGCCGCACATGGCTCCCCCCAGGCCTGAGCAACGACTTCATTGAAGCCGGCTAGGTGCACCCAGAAGGCCTCGAAGCGGAACCGGAAAGGGCGCGGGATTGGGGACTCGCAAGTCAAGATCAACGGGCAGTGATCCGACATGGCGGACGCGTGTGGCTGCAACCGTGCGTTGGAGAAGGCACAGTCCCAATCCACATCACAGAACGCTCGATCAAGGCGGCAGAGGGTGGGATCGGCCTGCTCATTGGACCACGTGAATCGGCGACCTGCCAGCTTGATCTCCTTGAGCTCGCTCGAGTTCAACGCAGCACGGAAGCGAGCCATCATCGGACGATCGAGATTAGCATTGCTCTTGTCCCTTGCCTCATAAATCAGGTTAAAATCCCCTAGGATCAGCCAAGGACCCGGCACCCGACCGCGCAGGGCAATCAGTTCCTGGAGGAACAGCGGCTTGCGCGCATCATCTGACGGCCCATATACAGTGGTAATGAACCAAGGGATCCCTCCCGAACAAGGGGTGAGCCGCGCCGTGACGGCGAAGGTGGAAATCTCGATGCAGTCCACTGCGAACACGGACGAGCTCCAGGCCAGGAGCACGCCGCCACGGGTTCCCGCCGCGGGCAGGAAGGCATGGCCGTCAAGCCGCGGACCAACCGTCTCCAGTAGCAGCTCCGGGGTGAACACGGCCAGTTTTGTCTCCTGCAAGCACAGAACTGAGCATCGCACCTGCTCCACAAGCGACTGGACCGCGAGGCGCCTGGCCCTAGCGTTAAGCCCGCGAGGGTTCCAGTTTAGGATCGAGAAGGACCTATCCATGGGGTAAACTCGGCAAGCACAGAGTCAGCAGCGAAACTGAACTGAACAATAACATAGCAGCGCTTCCAACAGGGAGAGCACGCAAATTGGAGAACAAGCACAACACGACGCGGCCGGCGGGACGCAGGCGTGCCCGACCAGGACACCACGAACTAAACCATCGTCTTCTAGCAGTGAAGCTGCAGGCAGACAGAGCGCGGCCGGTAGGCGGCGGCAACACAAACAGACAGTGACACAAACTAACAAGCTGAGGCTTTCCTAACATAGCAAACGAAGGGGTCCCAGACCGAAGCGCAGCGATCAGGCAAGGCCGCCAAGCGCCTCGCCAGCAAGCGGAGCAAGCTCGTCGTCCGGCAGCAGGATGCGTGCCGCAGAGTGGATGCCGGTGGCACGGGCAATCTTGTCAGCCAGGGGCCCGAGCGGCTCCTTGTTGAAGCGCGCCACATACTTGGCGCGGACCTTGGCGTTGAACTGCGACGGGCCGTCGACGAACTCCAGCTGCTGCGCCAGGGGCCTGCGCCTTCTGCTCCTGAGTGAGGCCCGGTGCAGTCTTCGCGAGTCGGGCGCTGTTACGCCGCACTGGCACTGCAGCGGGCGTCGGCTCCATCATCAGCTGCAACTCGTCCTGGCGGAAGGGCGCGAAGGCGGGTGGGGCTCCCATGATGGATGGTGGGAGCAGGCCGAAGACCTTGTTGAGGAAGGTGGTACCGCCGTCGACCTCAAGCGCCTGCAGCTGACCAGTCAGGTCTTCGACGGCCGCCGGCGACGCTGGAGTGGCCGCATCGACCGTAGTGGGTTGCTGGCAGCCCCCACAGGCGCCAGGGTCCAGGAGCCCCAGCACGGGCCACAGCCTGTTGGGCCCAACACCGGTAACCTCCGGGTGCATGTCCAGGACAAGGCCCAACGTCTTCTGCTCCTGCTGGACCGGCCCAGAGAAGAGGCCGGAGACGTCATCAAGCGTCAAAGGCCACATCAGCATATCCTCCGTCAGCGACTGAGCCCGCCACTGGCCCACCTGCCCGAACACGTCAGCGCAGTCAAGGTCAAGCAGCAGCGGGTCAGCGCGCGTGAGCTCGCACCCGAGCGCCTCCGAACCAGAGTGGGGCAGCGCCATGTCCGGCTCGGCGAAGGTGGTCACGGGCGCGCCAAGCAGAGGAGCGCCTGCCACAGCTGCAGACCTCGGTGGGCTGGACCACGACCTGCGTCCCTCCTGGGAACGCGAGCGCGAACGGCTAGCGCTGTGACTGCGGGCATGGCCGCGCCCGTTAGGCTGCACACTGCCGGAAACAGGGCCCCAGGAGGAGCCACGGGGACCCACATCTCGGCGCCGACCGTTGCGGCCGCCGTTACCGTCCTCCTGACGGCGTCGCTGTGGTGCAGGGTCGTGGGCGCTTCCATCTGAGCGGCAACCGAGCAGGCCACCGCGGCGGTTACCACGGGAGCGGTCACGCCGGCGGCGGGGGCGGGCCGCATCGTCATCATCGTCATCATCGCGGCGAGCCGGGCGAATGCGGTCGTGGATAGTGGAGCGACGGCGGGCGGCGCCCGAGCCCGTGGAGCGTTCCTCCGTGCCGAGCACCCAGTCGAAGTGCTCCACCTGCGGCCAGGCCGCCGTGCTGCCCGCCGGTAGCGGCGCGTAGTCCTTGGTAGTGTCCAAGTGGATGAGGACCGGGAACAGCGGGCCTTGGAGCCCTTCCACACGCGGTGTGCCCTCCGGCGGCAAGACGCGGCCACGCGGTGCTGGCGCGTTGTCGAGCACCGAGTAGTCGTTGGACGTGGGGATGCCGTCCGGGCTCGCCGCCCAGGCCCAGGCGTAGACGCAGGAGGTGTTGCTCCAGGAGAGTGACTGGCGCTCGAGGCGATCGATGACGCAGGAGCAGCCCACAGCCTCTTGCACATCCTCCTTGTTCCAGCACTGCAGCGGGACGCGCTCGATGGCCAGCCGACAGTAGTAGCGCCAGACGCGCTGGTGACCGCCGGCCGCCGGCGTCCAGGGTGCCAGCGAGAGGGCCACGCCACGGCAGGTGGCCCTGCCGGCCGCCAGGGCGATGTCGCGGTGGGCGGTGTGGGTGAACCGCACGAGGAAGGGCTCCGGGTGGTGCTTGGAGACGTGCATCTCGTCGAACGGGATGGAGAGCTCGCTCTCGATGGCCTTGGCGACGTGCTGCGGGTTGATGTCGAGGCGCTGCACAGACATGGATACCAGTACGGCAGAGAACCGCAGCTGGCGAACGGCCTCCTCGGTCGCCGGCGAAGCGAATGAGAAGGTGGAGCCGCGGCCGGGGCGCCGCGCCGCCTCGCCCGGACGAGCCCCGCTAGCCATGGCCAGAGGCGGGGGCGGAGGTGGCAGCGGCGGGAGTGGCACGGAGCACCCTTGAGGGGGAGCAGACCGCTTTCGGCAGCGGCGAGAGCGGTGGCCAAAACGGAGGCAAACGGCGCAGCGGACAGGGTCTCTGCACTTGGAAGCGCGGTGGTCGGAGGCAAGACACCGGAAGCATCGACCACGGAAGCGCGAGATAAAGGAGTCCGCATCCTTGCTGCGAGTGGAGCGCAGCTGGCCGCCATTATTGCGCCTGCCCAAAGGAGGCACGGGCGGCGCACGCCGCCGGCGCTTCCGAACGACCAATTGCCACTCTGGGGCAGGAGACTGGTCAACAGCGCCACCGGGCGGGGAGCGGGTGGCAGAGGCCAGGGGCGGGACTCCACGCGGAGCTCCAGCTGAGGCTCCGCGCTCAGGCTGAGTAATGGCGGATCTGAGCCTGGCCGCGGCCGGCGCAGGCAATGAATGCCCATTGCCCGAAGCGGGGGGGTGGCGCTCCTGCGGCCGCGGCAACACCTCCTCAATCCTTCCGCCACCGCCCGGTCGTGGCGCAGCAGCCGAGGGTGCAGAGACCACGGAGGAGGCAGGCGACGGACCGCTGGGGTTCAGCCGACGCAGCCAAGAGGCCGCCGAGCCCGCAGAGCCAGGCGGGGCCCAGCGCTGGGAGGGGGAAACAGGGGAGGGCTGGGTGGCCGACGCGCCCGGAGTGGGAGGCGCCGGTGTGGTGGTCGCCGGCGTGCTAGGCGACGCCGGCGAGGGGCTGGTGGTCGCGCAGGGAGACGCGAGAGGGGGAGCCATTGCGTTTACTTTGCGGCGCAGGGAGACGCGAGAGGGGCTGGGCGGCTAACTATCTTTTCCATGATCAGAGTGAGTGATGGAAATATCAAGCAATGAGTAGACCAGGTATTCGCCTATGGCAGCCCTGATGTACAGCAAGAGAAACCATCCCTGAGATTAACGAACACTAAAAGCAAAGACAAGAGTATCCAATCCATCACATCCAAATTTAACTACAAAGAGATGTTCTTGCCTTGGTCAGTGCATAAATTTCAGTAGTTTTCTTTTCTTTTTCCTGATAAGGCACTTGAGATAGGTGATAGTATGGTTCACACACTTGTGTACGAAAGATCGATACAGCACTGTCAAACTTCTTGTCGTATCATTCCTGCGGCTGGATAATGTTTCTAAACAGAGAGGCAGCGGCTGGTTTGTATGATGGTTAGGATGCATACGTATACGGTCTTTGAATCACTCCTGGATCCTGGAGAGAGCGAGTAATTCACTCGCCGTCACCAGTTGTAAGGTGGTAAGGCAAGGCTCTCAATGATAGACTTGGGCCTGAACAAATACGTAGCTTTCAGAACGCTCTGCAAATCCAAAGGGGACATGGCTTGGAGCAAAAGGACACTGTACACCATCTCTACAGGGACCCCCCCCCCCCCCCCCCCCCACACACACACACACACGCGCGCAGGGGTAACTGCAAATGCATGGTTGCTGATTGAACACAAGACAGTTACAGTAGATCACCATATACTAGTGCAGTTAAGGATGATTGCCGTACGTACGAGCATACCATTACGCTTAGTAATCAGCAGTAACAGTAGCAGATTTTTCAGAGTGGTACGTAATGAGTCAGACTCGGGTTGTTGGTACCCAGATAGGACAAAGAAACTACAATAAGACATATGCAGGAATAGACCGGCAAACTAGTGATCATCGCATATTAGTAAGAATCAGCAGCAAGGTTTTAATATAATGATATATGTTCTTTTATACACTCTTCCCCGGTTCAAGTAGCGAAGAAAAAGATGGCTAGGATATTTGACAAGGTGCCCATGAACTCTCAATTCGCATGAAACAGAATCAAACGGGATTGAAAGATTAGGCCATATCCAGTTCATCATCAGTGTAGAGAAGTCATGCACATTACTGGCTGTAACAATATCACACAAAATGGCAGTTTCTGCAGTTAGTAGCAAATGCAAGGCACATGAGCAGAAATCATGACAAATCATCTATGGGTTTCAATTACAAAAAAATCCATTTGACTACAAAGATGATGGGGATGTGTTCACATAGCGAACCAGTTAGTGGTTGTGAGGGGCACACGCCCACAACAACCGGTAGCTACCAGAGACAACAAAACCAGAAGAGGCAAAGACAGAACAATTAGGGATAAGGGTAACCTACGGGTGGGATGAAGAGATGAACCACAGCCACATATTTTGGGACTAAAAGCTGTAGCACTGAGATTACGCTTGGGAAGGAAGATGGATCATAGTACGATCGGTGCTAAATTGCACTAAAGTTAAATAGACTGCTGAACCAGATTTGCGAATCAAGCATGAAAGCCAGTGCACTTCCATTTTTCTGTGAAGACATAACGTACTTTTCAATGCCTCTTTCAGTCCTATTTTGTAAGCGAAACTACTCTAATGCTCTATATAGTATATACAAGAGATTACTGCACTATTGTTATGAATTGATATACATCATTCACTAATGCTGGCCTGCTGACATGACTTTCACAAGCATTAAAGTTAAACAAAGTATAAAATGATGCCTTGATTTTAACGTTCATAAAGGTAGCTCATGGAACAAAAATGTTGATGTGCACATAAGTCTCACTTCTCTTCTTTAAGCAAGAAAACTGTATGTTTGATGCCTCTGGCTACATAACAGGTTAATTTCATGGTCCTGTTTGGAAATCGTATCTGCACTTGAACTGTGCCAAATATGGTTTGTATCAGTATATCTTATCTGATATGAATACAGTATATAACAAAGCATTAACAGATATCAAATATAACTACATTTTATTTTGTGTCTTGACTACAATCTTTTTGGCTGCAGTTTGCTTGTATGAAACCTGATGGATGTGAGACTATGTCTTCATGTAAGTCACTGAGGGTTAAGGTTTACATGATTGGGTTGGCCTTCGAATAATTCTGATCATGTTCTGTTCTTTAATCTTTTGTAGGATGATGTGATAAAAAAAATCCATAGATTTCTACTAGTAGAAATTGGAAGGGGTTTTCCCCCTTCAGTCCAGCATTTCATGCACTTGTCAATGACCTAAAAGATCTTTGCATCTGCCTAAGATTACAAGCAGTATTAGGATAGTAAGGTGGGGGAAATTTATTGAATGGATATGTGTTTTAAAGACTGACCTGGTATTTATTCTACTTCTGATGCTCCAACTAATTACTGAAAATAAATTAGTCATTTTCAGACAAAGATAAAGGACCAAACTAGTAGATTTGATAGCAACATATCAATGAGTTATGGTTTCCGGCATAGCAATTGGCAGTGAGTATCTTTGTTTACAGAATGAGCTATCATGCAATCTCTTTTTCTTTCTGACAAAAGAGAGAAAATATGTTCATCGCTGCCTTTTGTTTTCTTGCTTCCTTATGTTTCCTTTCTTCTCGGGTTTATTTCAGAAAGCAGACGTGGATCCCAGAAAATGTCAAAAAGTTCAGATCCCTCCAGCCTTTTTTGCATGTTTCTGTATCGCCAATTTCTCATTTATTTAATTTCAAGAAGTACTGCAGTGCAAATGTAAGCAAGCTACTTGTGTTTGTAGGTGAAAAACGTAATTAGTTTCATTTATATTAGTGTATCCTTTTAGTTCACAAATTCTGATTACAAATTTATGGAGATCAGTAACATATTTTGTTTATTGTCTAAATCTTAATTTTTCACAATCCGTATTTCTACCTCTCCCTCCACTCTTATGTCCCTTCCCAAGTTCATAAGAGAACGTGTCTGTGGTAGGATGGTTAGGAGGGTGGTTGTACCCCAGGCCAGGTTTGACGCTGGTGTTTCTCATTTAGGCAGAATATTCTTCAGTGGGAGGTGACGTTCCCGTCGACAGCGAGGCGTCCGTAGTGACTTCGTCAATCTCAAGACATAATCCGCCGGCTCAGTCTCTCGGAGGTGCTCATAGGGACAGGGTGTGCGTGCGTGTGTTTATAGGGATGACTGTATGCGCGTGTATGTGAGCGTCTGCGTTGTAGTGTGTTTCGCAAAAAAAAAAAGTTCGTAATATACTCCCCTTCATGTGTAAATCCTTTGCATCCCCAAAAGGTAGCCACATCTCCATAAATCGTTTTTTCTTTTTTGCAAGTCCTTTGTCTCAATGTTGTTTATCAATTATCGTTCTCAAACACAAAGTGTATAATACTATTCTAACTTACAAGAATGCATTTTTTCTCGACAAAGCGCGAAAGTTTTGCGATTCAATTCATGGATAGAAAAGAGTGTTAATTACAAGCACACAAGAGTCACACCTGAGGATTACAACGCCACGCCCCCAAAGCTAGGTTCTGCCGGAAGAAGTGCCATAAGGCCCAACATTCGTGTCGTCGCCCGCAACAAGGCCTCCAGCTTGATTGTGTCGAGAAGACTAGCGATGTCAAGTTCCACACCGTCGAAATGACCACCTTGCGCCGTTTCCAAGTCCAACAAGCCATAAGCATGACAGTCGAAGAGGTACCGTTGCACTGCACGCCACGGTAGGGGTGGCGTGGATGGCCATCTGTCACTAATCCGTTATCCCCGTCATCAGAGATGCGAGCCGATTGGAGATTGTGGAAGCAAAGAAATGCCAGGGCCTTCCAGAATACCAGAGGGCAGTTCTCGGTGCTTGGCCTGAAAGATCAGATTCTGGATGAATGAGAGCTGTGGCGGAGAGCTGGTTTAGGAGGGGGTAACACTTTTGCGAGAGTAGTCCACTAGTGTGTTGTGTTGTGAAGGGTGTGGATGACAGTCTTGTTACTGTCGTCAGGTTGTATTCTGCTACTTTCTCTTCTATATAAATATGGTACGCAATTTGCGTACTCGCTAAAAAAAAAAAGAGATGCGAGCCGACGACCGAACCGAGAATAAAACCTCGTGCCAGTGATATGTGAGAAAGGGCGCCAGCGGCAGCCCAACATCGACACGCCCGCCCTGCACCCACGGCTGCCGTCTCTCGTCATCGCTCCCTGCCACAACGTGCTACCACGCCAGCCCTCACCGACAACCAAATCACGGACAAGCTGCAGGAGCTCATGACCACGGGCCTGAAGACGGTCCGCGACGCCGTGCCAGAGTTCCTCGGCATCATCACGCCCGTCGCTCCTCGCCGTACCCCTGCGCCATCCCTGATCTCGTCGTTCAGCCAGACGTGTCGCGACTGGATGCAGAGCATCAGGGAATCGCCGCCAAGCCTGTCCGCCGCATCATCGAGGCTGGCATCTCCGTTGCTCTCCTTCGAGCGCTCTGCTGGCCGCATCGCCGACGCTACGGCCTGGCAACTCTCGCCGCCCAACCCGAGCTGAGCGCTTGGGGCTTGCATGAGGACGCCACGGTGACCGGTCCTGCCGATGCGACGCCGTGCCTGCCTTCTCACGAGGTCCCACCACTTGGGATGAAGGGAGTGAGGCCTGGTTCGACACGGCGCTTGGCAGTGCCGCCCGGGATGAGGCTTCGTCGAGCTCCAACGTGAGATCATGAGTGTCGAGTCTATGGGCTCGCCTAAGGAGGACTGCCTCACTGACAAAATTTCCGCCGTCGACGACGCGGCGCCGCTGCTCGATGACCACGCACCCGATGATCAGACGGATGGGGAGAGCTACGCTTGCAACTTGATGCCGTGGCGGGTCTGCTAAATGACGAAGACGAAGAAAATGACGCCTTAACCTCCGTTAGAGCTTTGTTTAGCTCGCCGCCGGTGCCTCTGCTTCCTCGCCCAGCTGCACCTGTGTCTGAAGTGGTTCAGGCCCTGTCTACGATCGATCAAGACCCGACTGCCGTCGCACGTCGCAGCGAGCGACTGGGCACGAAGCCATGCATGCCAGTCATGGACAAAGCCATCTAGGTGTTGAACAAGAAGATGGGGATCAATTTGGATGATGAGCTACCTGTCGTTGCTGTGCGCAAGCTATACGTTGATACATACAAGACCACTATGACAGGCCCAAGGCACCAGGGCCTTTCTCAGCTCTTCAAGCTGACTATGCCATGCCTGGCAGAAGTTGATGACGCCCTCGTTGCAATGGCGGGTCCAGGTGGGTGGAGATCAACCCTGTGGCAGAGCAAGAACTCTGCGCTTAGTTCATCGATCAAGACCCGACTGCCGTCGCACGTCGCAGCGAGCGACTGGGCACGAAGCCATGCATGCCAGTCATGGACAAAGCCATCTAGGTGTTGAACAAGAAGATGGGGATCAATTTGGATGATGAGCTACCTGTCGTTGCTGTGCGCAAGCTATACGTTGATACATACAAGACCACTATGACAGGCCCAAGGCACCAGGGCCTTTCTCAGCTCTTCAAGCTGACTATGCCATGCCTGGCAGAAGTTGATGACGCCCTCGTTGCAATGGCGGGTCCAGGTGGGGTGGAGATCAACCCTGTGGCAGAGCAAGAACTCTGCGCTTAGTTCTCTACTGCGCCTCTGCGTCTACTGTCGTCTTCTAGTTTTCTTCATGTTATCAGCAATTTCGTTACAAGCTAGCTCGAGGTGGGCTTGTCACCTCTGTACCATGTAATGCAACTACAACTGCATCAACTTCACTAGTAGAAAATGGGCCTATGGTCCCGGTTCGGTTGGGCCTTCAGTCCCGGTTGCCCAACCGGGACTGGCCAATCGGGACCAATGCTGGTCCCGGTTGGGCCACGAACCGGGACCAATGGTTGTCCACGTGGCCTGGTCTGGCTGCTGTGGGGGGAGACTCATTGGTCCCGGTTCTTAATACGAACCGGGACCAATGAGTGTTTTTTTTTTGGTATTTAGGGTTTAGGATTCGATCTCGCCGGTGCCCCCTCTCGCCGGTGCCCCCTCTCCCTCTCGCCGGTGCCCCTCTCGCCGGTGCCCCCTCTCCCTCTCCCGGTGCCCCCTCTCGCCGGTGCCCCTCTCCTCTCGCCGGTGCCCCCTCTCCCTCTCGCCGGTGCCTCCGTCGTCTCCCCCTTCTTCGCATCGCCGACGTGCTCTCCATCGTTTCCGTACGCATATTATACGCTCTACTATATACACAGTACACGTTGATGCATATATAATTAATATTCGATCTCTTGCGAGAATACAACTATTTAATTACATGGAGATAGATCAAGCCATCAAGGCATATTTAGTTCATCGTCCGAAGCATAATGTTCTCCCTTTTCATCGATGGCCTCCCTAAGCAGAAATCCCGCCAATTCCTCTTGAATTGCTCCTACGCGCAGTTTTGGGTCGAGCGTCTCCCGCATGTCGCTCAAAGAGTTGTTCTCCGCTCAGTGGTCAACTCGCGAATGAACTCGCAAACGTAGAATCCACATAAATTACTCCCCGGTGGCTGCTGCGGACATTCACCGATTTATAAGTTAGCTCATCTTTGAATGGACCTTCTACCTTCTGTTTGAAATGTGTCCAACACCTGCTTTGGCAAAGAAAATGAACAAAGGAGTTATTAATTACTTGACATAAGGGAACGAACGAAAGAGGGCGATATAATGCGATAATGATTGAAATTACTTGTTGAGCATTTCTTTCATGTCGGACCACATGTCTTGGTCCCAACTTAATGAGTCGTGGACTTCAACTGTGGACTTGTCAGGTTGAATGCTTAGCAGAATCCAGTGGAACCTGCGGACGTTTACATAAAGCAGACATGCATAGCTCATTAATTACACTTAACATCGAGAAAGCCAAATAAAAATATGTACAAGACAGAAACACTCACTTGAAGTTGTAAGGAAATAGTATTTCCGTACAGAAATGTTGCATGGTTAAAAAGGTGGTCAGGTCATGCTCCACGTCTTTGGGGTGATTGACTAAGTATGTGAATTCACGATATACGGGTCAACGAACCCGACCTCAAAAACTTTAGTTCTTTTGCATTCCATCATCTTCATTCTGCATAATAGCGTACAAAAGGATATATATATAGTCAGGATAATATAATACAGGCAATGAACGAGCTGAGCTAGAGACTTAATTACGAAAATAAATCACTTACAGACAATAGCAAGAGAGGATAGATTTGTCGAGGGCGCGCTTTTGGAATAACTGGAACAGTTCAGTCAGTTGAACCTGTATAACGTAACGTTTGAAGAAATGCTCCACTCTAACGTCCACCGGAAACCAATCTTTCGCGTCCTTCTTTGATGTGTGCACCAGGTACCAGTTATGCAAATTTCGCATATGTGTTGATAGACGCGCGAGCTCCTCATTACTGACCATAGGCTCCCCTTGGACATATTTCCGTGCCATCTCTAACATTGGCGCAGATTCATAGCCTAAAAGTTGACCAAGGCTCATACCCAAGGCGGTAGCCTGTTCCTTGGCCTGCGATACAGTGACACCAAGTTCTTTAGCAGCAGCATGGCTCTGGGGTCCAATAATTCCAGGTCCTTATCCATAGCGTCTCTGAAGTCCTTGTCGGCATCGGAACACACTATGAGCGGGGGGACCGATTGATTTTTCTGCTGTCCGAGCTGGGCAATTTGTTTCCCGCTTTTTGCACTTCTTCCCTTGTTCTGCTCAGACTGGGCACGTGCTAGCTTAGTAAGTTCACGACCATAGTCAGATGGCAGATTCATCGATATCTGGGATGGCTGCTCAAGGAAGGACTTCCACTTTTTGGTTTTTGCATCATATACCGGCTTCTGCTCGGGCTTTTTTGGTGCAAAAAAAGCCTTATTGTAGGCAGCCACCTCCGCGGCGTTTTCCGCTACAGTCCTGTCATAAGGTCTAATGGGAAGATTCTTATGAGGTACTGTTGGGAGGGGCGACCTTTTACGTTTCGGTGATCGCTTACCCCTCATAGTACGAGCGGTGGGCGGAAACGGCTGACGCGGCGGCGGAGACGGCTGACGCGGCGGCGGAGACGGCTGCGCTGGAGACTGGTGAGGCGGTGAAGAGGACTGTTGCGCTGGAGACTGGTGAGGCGGTGAAGAGGACTGTTGCGCTGGAGACTGGTGAGGAGTCGATGGCCTTGGCTGCCAGTTCGGAAGCACGATGAATTCCTTTGGCCATAGAATGGTCGCTTTCTTGGCTTCTCCAAGTTCAAGCACCTCCCCATCTTCACCTGCAGGGTGTTGCAGCTTCAGCTCCTCATAATCTTTCATCACTTCATCCACCGCGACAACAGCGTAGCCATTTGGAACCGGAGAGAAATGGTAAGTTGGATTAGGTCCAATTGGTACGACATAGCCGACCGCCACCTTAAAGGTTAAGTTAAAAACTTTCACATGCATCTCACAAGGTGTGCTCTCCCGTGATATCATCCACTGGGTAGCGACGAAGTGGAGCCACTGCATCATCATTACCATCCTGGAGCTCCGTGGAAGCCACGCTGCTTTTCCGATTCGATGGGACACCGGTACCATCGCATGCAGCTTCTACCATGTGCCGTTGAGATTGGCCGCTAGTACCTTGCTGGCTAAGCACGGCAATTTGTTCCTTCTGCAGCTTTAATTCTTCTTCTATATTACGCAGCCGGTCTGCACCAGCGCGTGCTTCCATTGCCTCCTTTCCTTTCTCCTCTGATGGCTTCTATCAGGAAATTTCTTCCTGTGCTCGGGAATCGCAATTGTCTTGGGCTTGGAGCCAGGTACGCCTCGTAACCGTCCGTCGTGTTCCTTATTCCCAAGGGCGCGTGTGAGCTCGTCATCCTCTCTATCGGGAATGAACCGTCCCTCTTCAACATCCTTTACTGCATTTCTAATTTCTTGGATGGGTAGTAGGGGATTATCTTTGTGTCTTCTGTTATATATGCACTTCCCTTCTGCGTCCAACGTGCCCCCATGCCCGTAAAACCAATTTCTTGCCCGTTCGATCCACTTGAGTGGCTCTGGAGTGATCCCATTAGCCAGCAGGTCCGCCTCAAGTTTCTCCCACTTAGGCATGCTACCAGCGTAGCCACCAGGCCCCATAGTATGGTGGTACATCTTTAGAGCAGCATTTGCCGCATTTTTTGCAGACTTTTCCAGAGCTTCCTCTGATTTCTTGTACGCCACAAATTCTTCCCAGTAGTCCTTTATCTTCTCATACCCTTTATCGAAGTCTGGAGTCTTATTTTTCTTGACAAACAGTTTGTTCAATCTTTTCTTCCAGTTCTTGAATAGCTCGGCCATCTTCTTAAGTGCCCAGTCCTTGACTTTTTGCTCCATGATTTTCCGGGCAATCTTTTCTGCCTCATCTGGATCCTCCTCATCTGAATCCACCTCTGGCGCCGGCAGGGTGAAATTAACCATGAGCTTTCTCCAAAGTCTTTCTTTGCCCTCATCGCTGACATATAGCTGTCCTTTCTCGTTTGGCCGATGCCATTCTCGAACGGTGATCGGGATGAAGTCCCTAACAAGAACTCCGCATTGCTTTACCATTTTATTTTTAACACCAGGGGGAGCAGTCGGTGTGCCGTCTTCAGCGACTCTTTCGATCGTGTACCTTTCTTGGTCGCCCAACTTTTTGGCTGGGCCTCGTTTTGTCCTTACAGAAGATTTGCTCGATCCGGAGGGCTAAAAGAAGAAAGAGCGTTAATATATGTATATAGACATCAGAGACTTAATTAATACAATCTTCGGCTTCATTAATATATGTATATGCACCTCGCCGGAGTTTGCAACATTTAATGTTCCACCGGAGCCTTCGGCTTCTCCCTCGTCGGCTTCTCCCTCGCTGACTTCTCCCTCACCCTGGCCGTCGGGTTCTACCTCACCGGAGCCGTCTCTTCGGTTGAGAGACTCATCTCCCTCACCGGAGTTGTTCAAAAACTCCGTGGTGACATCGACAATATCTTCCGGCCCGCGGATTATATCCTGGAGGATATTTTCCTGATCTTCGTCTCGTTCCATAGTTTCTGCAAATTAAGAACAATGCACAAAACTTTAGTTGGGTAACTTGTTCCATATGTCAAGATACATCTACAATATCATCTCATTTGCAAGAACAAATTAGAAACTTCATATGCTGCCGTATCGTAAACCCGTAAACTCGTAAACTCGTATCGTAAACCCGTAAACTCGTATCGTAAACCCGTAAACTCGTATCGTAAACCCGCAAACAAGCTCTATTTCTTAATTGGAGATACTCTAAAATATATAATGCAAACATATTTGAACATTCAAATTTGGATTACAATCTAAATTTGGATTCAAACATATTTGTAATTTCCTATACAAAAAAAATCCTAACACTAACCTAAAATGCTATTTCCTATACAATAAAATTCTAACACTAACCTAAAATGCTATTTCTACCAAAAAAATCCTAACACTAACCTAAAATGCTATTTCCTATACAAAACAAAATTTTCCTATACAAAAAAATCCTATACAAAATTTTCCTATACACTAACAAAAAATCCTAACACTAACAAAATTTTCCTATACACTAACAAAAAATCCTAACACTAACAAAATTTTCCTATACACTAACAAAAAATCCTAACACTAACATTTCCTATACAAAAAAAATCCTAAAATCCTAAAATTCTAACAATTCTAGAAAAATAGGGATAACTAACATTTTAAATTACTAAGCTAACAAAATTGACATCAAGTCATTCGAAGTTCTAGAGCATCCAGGAAATTATTGGATTGGCCCGATGACGTCAAGATGACATCATCAATGGAGCTATGCTCCTGGCCGAACTCGAATTCGACGAATTCGAACGAATTGAGACAAATTGGAAGGTGCACGAGATAGACCTAGTCTAGGCGAACCAAACGGTGGTGGCGCCGCTCCGGAAAGGTCGCCGGAGTAGCTCCGGCTACTCACAACCGCGGCGGCCGGAGTTGGCGTTCGGCGAACTTCAACCTCAGCGCAAATTGGACAAAGTGAAGTACATGAGAGGAGCGTATGCTCACCACGAGCACGGCGGAGGCGAGTGCGGTGGACGGCGGAGCGTTGGCGGCGAGTCCCCCGACGTGCACGGGCGCGTGTGGATGCCGGCGTACGTGCGGCCGGGCTCCTCTCCCTCTCTGCAGCACGGGCGGCGCGGCGTGGGCGTCGAGGGCACCGGCGTCGAGGGAGCGTCGAGGGGCGAGGTCGGGCAGCCTGACGGCGTAGTGTCGCTCCGCGTCGCCTCCGGTCTTCCTTCGTCAGTTTTGCGTGAATGAGGAAGAAGAAGGGGCCGGGGCAGAGTTATAGAAGGGGTCATTGGTCCCGGTTGCTCGCAAGAACGGGACCAATGCCTCTTTGGTCCTGGTTCTTGCCAGAAACCGGGACCAATGAGTGGGCAGTTAATGCCAGATCAAGCGCGGGATCCACGGACTCATTGGTCCCGGTTCTTGGTAGAAACCGGGACCAAAGAGTCATTTTTCAAAATTATTTCGAACTTTTCAGTTCTGAAATTTTGTTCCCGCCTTTTTTTTCTTATTTAGGTGTTTGGATATGAATTTCAAATGGTTTTGAATCTGAAAAGACTTTCAACATGAAAAGTTATTAAATTTGAATAAATAATCCAAAACCATTTTCTGTTTTCTAAAATATTATTCTAACTATACAAACTATTAACCATTTTGCCATTTTCAATTAAAAATGCATTAACTTTATTGCATATTTTGAATTGACAAAACTCACAATGCATTAATTCATTTATCTTAATGCATTACATAAAAGGTTTAATACATTATTACACATGATACAACGTCTCACAAGCGCTTGAAAGAAACACACCCCTGATCCAACATCACCAACATTATTCTACATAAACGGACTTGCTGGCTCGAAGGCCGTAGGATTAGGGGGAACGGCGGGAGGAGCCAGCCCCGTGGGCGGCCGCCCGGTTCTCGCGCGCACGTTTGCGGCGGAGGGCAAGATCCATGGAGGATGAGTCTTTCAGCGCCCAATCCAGATCGGAAGCCTCCTTCGCCTTGAGCTGGTAGGAAGTCTTGGCTCGCTGGACAGGGTAGTCGCGGACAGACTGGAAGGAGGCTTCCATGGCCTCCTGTATCTGCAACCCACAACCTTCTTCCCCGTCGTCGCTCCAGTCGAAGTCGTCGTCCTCCTCCTCCTCCGCGGGAGGAGCGGCGGCGCCTGGTGGAGGTGCAGCGGCGCCAGGTGGAGGTGCGGCGGCACCTGGTGGAGCAGGAGGCCGGTAGCTGGGCATTCCTCTCCACGCCGGGCTCGTGGGCATACGGCGGGATAGACTCCCGCGGTTGCGCCCAAGCGCGCTCTGCCGAGCACGCTCGACCTCGTCCAGAAGGCGCTGCGGCGGGCGTGGCGGATCCATCTCGTGGAGACGATGCGTTCGTGGCTAGGAATGGTGGATTAGGGTTTACCCCGTCGGCGACAATATATAAAGACCTCCAGGGCAGCGCTGGGGGAGGACACGTGCCCAGGGAAGCGCTGGGGGAGGACACGTGTCGTGACCGCAAAGCCCGTCTTTAGTCCCGGTTGGTGTTACCAACCGGGACTAAAGAAGCACACAGATCGTGTGTTTCTTTCAATCGCTTGTGAGCCGTTGGATCAGGGGTGTGTTTCTTTTGAGGGATTGTGAGCTGTTGGATCAGCAGTATCACGACCACTTCGTGAGCCACATGACCCGGTTGGTGTTACCAACCGGGACTAAAGAAGCACACGGATCGTGTGTTTCTTTCAAGCGCTTGTGAGACGTTGGATCAGGGGTGTGTTTCTTTTGAGGGATTGTGAGCTGTTGGATCAGCAGTATCACGACCACTTCGTGAGCCACATGACCCGGTTGGTGTTACCAACCGGGACTAAAGAAGCACACGTACCCTATATATAGCCGCCCTCCTCAGACAAGTTACTCACTCACACAAAACATTCCAGCGTCACTCGGAGAGGCATCTTTGGGCAACCAGCGGCAAGACGTCTCTGATGACCTGCGACCGTTCCAAACGGTTGCAGATCATCAGAGACGTCTTGCCGGACGGTTGTAGATCATCAGAGACGTCTTACCGCTGCTTGGATCGAAGTGGCGCTCAAACTCACGAGCCACCGTCGGGCTGTATGCAGGGGGAACTGTGTTTGGACGGGAGGTGTGGGAGCCGACAACCACCTACCACGCGTGTTTCACCACATAAAGGTTTAATACATTACTACACATCACATAAAGGTTTAATACATTACATTGATTTACATAAAAGCCATGAACCCTTCTTCGCGTATGTCCCTGGCCTATGATCGCTTCAGCCGTAACCATGGAGCATCTTCATTATTTAACGGGATGCTTGGGTCAGTTCTCACTGTGAAGGGCGGAATTTCATCAAACTTATCATAATCTGCTGACATGTCTGTCTTGTCCTCGACTCCCACGATGTTTCTTTTCCCTGAAAGAACTACGTGACGCTTTGGCTCATCGTCTGATGTATTCGTTTGCTTGTTTTTTCTTTTTTTCGGTCTGGAGGACATGTCCTTCACATAGAAAACCTGAGCCACATCATTGGCTAGGACGAATGGTTCGTTCTTGTAACAACCAAGATTCTTGAGATCCACTGTTGTCATCCCGTACAGCTGGTCTACCTTTATCCCTTCTCCATTCATGTTGACCCAACTGCACCGAAACAAAGGGACCTTAAAAGTAGGTCCATAGTCAAGTTCCCATATCTCCTCTATGCGACCATAGTATGTGTCCTTTTGCCCATCGTCGTTTGTTGCATCAAAGCGGACACCACTGTTCTGGTTGGTGCTCTTTTTATCTTGGGCGATCGTGTAAAATGTATTCCCATTTATCTCGTACCCTTGGAAATTCAATACAGTCGAAGATGGTGACGCGGCCAACAAGTAGAGCTGTTCTCCGACAGTGGTGTCATTCATGAGCTGTAATCGCAACCAACTGCCGAAGGTCTCCATGTGTTTTTCTTTAATCCAGGAGTCATCCTTCCCCGGGTTCTTGGAGCGTACATAATTCTTGTGTTCCTCGATATACGGAGCCACGAAGGTGGAACTTTGTAGAACTGTGTAGTGTGCTTGAGTTAAAGAATGCCCGTCCCTACATATCAGTGCTTTCTTTCCTAGCGTGCCTTTTCCACTCAGTCTCCCCTCATGCCGCGATTCAGGAACACCAATCGGCTTAAGGTCAGGAATAAAGTCAACACAGAACTCAATGACCTCTTCTGTTCCATAGCCCCTTGAGATGCTTCCTTCTGGCCTAGCACGGTTATGAACATATTTCTTCAAGACTCCCATGAACCTCTCGAAGGGGAACATATTGTGTAGAAATACAGGACCGAGAATGGCAATCTCGTCGCGTAGGTGAACCAGGAGATGCGTCATAATATTGAAGAATGATGGGGGGAACACCAACTCGAAGCTGACAAGACATTGGACCACAGCCTTCTGTAAACTTGGTAGAGTTACTGGATCGATGACCTTCTGAGATATTGCATTGAGGAATGCACATAGCTTCACAATGGGTACTCGAACATTTTCCGGTAGAAGCCCCCTCAATGCAACCGGAAGCAACTGCGTCATAATCACGTGGCAATCATGAGACTTCAGGTTCTGGAATTTTTTCTTTGCCATATTTATTATTCCCTTTATATTTGACGAGAAGCCAGCCGGGACCTTGATACTGCTCAGGCATTCAAAAAAGATTTCCTTCTCTGCTTTGGTAAGAGCGTATCTGCTTAAGTATTGACGCCCTTTATCCGTCTGCTTGTTGTATGGGTCTTTCATACGTTGCTGGTCTGCCCGTGCTTCCGGTGTATCTTTTGTCTTCCCATACACGCCCAGGAAGCCTAGCAGGTTCACGCAAAGATTCTTCGTCACGTGCATCACGTCGATTGAAGACCGGACCTCTAGGACTTTCCAATAGGGTAGCTCCCAGAATATAGAGCACTTCTTCCATATGGGTACGTGGTTGTCAGCGTCATTCGGAACAGATAGACTGCCAGGACCCTTTCCAAAGATTACTTCTAAATCCTTGACCATGTCATATATAACATCACCATCAGGGAGGTTAGGCTTCTTCCGGCGATCTGCCTCACCGTTGAAATGCTTGCCGGGCTTTCTTACGGCATGACCGTTCGGAAGAAATCGACGATGCCCCAGGTACACATTCTTGTTTCCCAAATGTATACTTTCAGTCTTATCTAAACAGTGCGTGCATGCATTGTATCCCTTGTTTGACTGTCCTGAAATGTTACTAAGAGCAGGCCAATCATTGATGGTTACGAACAGCAACGCTCGTAGGTCAAATTCCTGTTGTTTGTGCTCATCCCACACACATACACCTGGTTCGGACCACAACTGCAAAAGTTCATCAACTAATGGCCGTAGGTACACATCAATGTCGTTGCCGGGTTGCTTCGGGCCTTGGATGAGCACTGGCATCATAATGAACTT
Organism: Poa pratensis; assembly: GCA_947311845.1. Taxonomy (NCBI): domain Eukaryota; kingdom Viridiplantae; phylum Streptophyta; class Magnoliopsida; order Poales; family Poaceae; genus Poa; species Poa pratensis. The sequence continues at coordinate 65,053,470 of CAMZMU010000074.1, forward strand.
CCGCTTCATGCACAACCAAGGAGGAAGGTTGTAGATACATAGAGTCACGGGCCAAGTGCTATGACTGGAGCTCTGCTCCCCAAAAGGATTAAAGCCATCTGTACTTAGACCAAATCTTAAGTTCCTTGCGTCATCTGAAAATGTCGGGAACTCTCTGTCGATTTTTCTCCACTGGGACCCATCGGCGGGGTGTCTCAACTTCCCGTCTTTCTTACGCTCTTCTTTGTGCCATCGCAACAACCTGGCATGCTCTTTGTTTCTGAACAGACGTTTCAACCGTGGTATTACAGGAGCATACCACATCACCTTAGCAGGAACCCTCTTCCGGGGGGGCTCGTCATCGCCCTCAACATCACCAGGGTCATCTTGTCTTATCTTGTACCGCAGTGCATTGCATACCGGGCATTTATCCATGTTCTCGTACTCACCGCGGTACAGGATGCAGTCATTAATGCATGCATGTATCTTCTGCACATCTAATCCTAGAGGGCAGATAGTCTTCTTTGCTTCGTATGTAGTCTCGGGCAATTCGTTATCCTTTGGAAGCTTTGGCTTCATTATTTTCAGTAACTTCTCAAATCCCTTGTCAGAACAACCAGTCTCTGCCTTCCATTTCAGCAGTTCCAGTGTGGTACCGAGCTTTGTGCTGCCATCTTCGCAGTTTGGGTACAACAAATTTTGTGATCCTCAAGCATGGCCTCCAACTTTAGCTTCTCCTTTTCTGTATCGCATTCTCGCTTTGCATCAGAAATGACCCCACCAAGACCATCAGCGGGCTCATCTGATGCCCGATGTTCACCTCTTTCTTCTTCAACGTCTTCCATAACAGTATCACCGCATTCCTCAGGGAACATAGGATAGTTGTCATCATCCTCCTCTTCTTCATTGTCTTCCATCGTAACCCCTCTTTCTCCGTGCTTGGTCCAACAATTATAGCTGGGCATGAAACCTTTCCGAATCACGTGGTCTTGAATGGTTCTCGGGTCAGGGTACTCCCTGACGTTCCGACACTTCTCACATGGACAAGGCAAAAAATTATTCACTTTGTTTGCCTCAGCCACATCGAGAAATTTATGCAGCCTGCAATAAACTCGGAACTTCGTCGTTCGCCGTACATCCATCGCATCCGTGCATCCATCTGCATCATATATATAATTAAGTTTATCAAATACCAGTACAATAACATCTTGAATAGTGAAATGACCACGGTGCGGGTCGGGCATAGTTGCTAACCACGGTGCGGGTCGGGAATAGAGAAATTTATGCAGGCCTGCTGTGGCGCCCTGACCCGACTACTATACAGTGATGCTGTGTGTCACCGGTTAAGCGATACAAACGGAGGTTACGGGTTTACCAATCCCCGGCCAAAACCTTTGGCAGGCATTGCTGGGTACACCACACACCAACAACGTAACACCCCGAGTGATGCCTTAACACGGGCACAACCCTCAATGCATAATAGAGAGATCAAGACTTGTGGAACAACTGGCACATCACGGACTCTACGACACAAAGCATTATAGTTCAACTCTTATAATAGAGAAAGATAGCAAATATTACAACCAGAGGTCACAGACCCAACAGTACATCATGCGGAAGCGAATTAAGTTGTTCTAAACAACAAGATCCAAATTATGGCCTAAGAGGCCTATAGATAAACATCCAGCGCCAGCTGTTCCGGGATGTCCCAAGCTGCCACCTGGGAACCCCAGACTACTCGTCGACGTCCACAAAGAACCCACCTTCGAGGTCAGTGAAGTCCTCTCCTGAAATAAGCAAACGACGTTGAGTTCGACGAACTCGCAAGATTAAGAGCTAATATATGCTCGATGATTGGCTATCAAGGTTTTATGGCTGTTTTGCATAAAGCTGATTTTATTTATAAAACACAACTCAATGGCATCGACTAATCAGAATATTTTTAAAGAGGTAAGAAGTAAACTCTTTTATTCTGATCATCTTCAACAGCAACCACCATCAATCACCTCACCTGTCTACAAAGGCACCTCCCCGAATCACCCTCGAGGAAGTCAACCTTGCATATCTTGGTAGTACCTTTAGTACCCAGGTTTTAATCATTCCGTTCAAGTTATTCTATGGTCCCTGAATCCGTCACCAAGTCGTCCTTAACCGTGGACACGGCTTTTCGAAAAGATTTACCCTGCAGGGGTGTACAATGTTTGCCACGCGTACCGTCCGGCCCATTGCCTACGTATTAGCTCTCTTCCATGGAAAGCCGGCTGGGTGGGAGCGGCATCGACTTCTCCCTCGTTAAGGACTTTCCAGGATCATCAGTGGTGGCAGGACTGCCAGTGCCTCAGCGACACCCGCCCCACGGCCACTTATTTTCCTAATACCACAATCCTCATCTCAATTCATACCACCATCATCACGCATGCGCAAATGGAAGCCCGAACTAGAGGACCCTGGCTAGCCCCGCCCGAGTTATTTAGTCTATGAGGGTTCCTGCAATTGCATAGGCCTCACGCATGGGTGCACGCTCGGTCTTGGCTCGAAGGGGAGAACTCGCACTTAGGCGACGAGAACGAGACAACCCACCACATTCCATGTGGCCTCTCATCTCCGCCTTTAGACATGTTATTATATGTCACCACAACTTTCCACCATCATCCGAACATTCCACCACAGTTCCAACAATAACATATCCACCGGACGACTAAGCATTTCACTAAGCATGGCTAAGCATAAACATAGCGGATATAATTAACTCAGGCCAACACAACAATCCTATGGATATTAGGAAGGGAACAGGTAATGGCATCGGAAAAACATAATGCATCTAATAGGATACTCTAATCCAACCAAATTGACATTTGGAATTGCATGCAATATTATAGTGGGAAAATATCTGCGGAAAACATAGGAGACATGCTCAGAGGGGGGGATTACGCTTGCCTTGTTCGACGGACTGGTAATACGGGTCGTCAGGGTATTGTGGAGAAACCCCGACTGCTTGATCTATCGATGCATACGAACACCGGAAAGAACACAATCAATAAGCACTCATGCGTAACAAATGCAATGCCCAACACATGATGACATGACATGTTTGATGCACTGAAATTATTATACCAGGTGTATCAATTTAAATAGGGTGCAAAATAATTAACTTGACAAGGGAGAAGAAAGTCCCATCTCTGGTTTTAATGCTTTCATGTGCTATGAATCCAAGTAAGCATGCATGTAAATGATGCTACTGATTAGGTATTGATTTGCTGAACATTTAGAGCCTTTCAACATCAATTTTGGAATTCTTTTGAATTAGATATGAATTTCGAAAGTGGCATTTCAGTGCTGCCATCTTTAGTATTTTCAACACACAGAGGGTTTAAATTGGTCAATTATGTCCAAATAAAATATGGATGTGTAAAGGGTGTCAAGACAAATTTTTAGACACCTTATTTGCTCAATTTGGAGTTTCAGAGCTAAAGTTATGAATTTTCAAAGTTTGCCATTTATTCTGCAATTTCTGTAATTCATTTAAAGAGGCAATTTATTTTGAGCTAACATGTGTCAAAATGACAGAAACATGTCGAGCACACTTTCCTGAACATGTGAAATTTGAATCACCCTAATTGGAGCATTTTTCAATTTGTTATGGATTTTAGAAGTAAAGATTTGAATCTGCAATTCTGTTTTTAGTTTTTATTTCTCAGAGGAATTACGCCGAAACGTTTTTCACCGAGGCTGGGCTAGCCACGGCCACTGACTGGTGGGCCAGCGGCCACGCTGGCAGCCACGCAAGCAAGCGCGGGCCCAGCGGCTGGTTTGACCACGCCAGAGCCACGACCGGCGCGGCGCACGGTGATCACCGTCGTCGGCGAGCACGGATCCGACGCGCAGGCTCGTGAGCGCGCTCGTGAACGTGCGCCTCGGGTTTGCCATGCTACGGGGGGGGGGGACTATTGGAGTCGCTACGCGACATGTGGTCGCCGGAGACAACGACGACAAGCATCGCGGCGGCGGCGACCTACGGATACGGTGGCTACGACGATCTACAACGAACGGGGAAGCACGGGCATGTCCAGGAGATGCAGTGTCTCACCCTCGACGCGTGCGGTTGCTAGGAAGGGACGGAGGAGAACCACAGCGGCGACGCGATCTCGACGGAGTTGCTTCAGTGGTCGGAGAAGAACCGGATGGCGGCGGCGATTCGTGGATCCTCTCGTCGATTCCTCGGGCGGTGAAGGAGAGGAGGACACGGCGGAGAGACTGGTGGGCTTCGATCTGTACGGGGTGCTCCCAATCGTCGGCGACGAGCTCGGCGGCGCACGGAGCTAGGTCACGGCCATGGCCGCGAGGAAAGGGGAGAGGGAGGGCAGAGGAGCGAGGGAGCGGTGTCGAGCACGGAGCAGGGGGGCCTGGCAGCTCCTTTAAGCGCGACGAGGCGCGGGAGGGGGGCCTGGCATCGCCATGTCGCCATGGCAGCTAGGCGGTGCGGCTCGGCCGCGGCATGCGTCGCTACAGCGTGACGGAGATGACGGTTTTGCGGAAACCCCCTCGCCTGAATTTTTCTATTTACAAAGAAGCCCTTGGCTATTTCTTTTATAAATCCAGTAGCTTTTCCACCATTTAAATGGGGCATTTAAACAATTTATAAAAATTTGAGAAAAATCATGTAGCCTCCAAATATCATTTAGAAGCACCACAAAAATTGGTTTGGCAAAATAAAAAGTTTTGCCACACTTTTGTTCATAGTGGTTGTTTATGGCATTTTTGGTAAAACCAAAATGAATTTACTTTTGAATTTTAAAACCAGTGCAAAGTATTAAATCTTTAACCCTTGGAACTTCCTTGACAAATGATTTGCATTTGTATTTGGGTTTGCCAAAGCAAGCACATTTGGACTTGCAAGGATTGAATTTAATTTGTGACATTGCTCCCATTTGTTTTAATTTGTTTTCCTCACTTGATTTCAACTTGAGCAATAAAACAAATGATGCCATGATGCAAGTATGAGAAGCAAAAGTGAAAATTTGGTTCATTTTAGTTCCAAACTGGGGCTGTTACAATTCTACCCTCCTTACAGGAATCTCGTCCCGAGATTCTAAGGTTGCGGAAGGAAGTCGGGATACTCCTCACGAAGACTAGACTCCCTTTCCCAGGTTGCTTCATCTTCGGAATGATGAGACCACTGAATTTTGAGAACTTGGTGGTCTTGTTTCGAGTCTTCCTTTCTGCTTCATCCAGGATACGGACAGGATGCTCGCGGTAAGTGAGGTCTGCCTGGATATCCAGCTCCTCATGATTGACTCCATGGATAGGATCCTTGAAACAACGGCGAAGTTGGGATACATGAAACACATCATGCACATCGGGGAAGTTAGCTGGTAACTCTAATTGATAAGAAAGATCTCCCCGCTTGGCCAGGACAGTGAAAGGGCCAACGTAGCGAGGGGCCAATTTTCCCTTAATTCCGAAGCGGCGAACGCCTCGGAGGGGAGAGACACGGAGGTAAGCTTTTCACCAATTTCATAGTGAACTTCCTGATGATGCTTGTCATAATAACTCTTCTGCCTAGACTGGGCAATCTTCAAATTCTCTCGTATGATTCTAACTTTCTCCTCAGCTTCATTGATAATATCCGGACCAAAGAGTGCCCTCTCTCCGGTCTCGGACCAATTCAGAGGAGTGCGGCATTTTCTTCCATACAGAACCTCGAATGGGGCCATACCCAGACTGGCTTGATAGCTGTTGTTATAAGAGAACTCCGCGAAGGGAAGATACTTCTCCCAATCCTTGCCAAAGGAGATTACACATGCCCTGAGCATGTCTCCAGAACTTGGTTCACCCTTTCAGTCTGACCGTCAGTTTGAGGGTGGAAAGCGGTGCTAAAGTTGACACGGGTTCCCATGGCTTGTTGGAAACTAGTCCAGAACCTGGAGGTGAACAAACTTCCACGATCAGAGATTATCTTCTTGGGAACGCCGTGGAGTACGACGATCCTAGAAGCATACAGATCTGCCAACTTGGCGGCTGTAATGTCAACACGAACGGGGAGGAAGTGAGCCACTTTTGATAGGCGATCAATGATGACCCAGATGGCATCGTTTCCCTTTGGAGACTTCGGCAGGCCAGTGATGAAGTCCATACCAATTTCATCCCATTTCCACTCAGGGACTGCAATAGGGCGAAGAGTGCCGGGGGCCTTTGATGTTCAGCTTTACCCGTCGACATGTGTCACATTCAGCAACATACTTGGCAATTTCCGTTTCATCCGAGTCCACCAGAATGTGGTCGAAGGTCTTGGTACATTTTGGTACTACCGGGATGAATAGAGAGAGGAGATTCATGAGCTTCTTGGAGGATCAACTCCCTCAATTTTCGTTTCTTTGGCACCACCAAGCGGTCACCAAAATAAACAACTCCGGATTCATTGACGAAAAACATTTGGCCTTCCCGCTAGCAATGTTCTCCTTGATTTTTCGAATACCCTTGTCACGGGTTTGAGCTTCCTTAATCTGGTCTACAAGAGTAGATTTGATCTCCAGATTTGCAAGGTAGCCGGAGGGAACAATTTCTAAGTTCAAACGAGAGAACTCTTCATGAGGGCAGGTTGGGCATTTTCAATCATCAGATTGTTGCAATAGGACTTCCGACTTAGCGCGTCAGCCACGACGTTTGCTTTGCCGGGTTGATAGTTCAGACTCACATTATAGTCCGTGATTAACTCCAACCAACGCCTTTGCCTGAGATTTAAATCTGGCTGGGTGAAAAGGTATTTCAGACTCTTGTGATCCGAGAAGATCTCGCAACGGTTACCAAACAGTATGGTCTCCATTGCTTCAAAGCATAGACCACCGCGGCAAGTTCTAGATCATGAGTTGGGTAGTTGTGCTCATGCGGCTTCAATTGGCGAGAGGCATAGGCCACCACATGGCCATCTTGCATTAGCACACAGCCCAAGCCTTGCAGAGAGGCGTCACAGAAGACGACGAAATCCTTGCTTGTGTCCGGCAGGACAAGCACAGGAGCGGAGGTGAGTTTGGCTTTCAGTGTTTGGAAACTCTCTTCAGCTTCGGCCGACCATACAAACTTTTTATCCTTCTTGAGAAGGTCAGTCAGAGCCTTGGCTATCTTGGAGAATCCTTCGATGAATCGGCGGTAGTAACCCGCTAATCCGAAAACTACGGATGTCCTTGACTGACATTGGGGTCAGCCAATCCAGAATAGCTTGAATCTTGTCCGGAACGACAGCCACACCATTAGCGGATATCACATGACCAAGGAAGACAAGGTTATCCAACCAAAACTCACACTTGGAGAACTTGGCATAGAGGCGGTGTTCTCGAAGTCGTGTCAGAACCAAACGAAGATGTTCGGCATGCTCTTCATCGGTTTTGGAATAAACGAGGATGTCATCGATGTAAATGACGACAAACTTGTCAAGATAATCCATGAAGACGAGTTCATGAGCCTCATGAAAGTAGCTGGAGCATTTGTGAGACCAAAGGACATGACGGTATACTCATATGAACCATACGAGTAACAAATGCCGTCTTTGGATATCCTCCTTTCTGATCTTGATCTGATGGTATCCTGACCTCAGATCCATCTTGGAGAATACGGTTGCACCAGCTAACTGATCCAACAGATCATTGATGCGAGGAATAGGATACTTGTTCTTGATTGTCACCGCATTCAACGGTCTATAGTCAGAGACTAGACGAGGCACGGTAGAATCCTCTTCTTGACAAAGAGTACCGGACAACCCCAAGGTGAACTGCTAGGCTGGATGAAATCCTTCGCTAACAGCTGATCAATTTGCTCTTTAACAGAGCCAACTCTTCCACCGGCATACGGTAGGGCTTCTTGGAAATTGGAGCGGTACCGGGAAGTAGATCTATGACAAACTCCACACTTCGGTCAGGAGGCATGCCAGGCAATTCTTCCGGGAACACATCCGGGAAGTCACACACCACGTGTATGTCCTGGATTTCAGGAGGAGATTCGCCTTCCATGAAGCAAAGGAGAATCTCTGGTGAGTTGGGTACGGCGGACGGAGGTATTGATGTTGCAGGCCAATACTTCACAATGTCACCGGAAGGAGCGGTCACAGTAATGGTCTTGGCGGCACAGTCGAGATTTGCCCGGTATTTAGCTAGCCAGTTCATGCCCAGTATGACATCAATGCCTTGGACTTCAAAGCTACCAAGGCATAAGGAAAGGACAAGGAACCTATATTAATTGGACCTCAGAGTAACCCCATCGGTTTGCCATTTGGAACCAGGAGTAGAGATCACCAAGGGATGGCTCATTTTCTCGAACGGTATTTTGTGGTCTTTTGCAAATGCTATAGATATGAATGAATGCGATGCTCCAGAGTCAAACAAAACTGTAGCTGAATTGCCATTGATTCGTAACTCACCCATGAGTACGCCGGGGTCCTCTTCAGCTTCTTCAGCAGAGACGTGGTTCAGGCGACCACGCACAGTAGGTCCAGCCTTGCCAGCTGGAGTGGCAGGGGCTCGTGCAGGTGTCACCAAACAGGTGCCTTTTGGGGGCACTCCCTGGAGTAGTGGCCAGCCTGGCCACAGCTGTAGCAAGTGTTTCCAGGAGGGACAGATAGTTGAGGGCGATATCCACTTCCGTTCGCCCCAGGTGTCGAAGTAGTGGGGCGCGGCGGTGGTGGCCTGTATCCCGCGGCCCTCGGCATGAATGGAGCACGCGGCACAGCGCTGTAGGGAACGAAAACCCTGCGCTTCTTGTTCTCAGAACCCGAGGAACTCTGGCGGTCCCCTTGGGCTGGCCTCTTGGAAGACTCAAATTCCTTCCTTCCTTGCTCAAGAGTAAGAGCCTGGTTGAACAGCTCCTGGTAGTTCTGAAACTTGAAGGGCAGCAACTCATAGCGGAGCCTCGGCGCAAGCCCCTTGCGGAACAACTCTTGCTTGTCAGCATCATTGGTCACGTCCCGTGGGGCGTAACGGAGAGATGGTTGAATTTGCACCCATAAGCTCGAAGATCCATTACCCTGGTGCAGATCCAGGAACTCCCTCCTCTTCAAATCCATTATTGACTGAGGTATGTACTCCGCACGAAAGGCGGTGCGGAACTCCGCCCAAGTGAAAGCATGGCCTGGCGCGAACAGCGCCACATGACTTCCCACCAACAGCCAGCAGCACCAGTCAAGGTAGGTGGCGAAGTTGACTTGCTCGGCCACTGGGACATGCAGCGCGCCGAACTGGCGCTCCAGAGCGCGAAGCCAGTCATCAGCGTCCAGTGGTTCCTTAGCATCAGTGAAGGTGGGTGGCTGCGAGCGCAGGAACTCAGTGAGAGTGTTGCAGCCATTCCTCAGTGCATTCTGCTGCACCAACTGCTCAAGCAAGCGCTCATTGCGCCCACGGTTTCCTCAATGGCCATCAAGACCTGAGCCATCGAGGGTGGTGGCGGCAGATCATCCTCATCATCGTTGTGGTTACCGGCCTCCACGGCCTCCGCGGCCTCCTCGAGCCATTCTGGAGATTTGACAATGACACAGTTAGTATCTTCCTCCGAATGGTTGAACAATAGCATTAGCGTCTACTCAAGTACACAGACTAGGGACGATAATGCATTGTATAACAACTATCAAGGAATCAACAAGATAGAACTTGGGTCAAAGATCAGCATCATGTGCTACTAGCGAGAGAGCAATGGTTAAGGAACCATATGATTCAACACACTCTAGTTGGCACAATCCGGGACCTTATGTTCAAGTCCGTGGGTTAAACCCAAGAAAGGATCAAATGATTGATTCGGTAGAAACATCTGACTTGATTTGGGATTGCAACGCAGCGGGAGCAACTGGACACATAACACTAAGGTGCATAACCAACACCCAGTTTCCTAATCATTTTGAAGTCACGATGAGAAGTAAAACTTTAAACTCAAATCGAGGTAAGATTGCTCCGAGATTAGAGGGTAACCAGATAAGGAGTAAAAAGAATCCTAAGATGGTTTTCACAACTCATTTTTAGGTTAAAAATATTTTCACAAACACTAGACTCAACATCGACCAGTAGAAGGGTTTCCTACAGGCAGTACTGCTCTGATACCAACTTGTGGCGCCCTGACCCGACTACTATACAGTGATGCTGTGTGTCACCGGTTAAGCGATACAAACGGAGGTTACGGGTTTACCAATCCCCGGCCAAAACCTTTGGCAGGCGTTGCTGGGTACACCACACACCAACAACGCAACACCCCGAGTGATGCCTTAACACGGCACAACCCTCAATGCATAATAGAGAGATCAAGACTTGTGGAACAACTGGCACATCACAGACTCTACGACACAAAGCATTATAGTTCAACTCTTATAATAGAGAAAGATAGCAAATATTACAACCAGAGGTCACAGACCCAACAGTACATCATGCGGAAGCGAATTAAGTTGTTCTAAACAACAAGATCCAAATTATGGCCTAAGAGGCCTATAGATAAACATCCAGCGCCAGCTGTTCCGGGATGTCCCAAGCTGCCACCTGGGAACCCCAGACTACTCGTCGACGTCCACAAAGAACCCACCTTCGAGGTCGGTGAAGTCCTCTCCTGAAATAAGCAAACGACGTTGAGTTCGACGAACTCGCAAGATTAAGAGCTAATATATGCTCGATGATTGGCTTTCAAGGTTTTATGGCTGTTTTGCATAAAGCTGATTTTATTTATAAAACACAACTCAATGGCATCGACTAATCAGAATATTTTTAAAGAGGTAAGAAGTAAACTCTTTTCTTCTGATCATCTTCAACAGCAACCACCATCAATCACCTCACCTGTCTACAAAGGCACCTCCCCGAATCACCCTCGAGGAAGTCAACCTTGCATTCTTGTAGTACCTTTAGTACTCAGGTTTTAATCATTCCGTTCAAGTTATTCTATGGTCCCTGAATCCGTCACCAAGTCGTCCTTAACCGTGGACACGGCTTTTCGAAAAGATTTACCCTGCAGGGGTGTACAATGTTTGCCACGCGTACCGTCCGGCCCATTGCCTACGTATTAGCTCTCTTCCATGGAAAGCCGGCTGGGTGGGAGCGGCGTCGACTTCTCCCTCGTTAAGGACTTTCCAGGATCATCAGTGGCGGTAGGACTGCCAGTGCCTCAGCACACCCGCCCCACGGCCACTTATTTTCCTAATACCACAATCCTCATCTCAGTTCATACCACCATCATCACGCACGCGCAAATGGAAGCCCGAACTAGAGGACCCTGGCTAGCCCCGCCCGAGTTATTTAGTCTATGAGGGTTCCTGCAATTGCATAGGCCTCACGCATGGGTGCACGCTCGGTCTTGGCTCGAAGGGGAGAACTCGCACTTAGGCGGCGAGAACGAGACAACCCACCACATTCCATGTGGCCTCTCATCCCGCCTTTAACATGTTATTATATGTCACCACACTTTCCACCATCATCCGAACATTCCACCACAGTTCCAACAATAACATATCCACCGGACGACTAAGCATTTCACTAAGCATGGCTAAGCATAAACATAGCGGATATAATTAACTCAGGCCAACACAACAATCCTATGGATATTAGGAGGGAACAGGTAATGGCATCGGAAAACATAATGCATCTAATAGGATACTCTAATCCAACCAAATTGACATTTGGAATCGCATGCAATATTATAGTGGGAAAATATCTGCGGAAAACATAGGAGACATGCTCAGAGGGGGGATTACGCTTGCCTTGTTCGACGGCTGGTAATACGGGTCGTCAGGGTATTGTGGAGAAACCCCGACTGCTTGATCTATCGATGCATAAGAACACCGGAAAGAACACAATCAATATCACTCAAGCAACAAATGCAATGCACAACACATGATGACATGACAGTTTGATGCACTGAAATTATTATACCAAGTATCAATTTAAATAGGGTGCAAAATAATTAACTTGACAAGGGAGAAGAAAGTCCCATTGGTTTTAATGCTTTCCTGTGCTATGAATCAGTAAGCATGCATGTAAATGATGCTACTGATTAGGTATTGATTTGCTGAACATTTAGAGCCTTTCAACATCAATTTTGGAATTCTTTTGAATTAATATGAATTTCGAAAGTGGCATTTCAGTGCTGCCATTTTAGTATTTTCAACACACAGAGGGTTTAAATTGGTCAATTATGTCCAAATAAAATATGGATGTGTAAAGGGTGTCAAGACAAATTTTTAGACACCTTATTTGCTCAATTTGGAGTTTCAGAGCTAAAGTTATGAATTTTCAAAGTTTGCCATTTATTCTGCATTTCTGTAATTCATTTAAAGAGGCAATTTATTTTGAGCTAACATGTGTCAAAATGACAGAAACATGTCGAGCACACTTTCCTGAACATGTGGAAATTTGAATCACCCTAATTGGAGCATTTTTCAATTTGTTATGGATTTTAGAAGTAAAGATTTGAATCTGCAATTCTGTTTTTAGTTTTTATTTCTCAGAGGAATTACGCCGAAACGTTTTTCACCGAGGCTGGGCTAGCCACGGCCACTGACTGGTGGGCCAGCGGCCACGCTGGCAGCCACGCAAGCAAGCGCGGGCCCAGTGGCTGGTTTGACCACGCCAGAGCCACGACCGGCGCGGCGCACGGTGATCACCGTCGTCGGCGAGCACGGATCCGACGCGCAGGCTCGTGGGCGCGCTCGTGAACGTGCGCCTCGGGTTTGCCATGCTACGGGGGGGGGGGGACTATTGGAGTCGCTACGCGACATGTGGTCGCCGGAGACAACGACGACAAGCATCGCGGCGGCGGCGACCTACGGATACGGTGGCTACGACGATCTACATCGAACGGGGAAGCACGGGCATGTCCAGGAGATGCAGTGTCTCACCCTCGACGCGTGCGGTTGCTCGGAAGGGACGGAGGAGGACCACAGCGGCGACGCGAGCTCGACGGAGTTGCTTCGGTGGTCGGAGAAGAACCGGATGGCGGCGGCGATTCGTGGATCCTCTCATCGATTCCTCGGGCGGTGAAGGAGAGGAGGACACGGCGGAGAGACTGGTGGGCTTCGATCTGTACGGGGTGCTCCCAATCATCGGCGACGAGCTCGGCATCGCGCGGAGCTAGGTCACGGCCAAGGCCGCGAGGAAAGGGGAGAGGGAGGGCAGAGGAGCGAGGGAGCGGTGTCGAGCACGGAGCAGGGGGGCCTGGCAGCTCCTTTAAGCGCGACGAGGCGCGGGAGGGGGGGGCCTGGCATCGCCGTGTCGCCATGGCGGCTAGGCGGTGCGGCTCGGCCGCGGCGTGCGTCGATACAGCGTGACGGAGATGACGGTTTTGCGGAAACCCCCTCGCCTGAATTTTTCTATTTACAAAGAAGCCCTTGGCTATTTCTTTTATAAATCCAGTAGCTTTTCCACCATTTAAATGGGGCATTTAAACAATTTATAAAAATTTGAGAAAAATCATGTAGCCTCCAAATATCATTTAGAAGCACCACAAAAATTGGTTTGGCAAAATAAAAAGTTTTGCCACACTTTTGTTCATAGTGGTTGTTTATGACATTTTTGGTAAAACCAAAATGAATTTACCTTTGAATTTTAAAACCAGTGCAAAGTATTAACTCTTTAACCCTTGGAACTTCCTTGACAAAGTGATTTGCATTTGTATTTGGGTTTGCCAAAGCAAGCACATTTGGACTTGCAAGGATTGAATTTAATTTGTGACATTTCTCCCATTGGTTTTAATTGTTTTCCTCACTTGATTTCAACTTGAGCAATAAAACAAATGATGCCATGATGCAAGTATGAGAAGCAAAAGTGAAAATTTGGTTCCCATTTTAGGTTCTCAAACTTGGGGCTGTTACACCTGCAATATTTCTGTATCAATTACAGATGAAAAGGATATAGTTGCTAACCTCGGTGCGGGTCGAGCATTTGATCGAACACATCTTGTGCGTGGCAAAGAGAAAAAAAACTAGCACCTCCACTTCCCACCAATCCAGGAAAAAAAACAGAGGAGAGAGGGGGGGGGGTGGGGGCAACAATATATAGGCAGGGGAGGGGTATTGGTCCCGGTTCTTGGCACGAACCGGGACCAAAGCTCCGCGGCATGCCACGTGGTCCGGCTCTGGAGCTTTGGTCCCGGTTCTTGGCATGAACCGGGACCAATGCCCCCAACCGAACCGGGACCAATGCCCCACGGGGCCCTGGCAGCTCGAACCGGGACCAGTGCCAGGCACTGGTCCCGGTTTTTGCCTGAACCGGGGCTAATGGCAAACAGTACTCCGGACGAAAAGTCCTTTTTCTACTAGTGCTTCAACTGCATCATCTGCATCAACTACATCCTCTATGACACCCTCAGCTCTTCGACTGTTCTTCGACAATAATGAATAGCCCTATCCTCGACATCGCCAACTGGAACGTTTGGGGCCTAAATGATCAAGCGCGCAAAGACACCGTCCACTCCATGCTCGCCAACACACCTTGCCACATCGCTTGCCTACAAGAAACTAAACTGGACGACATCGACGAAAGCACCGCGGCATACATCGAAGGCTTCCGGCTTCACTCTTTTGCTCAAAGACCGGCCACGGGCACTAGAGGGGGCATCCTCTTGCTCTGGAACGTGGATCATGTGACCATCACCAACATTCATATTGGAACGCACCTGATATCAGCCAATGTCTGCATTCTGGCTTGCGGTACAACTTTCAAGCTCACCACGGTCTATGGTCCCAGGAACGATGCTGAGAACAGAGCTTTCCTTGATGAGACGATTGCCTGCGCCCCGCAGAACGACGAAAAATGGTTGATTATTGATGACTTCAACCTCATCTATCAGGCTTCGGATAAGAGCAATTCCAATTTGGACTACCGTCTCATGGGCCAATTCCGTCAAGCGTTGAATCAGTGTCAACTCAAGGAAATAAAGCTCCAGAACAGAAAGTTCACATGGAGCAATGAGAGAAGTGACCCCACTCTTGTCAGGCTGGGCCGCGCTTTCTGCAATGCTAGTTGGGACCTAGCTTTTGAGAGTCATGTGCTAAACGCCCTATCATCCTCGCTCTCTGATCACTGCCTGTTGATGCTGTCTAATATGTCTGGTCCCAAGCGTCCACCCTCCTTTCGCTTCGAGAATTTCTGCTGCAAGATGCCGGGTTTTCATGATGTGGTTGCGGCTGCTTGGGCCGAACCGACTACCCACACGCAGCCAGTGCACGTCTTCAACCACAAAATGAAGCTGACTGCTAGGAAGTTGCGGGCATGGAGCAAGGGGCTCTTCTTGGATCACAAGTTGCAGTTCATCATGGCTCTGGACGTCATTTTGTAGCTGGATATTGCGCAAGACCATAGGGTCCTTTCGGAGGAGGAGAAGACCCTTCGTACGGGACTCAAGCGCAGGGTGCTTGGCCTTGTTGTCCTTGAGCGCACCCGGAAAAGACAGGCCTCCATAATAACCAACCTCAGGGAGGGGGATGCTAACACGAAGTTCTTCCACATCCGTATCAATTCCAGAAGGAGGAAAAACAACATCCAGCGCCTAAGCAAAAATGGGGGGTGGGTGTCAAACCACGAGGATAAGGCTTCCCTAATTTTTGAGCACTTCTCTCGGACCATGGGCCACCACATGCTCGGACTCTAGATTTGGACTGGGGTGCGATCAACCCTTCTGTCGAAAACTTGGAGGATTTGGCTCTCCCATTCTCCGTCGATGAGATCTCGCACGCCATCTAGGAGATGCCCATGACAAAGCGCCGGGACCAGATGGATTCACTACCGCTTTCTTCTCATCTTGCTGGGATATCATCAAGGGCGATTTTATGCACCTCATGGACGCATTCTCGGAACTCTCTATCAACAACTTCCATGTCATCAACTCAACCAATATTGCTCTTCTGCCCAAGATGGATGGTGCGGACGCAATCGCGGATTTTCGCCCTATAAGCCTGATACACATCATCCCGAAGATTATTGCTAAGGCCATGGCGATCCGCCTCACTCCAAAGATGAACGACTTGGTCTCGCACTGTCAGAGCGCCTTCATTAAAACTAGAAGCATCCACGACAACTTCATGTAGGTTCCACCGCAATCACACTCCCATGCTACTGCTCAAGCTCGACATCTCCAAAGCTTTTGACTCCATGAGATGGGACTATCTTCTTAACATCATGCAGCGCAGAGGATTTCCTGCCAGGTGGCACGCTTGGATTTCTATCCTGTTCTCCACCGCCTCATCTCGTATCTTGCTCAATGGCATTCCGGGACTTCTGATTCTGCATGGTAGAGGCCTCAGGCAGGGGGGTCCTCTCACGGCGCTCCTTTTCGACATTGGCATTGACCCACTCAACCGAGCCCTCCAGTTGGCAACTGATGCGGGCCTGCTCCAGCCTATTCCTGACAGGCTTGCCACTCTACGGGTCTCTCTCTTTGTCGATGATGCGGCTATTTTCCTGGTTCCTGCGGCCGAGGATATCACTAACCTAGCAACCACTCTTCATCACTTTGGGGAGGTCACCGGACTGGTCACAAACATTGGCAAAAGCGCCATCTCGCCCATCAGATGCTCGAACATTGACTTGACAGCAATCCTGAACGATTTTCCAGCGGCAATTTTGCAGTTCCCCATAAAGTACCTTGGACTTCCAATTTCGCTTAGAAGACTGCGAAGGGCGGATTTCCAGCCATACATCGACAAGGCCGCCTCCTGCCTTGGAAAGGAAAATTCATCAACCAGGCTGGTTGCGTTGCTCTGGTGAAGTCTGTTCTCTCCTACATGCCAATCTTCCTTTTGACGGCCCTCAAAGCGGACAAACGCACGGCCAAAGCCTTCGACAAACTGCGAAGAGGTATGCTGTGGAACTGCAGCGACAAGGTCAGCGGAGGCAAGTGCAAAATCAGTTGGGATAAGGTGTGCCGCCCTAAGAGATTGGGAGGATTGGGTATTCTGAACTTGGAAAAATTCTCCAGGGCGTTGCGCCTTAGGTGGCTTTGGCACGAATGGGTTTCTCCTGAAAAACCTTGGGTTGGGTCAGAAACGCCAAATGATAGCATCGACCGGAACCTCTTCAATGCGGCAATAAACGTGACGGTGAGCGATGGCCACAAAGCTTCTTTCTGGGGATCCGCCTGGTTGAATGGACTCCCCCTTAGGTGATCGCTCCTGCGGTGTGAAATGATCGGTATGACAGCTAGAGGAGGGGTGAATAGATGCTACTTCAATTTTAGTACCTTTTCAAATTAGGCTTGACACAAAAGGTAAATTCTCTAGATATGCAACTACGGTGAATTTACCTATATGACAAGCTAGCAACTAAGCAAGATACACGAAGTAAAGATGGTAAACAAGGATAGAGGTAACTGAAGTGAAAGCACGCGGAGACATCGATGTATTCCCGAGTTCCTCCCTTTTAGGGGACTTCGTCTCGTTGGAGAGGTGTGAACCAACACAATGGTTCAACAACCATAAAGACTTCACCTTCTTCTCCGATGAACCGCACCACAAAGGATTGGTTCACCTTCAACTATCGGAAACCTTCATGGCGGAGTCCGGAGCCTTTACAACAATGATCCGGGGCACAACCCACAACTGTATTAGGGGCTCCCGAACAGCTACGATCTGTCACAAAGACAACAAGTGAGTACAACAAGAGGCTAGGTTTTCCCAATGTAAACCCTAGCAAATGGTCCCTCAAGTGAATGAGGGGGAAATGTAAATCGGCTTGATGAAGATGTAGATCTGGGCCTTCTTCTTCAATCCTCCAAAGATCAACGAGTTTGGGTGGAGGGATTGGGAGATCTAGTGATTCTTGAGCTTGCTTTAATGGTGTTCTTCAATGTGGGCGAGCTGGCTGGCTGGAGGTAGGTGGAGGGGTATTTATACCCCTCCCCAACATTATACCCGTTGCAGACAGCTTCACA
The DNA here is from genome assembly GCA_947311845.1 of Poa pratensis. Lineage (NCBI taxonomy): Eukaryota > Viridiplantae > Streptophyta > Magnoliopsida > Poales > Poaceae > Poa > Poa pratensis. Next base: position 65,071,326 of record CAMZMU010000074.1, read on the forward strand.
CCGGAGACTCCGGCCTACGCACCGGATACTCCGGGAACATTCCGGACAGGTTCCAGGGGCTGAACCACTTCTGGCATGGAGCAGCTCGGGCCAGAGACTTTTCGACCAAGGACCGGAGACTCCGGCCTGGGGCGGTGGTAACCCCCTAGAGCAGGGGATCACTGTAGCACCTCTCAATGTGGAAGTAGGGTATCGATCCGCAGGAGCAAGCATAAAAAGTTATCTATTCCCTACAACTAATTTGTCACAAGTTTTAGTTGATTATGCACTAAACAGGTTTAAAGAACAATATGGTTGATTTAATGGATGGAAGTTTAATGTAACAAAACAAGAATGTAAAAGTGCCCCAATCCTCTTCAATGCAAGAGGACAAGACAAAGGTTTTCTCTTATAGGAACAATGGACATGGGTTCATGGGTTCACTCAATCCTCTCTCCCATCTATGGTGATTATAATGTTATAGATAAAAAGTACACACAATTGTCATGCTTTAATGGTAAACTTCTATGACGGCTACATGTCCTAAAACACATAGTTGAAAGAAAATAATCATTTGTGTTGCTTGTGTCACCCTCGTAAGGCTAGCGTGGTTTGCTGTCACTCCCACATCATACTTCTTCCTTTTTACCCCCAGATAAAGGATGTTGGGCTGTATTGTGTTACTTAATACATATGCCGTTGTCACATCGGCAGTTCCGTACCTACATACATCATACTTCATAATGGACAATATTCTAAACACTAGTGCATGACCACTACTCTCTCATCTATCTACACTTGGTGGTGTCAATCACCTCATGACAGGATAAACAAGGCATTATGCATAAATCGAACCATCACATGCATCATAGAATATCTCCAAAGTATGACAAGTCATAAAAGATCCAACACAACGGTAAATGCATAACAAATATCATCTCATACCACAATATCCACCATAGGAATTACAAAGATAGTTCCATAATCATGCAAGGCACATCATATGGACTTCAACAATGATCATACATAGAGAGATTGGATCAAGTTACCACCACAAACCCAAAGTCCAGGGGGTGGACTACTCCCCCTTCATCATGGAGACGGTGGAGAAGTCATTGGAGAGGTGGAGACCACCCCGGCAGCGCCCCGTCGGAGTTTTCCCCCTCCAATCTGCAACTCCAGGTCTCTGTTTCATGGTTTCTGTGTTTCTGCGGTGCTCCTTTCCGAAGAGCCTCGGGGACTATTTTTATAGTCGGTTTTAGGTCAAGATGAGGCTTCTGGAAAAAAGATCGACGTCAACGGAGCCTCGAGGGCTGAGATGATGGGTCCCACGCGGCCATGGAATCTGGCCACGTGGGCCCATCTATCTTGGCCCTCGGGCCTCCGTTTGTTCGCTTCCTTCGCTCCTATGCTTTGTTCCTTCCAAAAACTGATACTCGTAAAGTTTCAGGTCATTTGGACGTCGTTTGGGTCCCTGAAACATCAAAATATAGAAAATAGGGTTTTCTGCCTGTGCAGGGTTAATTCCAGAAAAATAGGGAAACTTGTGAAATATTCCCAAAATCAATATAAATCAATGATATAACCCTTATATGATGCAAATATGATTGAATATAAGTAATATAATGCAAAGTTCATGTATGCATTTTACATGCATCAACATCCCCAAGCTTAACCTATACTCGTCCTCGAGTATGAAGGTGATAAAAATAACATGGACTTTGCAGTTTAATACTATCAAAGGATATCAAAGATGATTACTATTGCTACTTAGAGTCAAATGATTCATTCTTCAAAGGAGTAGCAATAAACAAGATATATTATGAAGTGATATCAAATATTCAATGTAAGGATGTTTAATGATAATTCACAAAGTGTAACATAAAAGAAAGTACTATGGACCAAATGTATGCATAATGAAAAAGTAAAAACATCCTATAATGGTCATAGAGTACTCTTTATGAAATCTGAATATAAAAGGTGGACACTTTGGAAAGATATATAAATGAGTAGAGGTAAAACATGAATAAGTTTCATCTAACTTCCAAATGCTTCTACTTAAGTTAATGATTGCAATGTGGTATTGGTGTCAAGCTCTCATTGCCCCTATCATAGCATCTTGAATGATTAGAGTTTAAAGTGAAAGCTAATATGAGTAGTGTGCTTGACAAAGTATGGGTTGAAAATCTCATGCCCCGTGAATACGAGTACCTACAACAACTGGCTACTCAACTTGGGTCACAAAGTAAATTTGAGTTAAAGTCATTGCAAGTAATAAAAGTTTCATAAAGAGCGTCAACTGGGGTACCTCTTGTCCCAGGACATGGAACAAGCCCATGTCAAAATGACAAGACAAACAAACAAGATGAACAGTCTCCACACCTCTTTTATTTACTATTAGTATAGCTTTTTATTGTGGGGTGCATCACTGAAGGTTCACCATAGCATGTAAGTAAATTTCCACCATGAATGATGCATGGCATAGATTAGCGGGTCAGGCGTCTCTCTAGCCATTTATACTTACTCATCAAACTTACCAAGCTTCCACATTTATTTCGCACAATGATAGCATCCATAGACAAAAGTACATGATATCAACTACATATAAATAAGTGCAATGTTGAAAGCTTTCCATGTGACAGCACATATGGGCTAACTCCCACCCAAGACTATTGTCAAGCTTACAACTTCATAATTTTAATCACAATGGTTCATGTTCATTAAGTGTAATAAAAGTAAAGTGTGCATCAAGTTCGTGAGAGTTTTTTAACCAACTTTTCCCATGACAATCAACAACATAAGCATTTTAATTCAGAGGTATAGATAATACAAAATAACATGATAAACTTACTCGGAATAGCATAAAGCTAATAGGTAGATATAGTGGACTCACTGGAAAAACTTTGGCTGAAGGTGTTGGAAACAAGTTTTAGCTTGTTGGAATTTTTGGGCTAGCAAAAGGGAGAAAGTTGACCGTCTAAATGCATGCATAAGTGTCCATAGAACTAACCAATCCATGTTAAATAAAGTAAAGTAACATTCAGCATCAAAACATGAATAAAAGATAGCTCTTGATAAAACACTTGCAAATTAATATTCATTAAAAGCATATGAATCATGCAACTATATATCTCTTTTTGAATCAACTCAAACATCCCTTTCCCAATCGTTTTAATAGCATCCAACTTAATTCAACCCAAATTTCCAGTAGCTCTCTCATATATAAATGATAATGGTGGTCTCAAACAAAAATCAAACAAAAAAAAAGCAAACAAAAGATGCTCCAAGTTTATGCGATAAGGTGCATTGATCGAAAAACATAAGTTAGACGTGTGCAAACCGAGAGTGTGTTGGTCCAGTGGGGTTGTCTTCACATCCCCAAGCTTATGGTTTTCACCATCCTTAGATAGCTTGAACTTTGGTGTGTCCCTCTTCCTTGGGAAGTTTTCCATGCATAATACCAGGATCCCATGGTGTTCTCAAACCAATCAAAATAATAGTCAAGTTGATACCTAGTAGAGAGAAAACAAAACACACAAGTAATAACAACGAAGTCTAACCTTCCTTCTATGCATTGGCGTTTTGTATATGAATGGATCACAATAAGTAGAAATTTTCCAATGCATGTTTACAGCATGTACTTGCAACATATAATTATTAATAGCATAAAGAGGGCTCTCAATTCCTCCTCTTTCATAATAGTTACAAGTAGTAGAAGTAAGTTCAACCATATAACCATTACAATCATCCAACTTAGACAATTTAGGCACATAAAGAGGATCATTAAATTTATTTTGGAATTCATTAGCATGCTTCCCTCTTTCAAAATAATTATTAAGATCAATATCAAGTTTAATATCATGGTTGCAACAAATATTTGGAACTAAAGATAATTGCAAACCACATAAGTATTTCTCAACATAAGCAAATTTCTCCTCCATGGTGTAACTAGGAGAATTTAAGAACAAAGTATGACTCTCATGAATAAGAGTACCATCACAAACAGCAAGTATATCATTTTTATCCTCACATAAATTTTTAACAACTTCTAAACATTGAGGATTATCAATAAGCATAGGACCATCATCTAAAGCATTATCATATAGCATATTTAAACAACACTCCTCATTATCATCAATGAGTTCACTAGTAGCATCATTAAGAAGTAAAGGAGCATTATTAGTTTCATTATAATAGCATGGGTTATCATATAGGACCATAGAATTTTCAGTTTGACACTCATCATAACATGGGTTCTCATAAATAACAAAAGATTTTTGAGTTTGAGTGCTACTATCAAATGTTGATGGTGAAGTTGGGAGATCCAACTCTTCCCCAAGCTTAGGTTTTAACGTATCCATTTCAATCTCCTCTTCACGTACTTCCTCTTTCAAGCTTATGTTTTCATCATCTTCTTCCTGCAAAACATCAGTACTTTCTTGGGGAGCCTCATTATACTCAACAGCATAAATATTTTGAGAGAAGTTGTCTACGCAATATTCAAGAATAAAATCTATCTCTCTTCCAAATTTATTAGCTATAGGGCAAGTTTTATTTTCATGAATGAAGGTTTGCATTTCAAAAGATGCCTTGAAAGTAACAAATTCCTCTACTTGTTCCATTCCTAAATAAGCATAATCACCAGTATGGTAAGATGCAATGACACATTCTTCATGGAACCTATATTGAAATTCAAAATGTTTATCTTTTTGTTCAGAGCAAAAAATACAAGTTACACCATGGTGTAAAAGCAACTCCTCGGCAATATAATTTAATTCCATCATGAAACCTTTTAGTATTTCCCTTCCTTTGATTCTCTATATTCCTTGGCAATCTTAGCAGCATTCAAGTGTCTAAACAAAGCATCATTTATATCCATACTTATGCCCATAACACGAGTTTTTTTGGTATTTTCCATTTTCTATTTTTTTTTTGGGTTTTTGATATATATAAAACTGAAAGTAAAACTAATGAGAAACTTACAACCAAACAAGTTTAAAGGAACCTCCCCAAGCTTAAATTATTGCAAGCTATAAAACAAGATAAAATAAATCTAAAGTCTAGTGCACACAAGAATAGAAACTTAAGCGCTACGCTCAACGGCAATGGCGCCAGAAAAGTACTTGATAACCCCCAAGAGCAGGGGATCACTGTGGCACCTCTCAATGTGGAAGTAGTGTATCGATCCGCAGGAGCAAGAAGGAAAAGTTATCTATTCCCTACAACTAAAGTGTCGCAAGTTTTAGTTGATTATGCACTAAACAGGTTTAAAAAACAAGATGGTTGATTTAATGGATGGAAGTTTAATGTAACAAAACAAGAATGTAAAAGTGTCCCAATCCTCTTCAATGCAAGAGGACAAGACAAAGGTTTTCTCTTATAGGAACAATGGACATGGGTTCATGGGTTCACTCAATCCTCTCTCCCATCTATGGTGATTATCATGTTATAGATAAAAACTACACACAATTGTCATGCTTTAATGGTAAACTTCTATGACGGCTACATGTCCTAAACCACATAGTTGAAAGAAAATAATCATTTGTGTTGCTTGTGTCACCCTCGTAAGGCTAGCGTGGTTTGCTGTCACTCCCACATCATACTTCTTCCTTTTTACCCCTAGATAAAGGATGTTGGGCTGTATTGTGTCACTCAATACATATGCCGTTGTCACATCGGCCATCCCGTACCTACATACATCATACTTCATAATGAACAATATTCTAAACACTAGTGCAATGATTCATATTTCGTGTGCATGACCACAACTCTCTCATCTATCTACACTTGGTGGTGTCAATCACCTCATGACAGGATAAACAAGGCATTATGCATAAATCGAACCATCACATGTATCATAGAATATCTCCAAAGTATGACAAGTCATAAAAGATCCAACACAACGATAAATGCATGACAAATATCATCTCATACCACAATATCCACCATAGGAATTACAAAGATAGTTCCATAATCATGCAAGGCACATCATATGGACTTCAACAATGATCATACATAGAGAGATTGGATCAAGTTACCACCACAAACCCAAAGTCCAGGGGGTGGACTACTCCCCCTTCATCATGGAGACGGTGGAGAAGTCGTTGGAGAGGGTGGAGACCACCCCGGCAGCGCCACGCCGGAGTTTTCCCCCTCCAATCTGCAACTCCAGGTCTCTGTTTCGTGGTTTCTGTGTTTCTGCGGCGCTCCTTTCCGAAGAGCCTCAGGGACTATTTTTATAGTCGGTTTTAGGTCAAGACGAAGCTTCTGGAAAAAAGATCGACGTCAATGGAGCCTCGAGGGCTGAGATGGTGGGTCCCACGTGGCCAAGGAATCTGGCCGCGTGGGCCCATCTATCTTGGCCCTCGGGCCTCCGTTTGTTCGCTTCCTTCGCTCCTACGCTTTATTCCTTCCAAAAACTGATGCTCGTAAAGTTTCAGGTCATTTGGACGTCGTTTGGGTCCCTGAAACATCAAAATATAGAAAATAGGGTTTTCTGCCTGTGCAGGGTTAATTCCAGAAAATTAGGGAAACTTGTGAAATATTCCCAAAATCAATATAAATAAATGATATAACCCTTATATGATGCAAATATGATTGAAATATAAGTAATATAATGCAAAGTTCATGTATGCATTTTACATGCATCAGGCGGAGACTCCGATTACACTCCGGCAACATTCCGGCAATACTCCGGACAGTGTCCAGGAAGACCGGTGATTCTGGCCTGGAAGTCTCCAAAACCTCTTTTCCTTTTTGGTGTTGATGCACACATGTTTTACACGACAAAACCTGCATTACTTAACACCTCATTAAAACATCACTAGTGTTGTTAACTAACACATAAAACACAAGGGATCACGAAATGCTCTTTCAATCTCCTCCTTTTTGGTGTTAGATGACAACACTAGGATTTGCAATAAAATTCCACAACTAGATCATGTTCTCAAGAAAAATGGAAAGCACTCCCCCTAAATGTGTGCATATGATTAATTTTCCTTTGGATGCAAATACACACATATAGAGAGACACTTTCCAACAAGGTATATTAACATGAAGAAGGAACTAATTTGCACAAAAGAGACATCACACATTAGGTTGAGATTTGAGATGAAAACCATACCTTGTGCATATAAATGTAGATAAATATCCATAGAGATCATAGCACAATATGATGTAGTCCCAACCATACATAATAAGAAATCCATATGTCTCACACCATGCATATAACAACATAAACATAGTTTCACTCAAATAGAAAGCAAATAAGTTCAACAACAAAGATAAATAGACACAAGCTTCAAAGAAATGATAAACGAGCATGCTTGTGTCCGACCCATGCAAATCCCAGTGAGAACCTAATAGAACTACTTCTCCTCCTTTGGCATCGAAACGCCAAAAAGGGAAAAGAGCGATGCTAACGACACCAAGAAGATCACTCGGAGGCTCCGTCTTCATCTTCCTCATCACTACCTCCACCTTCATTGTAGTCCTCATCGGATTCATTCAATGGAGGCTTGCCGGTGTTGCGAGAAGTGGATGGCATGGAGGACACATCTTAAAAATCAGCCCAAGGAAAGTACTCTTCGTTCCAATGGCCAATGGTGATAGTGGTGTCAGACTCGGATGAGAGAATGGGGTTCCCCTCTTCATCTTCTTCGGGAGGAGGAGGAGCCATGCCGGAGTCTCCGGCCCTGAAACCCTAGACTCCAATCTGGGTCAAAAATTTGTGCCAAGACATTGAGGATTACTTCTAAGATGCATGATGACCCACAAGTATAGGGGATCGCAACAGTCTTCGAGGGAAGTAAAACCCAAATTTATTGATTCGACACAAGGGAGCCAAAGAATATTTATAAGCCTTGACAGATGAATTGTCAGTTCAGCTGCACCTGGAAGTAGACTTGCTCGACACAGTTTAGCAGTAGCAACAGTTTTATGACAGTAGCAGTAGTGAAATAATAGCAGCAGCGAAATAAGGACAGCAGTAATAATTGCAGTAGACAGCAGGATTAAAAATACTGTAGGCATAGGGATGGATGAATGGGTGTTGCATGATAAGATAATTCATGAAATAGTCATACATAGGGCAATTGCAAGTAAATAATGATAAAGTATCCAAGTAATAATCAATCATAGGCATGTGTTCCGTATTTAGTCGTACGTGCTCGCAATGAGAAACTTGCACAACATCTTTTGTCCTACCAGCCCGTTTGCAGCAGGGCCTCAAGGGAAACTACTGCTAATTAAGGTGCTCCTTTTAATAAAGCACCGGAGCAAAGCATTAACACTCCGTGAACACACGTGATCCTCACGTCACAACCATCCCCTCCGGTTATCCCAATTTCTATCACTTTGGGGCCTCGGGTTCCAGACAATGACGTGTGTATACAACTTATAGATATGATCCAAAACAATAATTATTCTCATGATTCAATAACATGTTCAGATCTGAAATCATGGCACTCGGGCCCTAGTGTAAAGCATTAAGCATAACAAGTTGCAACAATGACATAAAGTACTAATAACGGATACTAGACACCATGCCCTAACAATCTCACAACTATTACATGAATGATCTCATCTAATCCCTACCATCCCCTTCAGCCTACAGCGGGGAATTACTCACACATGGATGGGGGAGTCATGGATGGTCGATGGAGAGGCGGCGGTGATGATGATGGTGATGATCTCCTCCAATTCCCCGTCCCGGCAGGGTGCCAGAACGGAGTTTCTGATCCCCGAAATAGGGTTTTCGATGGCAGCGGAGCTCTGGAGGTTTTCTGGAAAAAGCGTCGATCCGCCCGAAGTTTTTAGGTCAGAGGCATTATGCAGTCCAAAGGGGAGCGTCGGGGGCCACACGAGGTGGCCACACCATGCCTTGGCGCGGCCCCACCTCTGCCGCGCCGAGGGTGCGTGTGGGGCCCCTGTGCCCCCTCTTCGCTTCATCTTCTGGCTCCGTGGGTCTTCTGGAAAATAGAATTTCTGTAATTTTTCTGGAATTTTCCAGAAACTTTGACTTTCTGCACAAAAACAAGACACCAGGGCAATTCTGCTGAAAACAGCATTAGTCCGTATTAGTTGCACTCAAATCACACAAGTTAGAGGAAAAACAACAGCAAAAGTGTTCGGAAAAGTAGATACGTTTTGGACGTATCAACTCCCCCAAGCTTAGCTTATTGCTTGTCCTCAAGCAATTCTGTTAACAACTGAGTGCGATAAAAGAAACTTTTACGAACACATTTGCTTCATATGATGTATACATACCTACTATATGATCAACAACTTAGGCAATTCATAATAGGAACCATGCAAATAATGACACTAGTAGTTATGCGAATCATGAAAAGATGCCAAAGTACTAAGAATGAATAACATAGCATACATATATCCACAAGAATTGCAATATTCGTAATAAGATATGACAAAGTGGTATCTCGCTTGCCTTTATTTGAAGGGCAAAACATAAATGCCAAGGCACCTCTGAAGTTCAAGTGAAGACTAGATATAGAGATATCAAAGATAAAAGCATCATAGTGATGACTCCCAAGTGCAGGAGATCAATTGTAGTACCTTTCGATTAGAAAAGGTTGCCGAACCCACGAGGAGCTGAAGGTATTGGTTAACAAGAATGATAATAAAACAATGAAAGATGCAAGTGTTTTTGGGATTTTTGGTAAAAATGCTGAAGGTAAATGGTAGCAAGTAAAAGCTCTCAAAGAGAGAAAGCCCAATCCTCTGCAGCAAGAGAACAAGCTCAAGTGTGTGTTTCTTATAGGTGGAATGGACATGGGTTCATGAGTTCACTCAATTCTCTCTCCCATCTATGGTGATTATCATGTTATAGATAAAAAGTACACGCAATTGTCATGCTTTAATGGTAAACTTATATGACGGCTACATGTCCTAAAACACATAGTTGAAAGAAATAATCATTTGTGTTGCTAGGTCACCCTCGTAAGGCTAGCGTGGTTAGCTGTCACTCCCACATCATACTTCTTCCTTATTACCCCCAGATAAAGGATGTTGGGCTGTATTGTGTCACTCAATACATAAGCCGTTGTCACATCGGCCATCCCGTACCTACATACATCATACTTCATAATGGACAATATTCTAAACACTAGTGCAATGATTCATATTTCGTGTGCATGACCACATCTCTCTCATCTATCTACACTTGGTGGTGTCAATCACCTCATGACATGATAAACAAGGTATTATGCATAAATCGAACCATCACATGCATCATAGATTATCTCCAAAGTATGACAAGTCATAAAAGATCCAACACAACGGTAAATGCATAACAAATATCATCTCATACCACAATATCCACCATAGGAATTACATAGATAGATCCATACTTGTGCAAGGCACATCATATGGATTTCAACAATGATCATACATAGAGAGAATGGATCAAGTTACCACCACAAACCCAAAGTCCAGGGGGTGGACTACTCCCCTTCATCATGGTGATGATGGTGGAGAAGATCTTGCTGTTGATGTTGACGATGAACACGCCGGAGGGGGGTGGAGCCCTCCAGAGGTTATTCTGGCGGCATTTCCCCCTCCGATCTTCTCCGGCGGCAGCCTTCTGACTCTCTGTTTCGTGGTTTTGTGTTTCTCCGCCGCCTCCTCGTGAAACTCCTCGGGGGACTATTTTTATAGGCAGTTTTAGGTCAAGACGGAGTCGGTGGAGCAAAGATCGACGGCAACGGAGCTCCGAGGGGGAAAACAAGTGGGCCCACGCGGCCAGGGAATCTGGCCATGTGGGGCCCTCTATTTCCCAGCTGGTTGGGCTTCTCATCTTCATTTTTAGCCCATTGCGTTCGTCTCAAAAATTTTGAACCGTGCTCTCTGACCTTGCCCTTTTTGGAGTCCCGAAGCTCCCGGAAAGTCCAAAACACTAAAAAAGATGTTTTCCGCCTGTGCAGGGTTAATTCCATAAAAATAGGAAAACTATGAAATATTCCCCAAATCATTATAAAACATTGATATAACCCTTATATGATGCAAATATGACTGGAATATAAGTAATAAAATGTAAAGTTCATGTATGCATTTTACATGCATCAACATCCCCAAGCTTAACCTATACTCGTCCTCGAGTATGAAGGTGATAAAACTAACATGGACTTTGCAATTTAATACTATCAATGGATATCAAAGATGATTACTGTTACTACATAGAGTCAGATGATTCATTCTTCAAAGGAGTAGCAATATACAAGATAGATTATGAAGTGATATCAAATATTCAATGTAAGGATGTTCAATGATAATTCACAAACTGTAACATAGAAGAAAATACTATGGACCAAATGTATACATAATGAAAAGTAAAAACATCTTATAATGGTCATAGAGTACTCTTATGAAATCTGAATATAAAAGATGGACACTTTGGAAAGATATATAAATGAGTAGAGGTAAAACATAAATAAGTTTCATCTAACTTCCAAATGCTTCTACTTAAGTTAATGATTGCAATGTGGTATTCATTGGTGTGGAGCTCTCATTACCCCTATCATAGCATCTTGAATGGTTAAAGTTTAAAGTGAAAGCAAATATGAGTAGTGTGCTTGACATGGTATGGGTTGAATGTCTCATGCCCCGTTAATACGAGTACCTACACCAACTGGCTACTCAACTCGGGTCACAAAGCAAATTCGAGTTTTAAAGTCATTGCAAGTAATAAAAGCGTCATCAAGAGCGTCAACTGGGGTACCTCTTGTCCCAGGACATGGAACAAGCCCATGTCAAAATGACAAGACAAACAAACAAAATAAACAATCTCAACACCCCTTTTATTTACTATTGGTATAGCTTTTTATTGTGGGGTGCATCACTGAAGGTTCACCATAGCATGTAAGTAAATTTCCACCATGAATGATGCATGGCTTAGATTAGCGGCTCAGGCGTCTCTCTAGCCATTTATACTTGCTCCTCAAACTTACCAAGTTTCCACACTTATTTCGCTCAATGTTAGGCATCCATAGACAAAAGTACATGATATCAACTATATATATAATTAAGAGCACGTTGAAAGCTTGCCATGTCACAGCACATATGAGCTTACTCCCAACCAAGACTCTTATCAAGCCCACAACTTTATAATTTTAATCACAATGGTTCATGTTCATTAAGTGCAATAAAAGTAAAGTGTGCATCAAGTTCGTGAACCAACTTTGCCCATGATAATCAATAACATAAGCATTTTAATTCAGAGGTATCGATAATACAAAATAGGAAAACGCTATTTATCAACCGACTGTACGTACAGCCGGTTAAGCGCGCGCGCACGCCTGATTGGGCCACCGATCGTCACGCGTCTCCCTCGCGGGGCCCATGTACGTGCCCCCACAGTGCTTTGTCGCGCGTCCCTCGCGAAACCGCTCTTGACTCAGCAGGCAGTGTAGCTCGCATGCCTTTTGATCGCCCACCATTTGCAAGCCAGTGGATGCCACAGTCCCTCACCCCAAAAAAAGCCTATGCACGCCACCCTAGTGCAACTCGCATGCATGCATTGCTAGTACCTTTGGTAGCACGCTCGCAGTGTCTCCATAAGGTCAGCTTTGGGGGCGATTTTTGTCGATGTAGGGTACCATGTGCGTTTTGCTACATGTGTGTAGATTTTATTGTGTAAGCATGGGAAAAATGTTACAATGATTTCTGGGCTTCTGCTACACTGATTTTGCTCCAATGTTACATAAATGTTCCTGTATTGTTGGATGCCTTGGACACATGCTACATGCTCCTTATTTTCTTTGTCAATCCACTGTACAGCAATATTCTGCTCAACCCACAGACCAAATTAGGATTTGTTACATACGTTTTTGGTTTTTGCTACATGGATGTGTCCAAAATGCTACATTAATTTTTGTTACATGTCATAATGTTTTACGATTTTACTGACGTTTTGCTACAAACCAAATTAGGATTTGTTACATACGTTTTTGGTTTTTGCTACATGGATGTGTCCAAAATGCTGCATCAATTTTGCTACATGTCATAATGTTTTTACGATTTTACTGATGTTTTGCTACAAACCAAATTAGGATTTGTTACATACGTTTTTGGTTGTTGCTACATGGATGTGTCCAAAATGCTACATCAATTTTTGCTACATGTCATAATGTTTACGATTTTACTGATGTTTTGCTACAAACCAAATTAGGATTTGTTACATATGTTTTTGGTTGTTGCTACATGGATGTGTCCAAAATGCTACATCAAATAAATGCTTTTAGATTTTTTGCTACATTGATCGACCGCAAATTTTCTCAAACCCTTTTGCTACACATGCTACATGCGCACAAATAAATGCTTTCAGATTTTTTTGCTACATTGATCGACCGCAAATTTTTCTCAAACCCTTTTACTACACATGCTACATGCACGAGAATGTTAGACCAAAATTCCGCACGAGAATGCATGGAGTCGGTCATTGATATGTGACGTGAGGAAAAGTTGAAATAGGAGAGCACCTACGTAGCAAATTTTACAGATCCGAAACAATTTTGCTACACACCGTGCTACATGCGTAATTATTATTTTTTGTTACAGCCGGACTTTTTGCTATATTGATCGGACGCAACATTTTCTGAAATATTTTTTGCTACATGTCGCAAATTTTACAAATCCGAGACAATTTTGCTACACACCGTGCTACATGCGCAATTATTATTTTTTGTTACAGCCAGACTTTTTGCTACATTGATCGGACGCAACATTTTCTGAAATATTTTTTGCTACATGCCGCTAATTTTACAGATCCGAAACAATTTTGCTACACACCGTGCTACATGCGCAATTATTATTTTTTGTTACAGCCGGACGTTTTGCTACATTGATCGTACGCAACATTTTCTGAAATATTTTTTGCTACATGTCGCAAATTTTACAAATCCGAACCAATTAAATGTTTTGCGCACGTAGCAAGATTTTACAAATTCACACGGTAATGTTGCAAAACGATGCAGCATTTTTTAATAAAAAAATGCTACATACACAGTACAAAAATATTTATGTTTTTTTTTGCTACATGATTGTGTTTAAAGTGATACAACATTTTTACTACTACAAGTTGTTGTCTTCTCCATGCCATCCGGTCCACGGTTGAGGGCCAGAGATTTAATCCAAGAGAATACGAGTTGGATTTGGCTGCAGCAGCACCGGTGATGCAAAAAAAAAGACTGCTGGGCTCCACCACGTGGAGCAACGAGGTCCGGTCACTTCTTGGCTTTTATGGAGCCAGGCGACTGTGACTCGTTCGCGCGTCTCAGCGCAGCAGCCTGAAAGCCACGTTTCACGCACCACCACGAAAGCGACACCCCGTGTCAGAAGACCGATCGTGACGTATCGCACGGCGCGGAAGGTGACTGTAGCGAGGGGTCGGTACAGCCGGCTGACGCCAAGCGTCCGCCTACAAAATAACATGATAAACATATTCGGAATAGCATAAAACTAGTAGGTAAATATGGTGGATTCACTGGAAAAACTTTGGTTGAAGGTTTTGGACAAGTTTTAGCTTGTTGGAATCTTTGGTCTAGCAAAAGGGAGAAAGTTGACCGTCTAAATGCATGCATAAGTGTACATAGAACTAACCAATCCATGTTAAACAAAGTAAAGTAACATTCAGCATAAAAACATGAAAAAAAGATTGCTCTTGATAAAACACTTGCAAATTAACACTCATTAAAAACATATGATTCATGCAACTATATGTATCTTTTTGAATCAACTCAAACATCCCTATCCCAATATTTTTAATAGCATCCAATTTAATTCAACCCAAAATTCCAGTACCTATCCCATATATAAATGATAGTGGTGGTCTCAAGACAAACGAAAATCAAACCAAAATAAGAAGCAAATAAAAGACACTCTAAGTTTATACGATAAAGTGTATTGATCGAAAAACAGAAGTTAGACGTGTGCAAACCGAGAGTGTGTTGGTCCAGTGGGGTTGTCTTCACATCCCCAAGCTTATGGTCTTCACCATCCTTGGATAGCTCTTGTTGCATCTTCTCTAATCCATGTGAAAAAAATTCAAAACACCGTTTCTCCCATTTCTTTTCTGTTGGGTGACATTAGTAGTGATAGACAACTGAATTGATTGCTACATAAAATTCTTAAACAAAAATTCATATGAATGTCCAGAAAGTGTATAATGTTGGATGCCTACTTATAAACTCAATTGGATCAAAAAGATTCAAGTTAAAAGTTTAAAGAATGCATCAAACAAAATGGGACAGAATCTATCCAAAAAAATATCAGCAGCAAAACGTATTTTTCTACCCTACTTAAATATGTCTAAAAATTCTGAAAAAATTCATGCTTATAGAGGATGAAAAGTTGCAACTAAAGTTCAAATATCAGCTAATTCGGAGTTACAGAATAGGAATTAAAAATCATACCGTGCACAGATAAGTGCTGGAATAAAATATCCGAATGCAAATAGCACCTTTTTCAAACCAAAATAGGTAAAACTTGACACTTTATTAAGAACTAGCTGACTGGCCGCGCATTTGCGCAGCTAGATTAAGTACAAAGCACGATAACTGACATTTATTTGCACTAAGATAACATTGAACTGTTAGTTAACAAATTTTACATCGCTACTTTATCATTAAATTGTACTATCTTGTAATCTGGATTGTAAATTCATTGGATCTTATCCTCATGAGTCAAAAAGGAAGAGGTTCTTCTCCTCAACGCCATAGGGACTTACATGATGAGATCATTAAACACTACAATTTTTCCATGTACATGCGTTGTAAGATGTACCCCAACACTCATGCATTTTAAGTGACCTGCAGGCCAACAGTTTCCTCTCGAAGAATTGGTTGATCTCTCATGCATTCCAATAAATATAACCAACTTCATCCGGAGGTGTTAAAAATGGGAACATATCTTATATTTCCACAATTTCACATCTTAATATCACTGAGACATCAGATCACTTAAAGTAAAAAACATACAACAAAACCATGCCTTTTGACTAATTACTAACTTGTAAATATCATGCTGTGAAGCGAACATAAGTTGTAATGCAACAAAAAAAAGTTTCATAGTTGCACTATCCATGAATTCCGCAAAATAACTTTTGTACAACGGGTTGAGGACCATTCTCATTGATTCTTAATCAAGTATATATATAAGGAGAAGTTCAGTACGTTCCTATTTGATATATCGCATATCTCATCTATTTAATCAAGATACATGTGTATATGTCACAAACAAATATATACGCTGCTAGTAGCCACTACTTGATATACGATCATGTGTAACAGCTCGTACCTTTTGGTCAGTCAAATTAGACGTACCTGATTGCAGCTGCTAAACACACCAGGATTGTAAGTTATAATCTCCGGCATTATATATGACGTTGAACTCCATGAACAAACGTCTTCAACTTGCATATTGCTCCAAATCGTTGCTGTAATTGATACGTGGTAATAAATCAGTGAATGCCGGTCATGTATGCCGCTGGTGAGACACAACCACCTAATTAAGTGTTGTCAATGCGGCAGCATGATGGTAGTGTATGAGTCTGTGATGTCCTACGATCCTGCCCATCGCGGAACCTGAAAGCCGAACATGGAAGCCAACGAATGCAAGTCGGATGGTTGGAGAAATCGTCTTGTCTCGTGGAATATCACGATCACCTCCTGCCAGGTAGTTTGTACTGTAATATACTTTTAATATATAATTGATTTGGTTAACAAAACTATATTTATAGGTTAAAAAGATATTCCACACTATCATCATATTAGATCTTATCCGCAAAAAAATCATATTAGATCAAATATAGAGTGAAATGTACCCTAGAACTTGCACTGGGTGCACGGACATACAGCCCTGGAAGATTTTTTCTACCGAGTGTGTACCAAAAGTTTTTTGCAAGGTGATGACGCAAACCTATAAGTCGTCATGTTTCATAGTGTCGGCTTTTCCTGATCAAATCAGCACAATGAGCTGACTTGGAAGTGGACAAATATTGCAAGGTGATGACGCAAACCGATAATTGGTTAGCTGAGTAGAGAGCATCAAAGATTACATGTAAGAGCATCTCTACTCGCTGAGTCCAAAGCGTTGTCCAAAGACGTTTGAGACGCCCAAACACAAATTTCGTCCGACGCGGTCGAAAGTTTCGCCCGGCACTCCCAGCCCACACCCTCCTCATGGGGAGCCGCTGGCTGCGCCGGACGAAACCACACACCGAGAAGATATGTATATGATTCTTATAGTGTGCAACAAATCCAATGTAAATACTATAAAAAAACTAATTGCCTAATGAAGACAAAAAATAAGTTCTTTTGTGCCCGTTATTTTGTGCATTTGTTGTCATCCAAGTTTCGTTCAGGTTAACAACTAAAGATAAAGTTGTAGGCTGCTCTTTTCCGTAAAAAAAAGGTTATAGGCTGCTCTTAAAATTCCTGATCTGTAATGCACCTGCACTTAGAAAATGGCAAGGTACCTGTGTATAGTGCAAACCCCTGGATCGTTTCATTTGCACACACAGTTTAAGATGAATATCACAACATTGTATCAATTATTACACGAATGATCCAGACTTGGAAAAATAAATGGTTCGATACATCTTTGCATAGCTTAAAGCTAGCTTAAAACAATAAAGCAGCGGAAATAAATCTTCAAAGAGCCTCCATCTTCATGATGCGCCACAGGCGAAAACATGTTGGTTGTAGACTCGAAACCCAAACGTAGTCCTTACTCATCGTCAGAAAATTCTGCAACAATTAATAATTTGTAACAGAGTGGGTCAGATACCATTAAAAATGGATCTGGCAACTGACACTATGTGGACACTTAATGGAATAACTCTATAGCCTATATGCATATTTGGCTGGTGGAGTTCAAGGCTATTTTGCATAAAAGCTAATTTTGCCTAACTCTTTGTAAAACATTTTCTTCAAATGTTCGAGACAATATGGCATGAAATCCATAGTCTCGTCTACCCTTGTTTACCCATCAAGTTTTAATTAGAGAAATAAGATGTTGGGAGCCTCCGTTGCCATCCTTGATCAGCTGCTTGAATTGTCCGTAACCGGGGACACGGCTAAGTACTTCATTTTTAACTCTGCAGAGGTTGTGCACTTTCACCATTAGACCCAACAAACCCAAACTATCCTCAAGCACTCAATTTGTGCTAAGGAAAAGGAGAGAGTTGAGACAAGACTTTTCAGAAGCATTTTCCCATCCCATACCGACTTGACGCGCTCCCATTCTAACCATTCTACCACCACCTGTCAAGTCGGGACGAGTCCACGCAACTTAATCCATCTAGCCAGAGCCCATATGACTAATGGCTGCACGGTAGGCAACTTCACTTAGAGAACATTGGTCCCTTTAATTCTGGGTGGCAATCCACAAGTGAATAAACACTCAACTCTGGCAGCCATGCAATCCCAAATCCACCCAGGTGATAAATTAACTTAGTAGAATTTAAGCTTTGAATAAAACAAATTTGCATAGCATCAATAATTCTACCAAGTTATCAATAGGATTCTAGACACAACTAGTGTAAAGGAGATAGTAGTTTTAGCATAGCAATACTATCCTACACATGCATAAAAAAATACACTAAGTCATGCATAGAAAAATACTTAGGAAATTTATGGGGTGTGCCACTTGCCTTGGCAAACAGGAGTGTAGTAGTAGCAGTTGCAACCACTTTCGTCTGTCTCCGGAATTTCTAACAAGTCAAATAAATCACAAATAAACACACAATCATAAATGCAACACTTAGAAAAATATGATATGCATGAGATGCAGGATGACACAATAATTATGGTACGAAAGACATGCAAACAAAAATAAGGGAAAGACATAAATAACAATATCCCATTTAGCTAAGGCAAGGTCCAGGTTGAGCCTAAAGTAAACTTGATAAAACAACTTGAAAAGTTGTAAGGTTATTCTAAGTTTTCACAACTTTGGTCTTCAAATAATCTTCAACTCCTTTGTAGCTTCATTGATCTTCAATGGTCTTCAATTAACACTCTAGGAACTTAGTCTTAAACACAAAGGACTTGGTCTATGTCCAAAGTGAAAGACAAATTATGAAGGAGGAAAAAGATAGAAAGAAAGATGTAGTATTTGGTCTTCCAAGAATCATCTTCAGGCTTCCTTGTCGCTTGCTCCTTGGTATGTTGACTTCATTGAAATTTGTAGACTTGATGGTTCTGCAGACTTGATGGTGTTGGCAGCATCCAGGTTGGTCTTGAATATAACTTAGTCACCATGAAGTCTAAGAGAAGAAGGAAGAAAGGGCAGAAAGGAAAGAAAGACTTAGAAAAATGTAGGTGGTTGGTCTTCATGAACCTCTTCTTGATTTTCTTCTAAGTACTCTTACTTCTTGGAGATGCTTCTGGAGTCTTGTTTTCTTGGCTAAGTCCTTCATTGGTTTCCACTAATTCTAACTTAGTGGTTTTCGACTAGGAGAGTAAAAAGGACTAACATGCATCCTCAATTTTTCTAAGGAGGAATGTCATGTAAGAAGTGCAAAATATTTCTAAGGACTAGAGATGCATGTCATGCCATGAAATTATTCTAAGTTAATGCAAGACAAGTAAGATGGTCCAAAAATGACTAAGGACCAAAGGTCAAACAATGAGTCCAAATAATTTCTAAGGAAAAGTAAACAAAACATAGTTGCTAAATTTTCTAAGGAAAATACTTTAAAACAACAGTTGATAAAATTTCTAAGGACAAACACTTAAACAATATCACTTTAGAAAAATATTATAAAACAACTAAGTTTTCAAGATGCTAAATTTTTCTAAGGAGAAGATTTAGCACTATTAAGATGTTGAAATTTTTCTAAGAAAATAATGTTGTCAAAATAATTATCAAATATTTTCTAAGGAAGAAAAATACTTTATTTGGAGAGGCAAAATATTTCTAAGTACTTTTTGTAACTAAAGTGATCAAAATATGACTAAGTCCTTTTATTAGCCGAATAGATGAAGAAAAAATAATTTTAATCAATTCTAGTTATTAAAATAACAACTAAAAAGCAATTAATCAATATAATTACAAAAATCATAGAAAATACTTTTACAAAAATAGTAGAGTATTCCTACGGCCAAGTATTAATTAAACAAAGTTAAAGCAATTGGATTTGCCCAAAAATCAATTTTTAAATTTAAGTAAAGTCAAATTTACTTAAACAACCATTTTTTAAAATTGAACCAAAATAAGTTTGACAAAACATAAAACTAATTACGCCAAAAGTTTCTACGTGTCATAAGCTTTCCAGAAATATAAAGTTTGCAAAAATTGGCCGAGCAAATAAAAAGTTATAATGAATCTAATCTTCAGGGTCCTTTCTGCAAAATTGTCGGTCTTCGCGCTGACTGCTGACTTTGACTGCTGAGTTGGCGTCGACGTCCACACGGCGGCTACGGATTGGCTGGCTGGTGCTGACGGAGCGATGATGAGGCGACTGATAGGTCGTCCACGTGGCTTGCTCTGATTCGTCGGTACCGATTCGGCGATGGATCTAATCGTGGCCGTTAAACGCCGATCGGACGGTTCAGATCCCGCTGACCAAAGACGAGCGGCGCGCCGGCTGGAGTTACGCCGATGACCACATCCCGCGGCGGCGCCATGGCCTGCGTGTACGTGCACGACGAACGGAAGAGGAAGGGCTGGGTGCATACCACGGGGTGTAAGACGTCGCGGCGAAGCCGGTGGTGCAGACGAGGATGGCTCGGGTGCTTCGGGTGGTCGACGAACGCTCGCTGGAGTTGCTTCCGCGGTGGACGGCGAAGGTCGATGAAGCTCCCATCGATCTGGGACACCAAAAAAATACGGGGCCTTGTCAGGGAGATGCGCAAGGATAAAAGGGAGAGAAAGAGATAGGTGGGAGGGCTCGGAGTTCACGGATGTCGCCGGAGTTCGAAGATTTCGCCGGCGGCAATGGCGGACGGTGGCGGCGGATTGTGGGCAGCCTGGGGCGTATTGGCTAGGGTTTTTGGGGGCTTTTGGAGCGGAGATTGGGGTGGTTTATATGGGGGCGAGGGTACGTGAGAATCACGATCAAATCGCACGAATTTGGTTAGGATTTGGTTAGGGTTTCGAGAAGGAAACCGTGCTCGTCACGATGAAGATGATGACGTCGTCGCTTGCCTCATGTGTGGGGCCCGCGTGGAAGTGAGAGAAGGGAGCGAGAGCGGGCCGTGGGCTGTTTCTGAGCTGGCTGCGGCTGGTTCGCGTTGCTCGGGCGGCAGATAGGAGCTGGGCCGTGCGGAATATAGTTTTGTTTTCTTTTCTTCTTTTTTTTGTTCCAGCTCATTTCTTTTCTGAAAATTTTATAACTTTTATTTCATAAATCCTAATGAAATAAAACCAAAAGCTATAGATTTGTAAAAACAAGATATTTTATTTAACACCTTCCAAAATACTTTACTAAAAATTTCTCAAGTCTATTTTGTAGAAAAGTTTAAAGTCATAAATTGACACTTAATGTCCAACCCTAAATAGATTTTAAAACAAAACAAATGTGGCTTAAATAAAATAAAACACCACAATTGTAATTATTTGAAATATAATTTATTTTACAATCATGTTCAACAAAACAAACAAATCACGACCAAACAATAAACATAACTTATATAAATCAAGAAAGTCAAAATAGGACATTAAATAGTCCTTTTTAATATATTTTCTTAATTATGTTTTCAAGTGAAAATTATAATTCTCACTTTTGAAATATACCAATGCAACAACACAATATGCAGATGAATGCATGCATGAATTTTCTTTTTAAAGCAAAATACATAATAGTTTTCAAAAGTTTTAATTTTTTTTGATTTTTTCAACTTTTTGAAAAACCTGGGATGTTACATGATCTCCAAGTTTTTAAAACTTCATCCTATACTCTATATAGTTCATGGTAAAGATGTCTATGTCGAGAAGAATCTGAGGTTAAAAATAGACATTACCTTGAGAAAATGTTCAGGATATTTTCCTCTTGATGCTATATAGTGAACCCGAGAATATTCCATATATCTGTTGAGTTCATCTCTTTTCCTTTTCTTATGCTAATCAACCATTTATAATTATCAATCGATCAAATACTGTTTTGCACGTATATATATCAGCATATTGTAGAAACCAAGAAGAAAGAACACCATCTCAATCCTTAACTTGCCATTCTTCTGATCTATATTTTACACCAGCCTGTCCAGCAGAAAGAAAATTCAAGTCAATCCCAGATCCTGGAATCTAAATGTACATACTAACAAAATTATACTCAGGTAATTTTCTAGTTTCCATAATAAATTAGGAACCTTATATAGACTGTCAAGCAAGATACTTTATCGGTGCATGCACAAATACATATCATGTGCTCATGTCATCCCTCAACTTGATTCTCACAAACTGTAACTTTTGATTGCTCAAAGTTCTATCCCTCAAATAAAGCAATCATTTGAATTAGTGGGCTCCGGATAATTTTTCTCATCTAAATCCACGTTGCATCTCCCCGTACAACATACAGAAATCGCTTGGGTTGGAATTTCATAGGCCACGTAGAAAAATAAATAAGAGTAGAACTTGAGAGCACAAAGCTAGCTAGCAAGTCGTGGAATTAACTCCTACAGGAATCTGAAACGGCATCCAACATTGAGAAACAAATACACCCTGACAACCTTGGCGCCGGTGATGGCACAAATTTCCGCCGATCGCTGCATGCCGTCAGATTAAGGCAACCTCTTTGTTATACTGAATCAATCAAAATTGTGAAGGCATGCAAGTGAATCATTGGAATCAGGTCTTGTTAAAAAGAAAAATTGGAATCGGGTCAAGAGATCGGAAGTGCACCTGGTTTCGACAATACATCGTGAAGGACCAGCGAGACTCACGCCAGTGTAGACGTACGTAATGGAACATGGATCGGCTGCTCCCTAAAAGCTGATGGATCAAAACCGACTATGCTCCTGGACGACTATATCCAAGCTTGGCGCAGAGAAGAATCAATTGATGGACTCGGTACTGCATCACGATACAACTCGAGAGAGAACTATTAGCGAAGGCATAAGCTGCGGAGCGGACGACTCGCGATGGAAAAGCATCGTAGGAAAATAAATTGACGTATTAAGTAGAGGATTCCTATATGCACACGGTGACATGGATTTCTGTGCAAGTTTGGATGTGTCCTAAACCATTACGATTAGGCATAGTTTGTTACTTCTCGGTACAAACAAATCCGGATCGTACGCTTCTTTATGTTAATCTGAACCGTTGTTTGTCCTGTGTTTTAATTATATAATAGATTCCAGAAACTAAACTGAAAACTAATTCTCTTGTTACAGCAAGAGGACACAAAGAAAATCAAAAGTAAAAACAACCGGGTTGCCTCCCGTAAAGTGCTTTCTTTATAGCCATATAGCTATGCTTACTTACTTGGTATCAAGATGGTTGGAGTGAGGTGGCTTGGCATCCCCAAGCTTAAATTCTTGTACTTATTTGATATATGTAGGGTGAGCCTAGGGATAACATCCCCAATCTTGAGTGTTTGTCCCTCGTGATCTTTATTCATCACCCTCAACTCTTCCATTTGAAAGTTCTCTTCACACACAACTCATCATAAAACTTGATTAGAGGGGTTAGTGTCTCCATAAATGAAATCCTCATAGGTACAGCAAAGACATATCATGAGTTGATTCTACACATTAGCTAATATTACTATGGTTGTGTATTGCTCTTTGATCAATAGAACCACACAAGACACAAGTAATGAGAGTAATGCAAAATAAAGACAGAATCTGTCAAAAACTGGACAGCCCGTAAAGAGTGAATTTTCAGAGGCACTTACGTTGCTCAAATCAGAAAACTTTGAACTAATGAAATGTGTGTTAATAACTTAGTATTGCTGTCGTAAAATATCAAGTCAAAATTCCTCTTCTGTGATTTTATACATTTTTCGCAGTGAAGCTCAGGAATCTGTTTTCTGGACAGCAAATCACTATTGTTTAATCCTACCTCTCAAAAGAGGTTATTCTTGCCATTAAGATGAAAAATAAGATACAAATGTGATGTTACAGTAGTAAACAAGCACCTTGACTCAAAAACCCAAAACTTAAGCTGAAGATAAAAATAAAAAAGAAACAAAAAGAACCAAGCAAGAATCAAAAAAAATCAAAGAAGAAGAAAAATATTTTTGTTGTTTTTGATTTAGCAAAAAGGCAAAAGGAGAAGCAAATATATACAACATAAACACTCTTTTTATTTGGTTTTATCTTTGGGAAAAGTTTTAATGATAGAGACTTTGCAACGGTTCCATTGGCATGAACAACACATGTTCAAGGTCGACCCCAACTTTTCCATTACTCATCCATCTCCTTTACTTTCCCAAATTTTATATAAAATGAAAATCTTAAACTAATTGTCACAAAACAGTAGGTAAAGATATTTTACATGTTGTAAAGATATAAAGGTGTGCTCAAACCGAATAGGAAATTAAAGCATAGGGAACACACCACAGAATATTAAACAATTTACTTTTAAGTCTAACTCTCTTCCTATGCATTGGAATTTTATATATGAATAAATAACAACAAATTTGAGGTAACCAATGCATATAATAATCAATAGCTTGCATTTTAAATAACATAGGAACATAAAGGGGATTCTTATCTCTTCCTCTCTCATAATAGTTGCAAGCATTAAAGTTAAACATAACCGCATAGTTTTGAATAGAATCACCACATAAAGACTTATCATCTAATGAGCATAATGGATCATCAAACTCAATTAAATCACCTTCATCCTCAATAGTAGGGGGACTAAAAATATCATATTCATCAAAACAAACTTCCCCAAGATTAAGGTTTTCCTTAGCATTAGCAATAAAGGTGTTCAAAGAATTAGTACTACCACAAACATGATTGTTATGCAAATAAAATCTAATTTTCTCCTCAAACACTTCATGTCCTAACTCAAGATAGATAGTATATAGATCTATAATTGTTTGGTTGTTTTCCATTGTATAATTTTTTTGTGTTTTAGATTTATATGTTAGTATGCAATGCAAACAAGAATAAAAGCTTAGCACAACGCTCCCCGGCAACGGCGCCAGAAAAGTATCTTGATGACTCCCAAGTGCAGGAGATCAATTGTAGTACCCGATTAGAAAAGGTTGTCGAACCCACGAGGAGCTGAAGGTATTGGTTAACAAGAATGATAATAAAACAATGAAAGATGCAAGTGTTTTTGGGATTTTTGGTAAAAATGCTGAAGGTAAATGGTAGCAAGTAAAAGCTCTCAAAGAGAGAAAGCCCAATCCTCTATGCAGCAAGAGGAAAAGCTCAAGTGTGTGTTTCTTATAGGTGGAATGGACATGGGTTCATGAGTTCACTCAATTCTCTCTCCCATCTATGGTGATTATCATGTTATAGATAAAAGTACACGCAATTGTCATGCTTTAATGGTAAACTTCTATGACGGCTACATGTACTAAAACACATAGTTGAAAGAAAATAATCATTTGTGTTGCTAGGTCACCCCTCGTAAGGCTAGCGTGGTTAGCTGACACTCCCACATCATATTTCTTCCTTTTTACCCCAGATAAAGGATGTTGGGCTGTATTGTGTCACTCAATACATATGCCGTTGTCACATCGGCCATCCCGTACCTACATACATCATACTTCATAATGGACAATATTCTAAACACTAGTGCAATGATTCATATTTCGTGTGCATGACCACATCTCTCTCATCTATCTACACTTGGTGGTGTCAATCACCTCATGACATGATAAACAAGGCATTATGCATAAATCGAACCATCACATGCATCATAGATTATCTCCAAAGTATGACAAGTCATAAAAGATCCAACACAACGGTAAATGCATAACAAATATCATCTCATACCACAATATCCACCATAGGAATTACACAGATAGATCCATACTTGTGCAAGGCACATCATATGGATTTCAACAATGATCATACATAGAGAGATTGGATCAAGTTACCACCACAAACCCAAAGTCCAGGGGGTGGACTACTCCCCTTCATCATGGTGATGATGGTGGAGAAGATCTTGCTGTAGATGTTGATGATGAACACGCCGGAGGGGGGTGGAGCCCTCCGGAGGTGATTCCGGCGGCGTTTCCCCCCTCCGATCTTCTCCGGCGGCAGCCTTCTGACTCTCTATTTCGTGGTTTTGTGTTTCTCCGCCGCCTCCTCGCGAAACTCCTCGGGGGACTATTTTTATAGTCGGTTTTAGGTCAAGACGGAGTCGGTGGAGGAAAGATCGACGGCAACGGATCTCCGAGGGGGAAAACAAGTGGGCCCACGCAGCCAGGGGATCTGACCGTGTGGGGCCCTCTATTTCCCAGCTGGTTGGGCTTCTTGTCACATCCCAAATTTAAAAACTAAGGAAAACTTAGTTTCACAAGACCCAAAATTCAGAATCAACAAAAAAAATCGAAATTATTCACTGATGATTGTGTTTTACTTCCCATTGCTGTGTTTGACCTTGTGTGGTCTTGACTGTGTTGTTGAATTTGTTGTGGTTGTTTGCTTGTGTGGGAAATTAATCAAATATGCTAGAGCATTACTGTTTAAAACACACTCGACAACAAATTTGGAATGTGACTTGAATAAAAACAAACCCTCCAAAATTATTCAACAAATGGAAGTGAAGACCATGAGTTAAAAAAAGTGATCTTATTTAATATTCCATCTCTACCTATTTCTCTATTTTGTTTTAACAATTATCTTATCTTATAAAATCCAGGAGTGAGATGATAACCATCTCATTATCACATTACTCTCTCCTCAAAATATCTAATCTCCAATTACAAAGATATTTCAATTTGTCAAATTGGTTTTTATCCACAAATAACATATTAGAACCCTATGAACAAAAATTGTTCAAAACATTTTATTTTCAAATACCAATTTTTGTGGAGCTTCTACATGTATATGGGAGGCTAAATGAATTTTCTCAGATTTTTGTAAAATGTTTTAGCGCCCCAAATAAATCCCCTAAAAGCTACTGGTTTTAAAAGAAATAAAAAAGGACCTATTTGTGATAGAAAAGAAATTGCCAGGGGCCTTCCTGCAAAATCGTCGTCTTCCTCCTAGAGACACGCCGCCGTGCTTTGCGCAGCCGTGTCCCCGCCGCCCCTAGCCGCCCGGGCCCCTCCTCTCTGCTGCACTGTGAGGAGAACACGACGCCGCACCTCTCGACCCCTCTCCTCCGCGGCCGAGTCCCCTCTCCCCTCGCTGTCCCCAGCTCCCCAGTCCCCCTCGACCGAAGCACGTCAATGCCGCCGTCGATCTTCTTTTTTTCTCTGCACCCCGGCAAGCACGGCACCGCCCAGCCGCTCCCCTGCCTCCCCTTGACCCCGTAGATGCGCTTAATTGAGCTCGAGCCCCTCCCTGGACCGAGGCCACCGTGCACCACCTCCGCTCCTATAAATCCCCCACCCGAGCTCTCTGCTCACCTCTCTGCTCTATCTGCCCTCTGCTTCGCTTCCCGAAGTTCACCACCCCTCCCTCTTTTCTCTTCTGTGCTCAGGGACGCGCGAAGAAGCTCGCCGTCGAGGAGCCATGACCGGAGCAGCCGCCGAGCTCATCATCGCCACCCTGGACTTCCCCAAGCCGTGCCGTCATCGCCATCGACCTCCCGCGCTCCCCGCACTCTTCTCCGCCCTCTCCACATCCCCAGAAGCCCCTAGGTGAGCGCCACCTCCTCGCCGCCGTCACTGGCCGCGGCAGCGCCGCCCATCCATGGTTGCCTCCGGCGCGTTCTCTCCCAACCGTTGGATCTAGATCCAACGGTGCATACCTTTTTGCTATTTAAATTTAAAACCACTGAAACCAGTACTGGACCTCCCTTGTAAATTCCATATCTCGAGATTCATGTGCCCAAATAAATCAAACCAAAATGTTCTGGAAAGCTCAGGAAATTGTTAATCCATCCTAAGTGGTTTCATCCTATTTAGATCAATAAGAAATAATCAATAATTAAAGTGCCACAGAAGGTTTAAAACACCAAATCATTTGTTTCTGCAAATCTATAAATCCAAATGAGGCCAATCCAATTCTGTTGGCTCAACAATGTGATCACTTAGCTCCCCTAATTTTGGTATATTTAATTAAGCTTTATTAATTAATTGGCATTAGATTAAAGATTTCCAAGCCTCTCTGGACTAAAACATTTATAGAAAATTACTGGTAAATCCAAATAAGTTAGAACCAATTTTGTTAGGTCACATTTAATCAAGGTTAGTTACCCCTAAGAGGATTTAATTTTTGAATAACATTAACTTGAGTTATGGCAAAAACTTGATTACTAACTTACTGGATTAAAACAATTATGTGGGGAGTTTAATAACTCCAAATGCATCAAATCCAATGGGGTTATCTTCTAAACATCATTAGCTATCTATAGGATTTTAGTTTGTATTTTTGAGATCAATATAACTTAAGTTATGCAATTAAACATGAAGGACTAGATTCTGCCATAAATTAAAACACATTCAAATAATAGTTAATTCAATTAAATCGAAATCAAATTGTGTTGCCTTGTGTGTGCAGTAGCTATATGTGATGCTTGAGAGTTGTTGTGGTGCTTGATTTAGTAGATTAGTAATTGTATGTATCACTTGTTTATGTTGATGTTAGATTATTTTGTATGATTAATATAATTGCCTTGCTTGTTAAACTTAGTTGTCTTGGAGTTGAGTACTAGCTTAAATATCTTGTTAGTGTCTCCACCTTAACTTGGTGAGATATTTTGAATTACCAAGATTAATTGGTAGTTCCACTTTTGTCTGAAGTATTTCCTGATTAAAGAAAAGTGGTTGTTAAGTACCTTTAATAGAAGATGTCTTGGTGCTCTATGTTTTTAGCATGTGTTTGGTGTTATACTCCTGTGAGTATAATGCCCTTGTAAATGTAGATCTTAGTTTGTTGCTTGATTAAAATAGTGCTATGTTGTGGTTTGTTCCTTGTTTGTAGACCACTTGTGGTTTGGTTTGCTCATTGAGTGTTGTTTTATTTTCATGTTGCGACGCTAGAGATAAACGCTACCGGGGTGGTATTTGGAGAGGATTTATGGAAGAAGGATGAGAGTTTATTTCTTTGATCAATGAGAAGAAGTCTAGGAGCACTATGCTGAAATCAGGCAAGCTATTCTCTGAGCTTGCATCTACATACATCTATTTTCATTCACATGTTTTACTTATAAAGAGCATAAGTGATTTATGTGGTGTTTGCCACAAAAGATATGATTTTGAAAACCCTTTTCCAAAATATAAGTATATTATTTTGACACCCTATATGGAGACATTAGCTAGAATTTCTTTTTTTCAAACTATAGGATGGGAAAAATATTGTTTACTCAAAACTCCTTTGGAAATACTTGTGTGGATATGGAATACCGAGATGTCGGTATGGAAATGGAGAAATGGTGAATGGTGATGTTTATGAAAAATGCACATTGTGTCCTTGTACTTACGTCGACCAGCCGATAACCTGTGCGACCACATTTACCCACATATGGGAAAGGGCGTAGTCATATAGTTTGCTCATATTAGTACTGGAAACCTCAACAACGAGGATGACCTCGTTCCATGAGGGGATGGTTTGGTGACCTGCCCCTGACCTGGGTCCTCTTAAGAGAAGTCTACCGGAGGCCGGTATGAGTGTATTGGAGAAAGAGGATTGAAGACGCCACCTTTGGGTCGCCGGGCAGAACTACGAAGTCCTCACACTTAGTTTCCGACGGGCTGGATTTAAGTGTCGATGGAACCGGTTTCGTAGCGGTAGGATCCTATACTAGCATGAGCAAAGGACAGGCTACGGTCGGTGACTCAACTTCGCATACACCTTGTATGGCGGGACGTGGCTGACACGATGAGTTACCGGATGGGTGTGGGAAAAGCGTGCTACCTCTGCAGAGGGTAATAAAACTATTCGAATAGCCGAGTCCTCGGATATGGACAGTTGGGAGGCCCTACTCTGACCATGTGCAAGTTTTGGAAATGTTTTAAGATTTGAATGGAAAATGGAGATGTTGTTTATGTGCAACTATACCGATGAGTCGGTATGAGGTTACTGGAAAAGAAGAGTACCCTGAGGGGCTATGATCGAGAAGTGCAAAGTTTTGTGTCCTGAAAGGGGGAAATGTTTTATGCAACTATACCAAAGGGTTGGTATAAGGTTGTTGGAAAAAAAAATGATTTGACCAGGAATGGTTTTGGTCGGAAAAGGAGGAGTTTTGGATAAATAAACAAATGGTGATTTTCCAGGAAAATGTTTGTAAAAGAGATTTCTTACCTTCTTCAACAAAGATGGATTTTCGGGAAAAAGTTTTATAAGAGAATTCTTACAAAGATAGATTTATGGGAAAAAGTTCTAAAAGCCTTCTTTTCTTTTCAACAAAGATTTAGAGATGTCTTCTCACAATAAAGAGTTTTGTTATAATAAAAATGATGCTATTGCATGCTCTTGTCGGGGGTAGTTTTGCGAGTACGTAAATGTACTCATGGCTGTGTCCCTGGATATTCCCATGTCCAGAGTTCAAGAAGAAGTATGCTGAAGACCGAGAGATCGATGACGTCTTTGTGAACTAGGCCGTCTTCCCAGTCAGCTGCCTGTGTGGTTGTGGCAAATGACTCGGGCCCCACGTTGATTGGTGATTTCCGCTGCAAGAACTTATTGAGGATTATTACTTCAGTCAAGTAAGTATTTTGATTCGGTATTTTTGGATATTCTTTTGATACCAGTTTGATTGTGCTCAGCGACAGATTGATCATGGGATCGCTGATGTTGTAGGCACAAGGGTATTTCGGACAGCTTGTCCGGGGTCCCCACAGACTTGGTATCAGAGCCATCCTGACTGTAACAGACCTTAGTTAGCATGGACGTTAGTTAGGAAAGAAATATTTTGTTAAAAATATATTGTTACCAAAAACATATTTTTATCTAAGGAAGTCCAAAAATAACTTCCACTCTTCTCACCTTCTCAAATATTTTCGAGACTCATCCCTCTATTTTAAGATTTTCTAAGGATTTCTCTACTCCCTCTTACCTGTTCAAAATACTTGACGATGAACCCAAGTGAGACCTAATTAGCTTGCACCTATAAGCAGAAGCTTCCATCACAAGTACTCAACATTCCACATCGAGGTGATTGATCTGCAAATACCAAGATTGTCGAAGTCAACCAAGCAAGAGACCTTCGAAGACCTCAACTCAACATCAACAATTCTACTCAAGTTGCAACTTCGATAATCTCAATTCCTCCCGCTGAAGCCTAAGGTGACAGAGTGAAAACTTCACCAACCATGTCTAACCGAGACCATAGGATAAACCTGATAGGAACCTTGGTTGTACCACCCGACTACCACGAGTATTAGACGCCCGTTGATACTAAAGGTACCTTGTGTGTTGTTTGTTGGTATGCTTTACTCTGGTTATGTGTTGTTTGTTGTGAGTTCTCTGTTTGTGTGTTGTTTTTCTTGTGTGTACACAATCACGCCTTGACGGCAACACAAAGTAATCCGAAATTCTATTTTTGTAAAACTCCTTTTTGCCACCTAAAAAGAAACTAATTTTGACCGCTTCGCCATAGTTGCACCTTGTGGCAGATGTAAACCTGCCTAGGAAAAATCTTTCTGAAAATATTTTTCCTCTCATCTAAACCATCTCCCGATAAGAACTGACAGTTCCGCAAGATACAAAAGACCCCCGAACTTTAACCAAATAGCCTGAGATTTTGCAACCTAACCGACAAATCAGATAACGGCCTTCATGCACCATCTGGAGCAAGTGCGTCAAGATCTCGAAGGAGACTGCAATTTTACGCCAACCTCGTGAAGACCCGAGCCTTACCCCGCAAAGACAAGAGACGAGGACATAAGGAGACTCATTTAGAATCGGTAACTAGGAGAACTCAAGGAGTGTATAAGAGTTGCTATGAAGATTCAAGTTCAGGGACCGTAAGAAGGAGGAACTGCGACAAGAAGACTTTGAAGAGAGATTTCTCAAGTTGGCAAGGAAGTAAGTAATATACCAGACTATCCTTGAGTATTTGGAAACTCGTATGTCAGAATCTACTATTATAAATCTCTCTAGAACTAGTGTGATATTCCAATGTTCATGTTATATAGAAGCAGTTTGGTAACAAGCCTCATGAACTTGTTAACAAATCGCTTTTGTATGCTCAAACAATTGAGTGTCACATACAAATAAACGGAACCTCAGATAATCCAGTCCACCTCAGCCTCTGGAATATGAAAAGTAGTTTGATGACAAGACTAGCTACCTTGTTAACAAATTCTTCGCGTATGACTAAGGCAATGGATGTTATAAAAGACCTCCACATTTTTATACAACTAACTAATAGAAAGCTTCGCTCGGACTAAGTGGATGTCTTCACCCCAGGGGTGAAGCAAATGATATTAGATCTCAAATAAAGGACAATAATAATTTTCTTAAACCAAGTATATAACTTAGGAGTTACTCAAGTTCTAAGTAAGAAAATCACATGAAGATTTATAGTGTTTCCCCAAGGATATGATTTCCGAAAGCAAGAAAAGAAAGAGGTGCCAGTGGACGACTCAAAACTAGTTGGTGGAAGGGAGACTTTAGGAAGATATAAGAGTGTTGGACTATAAGATTATTAGTCAGCAGGACCCTTGAGAATCTAGTGATGAGATCAGAATTTGGTGGATGATGTTGGTAATATCAAAAATTTGGGGTTCAAAATAGAAGTGGAAACTTGGAGTGGATCGATAAGTTAATTGGGATTGGACCGATGAGATAATTGATTAATACTCTGGGGCTAACCAGTTGTGGTCCCCAACCATTGGTGGTTATCTGGAACTAGGAGACGTGACCCTTGATTTAAGGTTTAGAAATAAAGGTGAAAGTTGATGGATTTTTAGGAAGCACTTGCTGATAAAATGATGTTTGGATTGGTTAGAAGCAAGTAAATTAAGAAGAATACTCCGGAGTTGGAATGTTTAGGGTGATTCCTAGCGCAAGTGACCTTGTACTAAATTCTTATGGAATTATAGGAAGTGGTCAAAGATGATTTAGCAAATGAGTAAATCGTTGTATGCAAGAAATAATTGGTGGAGGATAAGTGAATGTTTATCGGATTCTAGGAATCAATGTGACTTGGTCTAGTAGCAAGACATTTTAGGCGACAGTAGCTTTCAGAGCTTGTCACGCTCTATTTGGATTATTCCTGGAAAGATCTTTTATCTTTGATTAAGAGATCAAGGCCCAAAAGTATTGAGATAAAATCTGGATTTGGTTAGAAATTGGGGCAATTCTTGATGGTATGATTACATGACTGTTGGATGTTTTATTTAGCTTTGATGATATGGTTGTGGGAAAATAACCACCTGGAGGAGTAAGATAATATGAGATATGCCTCTCTGGGGAGAAAAATCAATCAAGAAATAATTGGTGGACCACTATGATTTTTGTGATAGGATATAATGGGAAGATTATGCCTTAAAGGTTTGATGGATATCCGATAGATTGAACTATGATACGATAGAGAGTTATGCCCGAAGAAGATGATGGTGGATTAATAACTTTAGTTTGGGCAAAAGCCATGATTCAATTAACTAGTTGATAGTAGTGGCCTTACCAGAGATGTTGGAATGGCGTTTTGAAGACTCGAGAATTAGAGGCCTATGTAAAGTTGGTTGTTTTGGATCTTAAGTATAATGAGTTTGATGTTCAGAGTATAGCACCCAACTCCCTTGAAAACTAACTTAAGCCCCTCAACCAGAAAGTTTTTCCGGAAACCCTAACTATTCTGGTGCACTCTAACTTACTTGTGAAGACCCAGAACCAAAGAAGTCTTTCAGGACCAGCCTTTTTCCTGCCAAGCCGAAGGAAGAAAAGAGTGAAGGAGATTTATCGGAAGTTACTAAGAGGAATCAAACGACGGAAGCACCTGTTGCTGATGACATCAACCACTAAGAACGTCCAGACGCATTTAGAAGTTATAACCTCCTTCTTCTAACTAGAAACCGGAGGGAGTCAAGTGCTCAGACTTGACGCATCCTGAGAACCACGCGTCCCCACCTGCGACCCTAGTAAGGAGACAATACCAGGAAGTGATATCTGCATCAACCCCAAGCACCGAGGAATGACATCCAAGACGAAGATCGTCAAGGTACCCAAGAAGAACAATGCCTCCAAGTCAACCCCAGATGAACCTTAAAGACCCCTTTTAAGGGGGGAAGACCTGCAATGTGTATACCAGGAGATGTTAATAATTAGATCCCTGCACCTTAGCCTTGTAGTATCTAAAAGTGATCAACCATGGCTGTCCATCAAAGTCGATCATCAAGTCAACTCTGTCATCAAGGAACTGAACTCAGCATAGATTTTTATTGACGAGGAAAGCCTTGCATCATCAAGTTATCAAGATCTCACCTGGCAACCTCACTGAAGGAGCAACGACCGCCGAAGTAGTCAACCCAAAACCCGTGCCCTCGTACTCCCCTGTTACCACCGGGCAAATCTCGAGGACGAGATTTATTTTTAAGGGGGGAAGAGCTGTCACATCCCAAATTTAGAAACTAAGGAAAACTTAGTTTCACAAGACCCAAAATTCAGAATCAACAAAAACTTTTCGAAATGTTTCACTGATGATTGTGTTTTACTTCCCATTGCTGTGTTTGACCTTGTGTGGTCTTGACTGTGTTGTTGAATTTGTTGTGGTTGTTTGCTTGTGTGGGAAATTAATCAAATATGCTAGAGCATTACTGTTTAAAACACACTCGACAACAAATTTGGAATGTGACTTGAATAAAAACAAACCCTCCAAAATTATTCAACAAATGGAAGTGAAGACCATGAGTTAAAAAAAAGTGATCTTATTTAATATTCCATCTCTACCTATTTCTCTATTTTGTTTTAACAATTATCTTATCTTATAAAATCCAGGAGTGAGATGATAACCATCTCATTATCACATTACTCTCTCCTCAAAATATCTAATCTCCAATTACAAAGATATTTCAATTTGTCAAATTGGTTTTTATCCACAAATAACATATTAGAACCCTATGAACACAAATTGTTCAAAACATTTTATTTTCAAATACCAATTTTTGTGGAGCTTCTACATGTATATGGGAGGCTAAATGAATTTTCTCAGATTTTTGTAAAATGTTTTAGCGCCCCAAATAAATCCCCTAAAAGCTACTGGTTTTAAAAGAAATAAAAAAGGACCTGTTTGTGATAGAAAAGAAATTGCCAGGGGCCTTCCTGCAAAATCGTCGTCTTCCTCCTGGAGACACGCCGCCGTGCTTTGCGCAGCCGTGTCCCCGCCGCCCCTAGCCGCCCGGGCCCCTCCTCTCTGCTGCACTGCGAGGAGAACACGATGCTGCACCTCTCGACCCCTCTCCTCCGCGGCCGAGTCCCCTCTCCCCTCGCGGTACCCCAGCTCCCCAGTCCCCCTCGACCGAAGCACGTCAATGCCGCCGTCGATCTTCTTTTTTTCTCTGCACCCCGGCAAGCACGGCACCGCCCAGCCGCTCCCCTGCCTCCCCTTGACCCCGTAAATGCGCTTAATTGAGCTCGAGCCCCTCCCTGGACCGAGGCCACCGTGCACCACCTCCGCTCCTATAAATCCCCCACCCGAGCTCGCAACCTCGCCACTCCGCCCACCTCTCTGCTCTATCTACCCTCTGCTTCGCTTCCCGAAGCTCACCACCCCTCCCTCTTTTCTCTTCTGTGCTCAGGGACGCGCGAAGAAGCTCGCCGTTGAGGAGCCATGACCGGAGCAGCCGCCGAGCTCATCATCGCCACCCTGGACTTCCCCAAGCCGTGCCATCATCGCCATCGACCTCCCCGCGCTCCCCGCACTCTCCTCCGCCCTCTCCGCATCCCCAGAAGCCCCTAGGTGAGCGCCACCACCTCGCCGCCGTCGCTGGTCGTGGCGGCGCCGCCCATCCATGGTCGCCTCCGGCGCATTCTCTCCCAACCGTTGGATCTAGATCCAACGGTGCATACCTTTTTGCTATTTAAATTTAAAACCACTGAAACCAGTATTGGACCTCCCTTGTAAATTCCATATCTCGAGATTCATGTGCCCAAATAAATCAAACCAAAATGTTTCTGAAAGCTCAGGAAATTGTTAATCCATCCTAAGTGGTTTCATCCTATTTAGATCAATAAGAAATAATCAATAATTAAAGTGCCACAGAAGGTTTAAAACACCAAATCATTTGTTTCTGCAAATCTATAAATCCAAATGAGGCCAATCCAATTCTGTTGGCTCAACAGTGTGATCACTTAGCTCCCCTAATTTGGGTATATTTAATTACGCTTTATTAATTAATTGGCATTAGATTAAAGATTTCCAAGCCTCTCTGGACTAAAACATTCATAGAAAATTACTGGTAAATCCAAATAAGTTAGAAGCAATTTTGTTAGGTCACATTTAATCAAGGTTAGTTACCCCTAAGAGGATTTAATTTTTGAATAACATTAACTTGAGTTGTGGCAAAAACTTGATTAATAACTTACTGGATTAAAACAATTATGTGGGGAGTTTAATAACTCCAAATGCATCAAATCCAATGGGGTTATCTTCTAAACATCATTAGCTATCTATAGGATTTTAGTTTGTATTTTTGAGATCAACAGAACTTAAGTTATGCAATTAAACATGAAGGACTAGATTCTGCCATAAATTAAACACATTCAAATAATAGTTAATTCAATTAAATCGAAATCAAATTGTGTTGCCTTGTGTGTGCAGTAGCTATATGTGATGCTTGAGAGTTGTTGTGGTGCTTGATTTAGTAGATTAGTAATTGTATGTATCACTTGTTTATGTTGATGTTAGATTATTTTGTATGATTAATATAATTGCCTTGCTTGTTAAACTTAGTTGTCTTGGAGTTGAGTACTAGCTTAAATATCTTGTTAGTGTCTCCACCTTAACTTGGTGAGATATTTTGAATTACCAAGATTAATTGGTAGTTCCACTTTTGTCTGAAGTATTTCCTGATTAAAGAAAAGTGGTTGTTAAGTACCTTTAGTAGAAGATGTCTTGGTGCTCTATGTTTTTAGCATGTGTTTGGTGTTATACTCCTGTGAGTATAATGCCCTTGTAAATGTAGATCTTAGTTTGTTGCTTGATTAAAATAGTGCTATGTTGTGGTTTGTTCCTTGTTTGTAGACCACTTGTGGTTTGGTTTGCTCATTGAGTGTTGTTTTATTTTCATGTTGCGACGCTAGAGATAAACGCTACCGGGGTGGTATTTGGAGAGGATTTATGGAAGAAGGATGAGAGTTTATTTCTTTGATCAATGAGAAGAAGTCCAGGAGCACTATGCTGAAATCAGGCAAGCTATTCTCTGAGCTTGCATCTACATACATCTATTTTGATTCACATGTTTTACTTATAAAGATCATAAGTGATTTATGTGGTGTTTGCCACAAAAGATATGATTTTGAAAACCCTTTTCCAAAATATAAGTATATTATTTTGACACCCTATATGGAGACATTAGCTGGAATTTCTTTTTTTCAAACTATAGGATGGGAAAAATATTGTTTACTCAAAACTCCTTTGGAAATACTTGTGTGGATATAGAATACCGAGATGTCGGTATGGAAATGGAAAAATGGTGAATGGTGATGTTTATGAAAAATGCACATTGTGTCCTTGTACTTACGTCGACCAGCCGATAACCTGTGCGACCACATTTACCCACATATGGGAAAGGGCGTAGTCATATAGTTTGCTGATATTAGTACTGGAAACCTCAACAACGAGGATGACCTCGTTCCATGAGGGGATGGTTTGGTGACCTGCCCCTGACCTGGGTCCTCTTAAGAGAAGTCTACCGGAGGCCGGTATGAGTGTATTGGAGAAAGAGGATTGAAGTCGCCACCTTTGGGTCGCCGGGCAGGACTACGAAGTCCTCACACTTAGTTTCTGACGGGCTGGATTTAAGTGTCGATGGAACCGGTTTCGTAGCGGTAGGATCCTATACTAGCATGAGCAAAGGACAGGCTACGGTCGGTGACTCAACTTCGCATACACCTTGTATGGCGGGACGTGGCTGACACGATGAGTTACCGGATGGGTGTGGGAAAAGCGTGCTACCTCTGCAGAGGGTAATAAAACTATTCGAATAGCCGAGTCCTCGGATATGGACAGTTGGGAGGCCCTACTCTGACCATGTGCAAGTTTTGGAAATGTTTTAAAATTTGAATGGAAAATGGAGATGTTGTTTAGGTGCAACTATACCGATGAGTCGGTATGAGGTTACTGGAAAAGAAGAGTACCCTGAGGGGCTATGATCGAGAAGTGCAAAGTTTTGTGTCCTGAAAGGGGGAAATGTTTTATGCAACTATACCAAAGGGTTGGTATAAGGTTGTTGGAAAAAAAATGATTTGACCAGGAATGGTTTTGGTCGGAAAAGGAGGAGTTTTGGAGAAATAAACAAATGGTGATTTTCCAGGAAAATGTTTGTAAAAGAGATTTCTTACCTTCTTCAACAAAGATGGATTTTCGGGAAAAGTTTTATAAGAGAATTCTTACAAAGATAGATTTATGGGAAAAAGTTCTAAAAGCCTTCTTTTCTTTTCAACAAAGATTTAGAGATGTCTTCTCACAATAAAGAGTTTTGTTATAATAAAAATGATGCTATTGCATGCTCTTGTCGGGGGTAGTTTTAGGAGTACGTAAATGTACTCATGGCTGTGTCCCTGGATATTCCCATGTCCAGAGTTCAAGAAGAAGTATGCTGAAGACCGAGAGATCGATGACGTCTTTGCGAACTAGGTCGTCTTCCCAGTCAGCTGCCTGTGTGGTTGTGGCAAATGACTCGGGCCCCACGTTGATTGGTGATTTCCGCTGCAAGAACATATTGAGGATTATTACTTCAGTCAAGTAAGTATTTTGATTCGGTATTTTTGGATGTTCTTTTGATACCAGTTTGATTGTGCTCAGCGACAGACTGATCATGGGATCGCTGATGTTGTAGGCACAAGGGTATTTCGGACAGCTAGTCCGGGGTCCCCACACTTCTGGTCTTCATTTTCAGCCCATTGTGTTCGTCTCGAAAATTCTGAACCGTGCTCTCTGACCTTGCCCTTTTTGGAGTCCCGAAGCTCCCGGAAAGTCCAAAACACTAAAAAGATGTTTTCTGCCTGTGCAGGGTTAATTCCATAAAAATAGGAAAACTATGAAATATTCCCCAAATCATTATAAAACATTGATATAACCCTTATATGATGCAAATATGATTGGAATATAAGTAATAAAATGTAAAGTTCATGTATGCATTTTACATGCATCACATAGTTATACCTCAATTAATCATATTCTGGGACAAGCACATTACACTAAGAACGACAGCTATGCTCTCGAAGAAGTGCTCAAAGAAAGGATGGTGACTCAACATAAAAATAAAAGATTGCCCTTCGCAGAGGGAAGCAGGGATTAACATGTGCTAGAGCTTTTTATTTTAAAACAGAAGTAAAAATGTTTTGAGAGGTGTTTGTTAATTGTCAACGAATGGCAGCGGATGAAAACAATATTCCCTGTCAAACAGACTTTTAAGAGCGGCTCCCATGAAGGACGTTATTTCTACCAGCAAGGCAGATCATCCCTCTTTCTCTTTGGTTTACACACGCAGGTATTTCACTGTTTGTCATTGCTTACTGATGAATCAGGGCAAAAGTGTGAAGAGAATTAAGCGGTTAAAGTTGTAATTAATTGGGACTGGGCACCCCGTTGCCAGCTCTTTTTGCAAAATTATTGGATAAGCGGATGTATATGCCGCTAGTCCAGGTGTAAAGTCATTTGACAATGAATAAAGAATAACCACACTTCCTCATGAGCTGGTAAACATTGACACAAAAAGGGAAATATTTTGAAGGTTTTAAAGGTAGCACATGCAAATTTACTTGGAATGGTTGAAATACCATGCATAGGAATTTTTGGTGGACTCTTTGGGATAACTTGGTTTTAAGGATTTGGATGCACGAGCAGCATTCCCGCTCAGTACAAGTGAAGGCTAGCAATAGACTGGGAAGCGACAACCACGAGAGCGATAACGGTCATAATCATGCTTGCGACAAAATAAAATTAACGGAGGCATAAAGATGATACTAAAACTCTGAGGCAAAATAGATCATCAAGGCTTAATTGACTTTTATTTTTCAGTCATAACATGTGTGAGCATGTGCCAAGTCGAATCAAGTGAATTATTCAGAGGAGGATACCATCCTGC
Organism: Poa pratensis; assembly: GCA_947311845.1. NCBI lineage: Eukaryota > Viridiplantae > Streptophyta > Magnoliopsida > Poales > Poaceae > Poa > Poa pratensis. Next base: position 65,111,590 of record CAMZMU010000074.1, read on the forward strand.
CATACCGTTTTACGAATAGAACAATGCATGTAAATATCTATATGACATGTTATTCTATTAGCAATTTGGTACTGATCATAAGAAGACATGAACTACTAAGTAATCATTAAATAACATAACCACTACCATGATAGCTAAGCATGTTCACATGAGTAGGTATATTTACAAAAATGAAAAACAAATAGAGTTCATACCAGCCTTTTACCACATCCGGATTGTCGTAAATCGTCATTATTGCTTTTCACTTGTGTGGCTTGAATGATGTGAAATGATAACCAAGCCCAAAGTGGAACCACGGAAATTTTCGAACTCTGAAACAACTATACAAAACAGCAGAAGAACAACAAATATTTTTGGGTTTTCGATTTAAAGCAAGCATAGAAAGAAACAAGCAAACAAAGCAAAATCTTTTTGGATTTTTGAATAACAAACCGAAATGAAAAATAAAGTAAACTAGCACTACAAATTCAAAAGCAAGAGAAATAAAGGAAATATTTTTGGTCTTTTGGTGTTTTGCGAAAATAAAATGGATACAAGAAACAAAAGCGAAAAAGAAAAGAAACAAACTAAAACATGGATATACAAAGTACCGACATGATATGAATATGATAAAATGAGTGAGCTGTCGGTGTCGGCATACCCCCCCAAGCTTAGGCTTTTGGCCTAAGTGGGAGACCAATCATCCCATGGCCCAGAACTCCATCCAGGCGGATCATACCTAGCGTGATCATAATCAGGATCCTGTGAAGAAGAAGGGCCTGAAGCTCCATAATCAGGATACTGGTATGAAGAGCTCGTAGTGTCGAAGGGCTGAATGAAGTCCTCCTCAGGACCCCTTCCCTCACTATCCGCATGAAGGCCATGCTCCTCCATGTATGCATCAAGGTCATCCTCTGAGAATGACCATCCTTGCCTGACATCAAGGTTAAACAAAAGAGGCGCAGGCAAACAGACTATGCGTTCAGAGTTTTTAGTTCTCCACCTAGACTTCTTAACAAAAACCAATTCATAGGATAGATTATCAATGGTGGACCAGGGAAACAAATGGTGGCTAATCATAGAGTTAAGATCAAGTCTTTCAATGGGAAGCTGAATATCAAGATGATGTGGTCCTACACCATGCATGGCTAATAAACGAGAAGCAATGAGACCACCACAAACCCCTCCTTTTTCACGGTTAGTGGAGAGACGAAATGCAATCATAGCTCCCAAGTTATAAGTTCTATCACATTTAAGGCAGCAGAAAGAAATGCCAAATCATAAACAGATAATTTACTTGCATTCTTCCTAGCTAGAACACATTTGCTAATGTAGTAGGCAAAATATCGAATAGATGGGAGTTGGATGTTTCGAATTTTACCATCTTCGGCTGTAAAACCTTCCTTGGCAAATCTCTGAGTAAAGGTCTTGTAAATGCTTTGGTTGACCTCTAATCCTCTCATGAGATCCCCATGTGGTACCTTAATAGCTACAAAAATCATGAAGAGACAAATCTACAGCTTTATTGTAATATTATAATGAACCATGGGGGTAGGCAAATTCCAACTAAATCTAAAACTTTGAACCACTGACATAGTCAGCTTTACATATTGATGTGGTTCATCAGCAACAAAGTGTTCCAACCCTGCATTAGAGATTAGAGTGTTGAAATCTTGCAAGATTCCTGCAGCATTCATAAACTCATGGCATGGATAAATAGAGGGAAACACAGAGTCTTCACGGTTGACTCCCATGACCTCTGATACTTCCAATTCTTCATAATTAAGTTGGTTTCCATCCATCTTCCTTTTCTGAAATTTTAAACAAACCTCATAAAAATGATTTTGGAGTGATTAATTCAAGGGAAACACTAGGGAGACTTGCTAGAGACTAAACATGCATCAAAACTATTTAATCTAAACAAGAACAAGCATGCAAGCTCTCATAACATGTCACCTACAGTACCAAAATGCAAAGATATAGCAACTAAACAAAATTCTACTTGGATAATCGGAGGAGTCACATACCGGAGAGCAATTGATCCAAATTTCAGCAGCAAAGATGGGCTGAGCAAGTAGATCGAAAAATCTCGAGCAAGAGCAGCAAGAACACGAGTTTGAGCAATGGTGGTGTGTATGGTCGGGAGAGAGAAAGGAGTGGGAGGAGGATGAGTGAGTGGAGGGCCAGGTGGACCCCACACCAGGGCAGGGCGCGGCCTGCCTCCACCGCGCCGTGGTGGCGTGTGGTGGCCTGGTGGGTCCCCCTGGTCATCCTCTGGTACCCACGTTCCTCTTTAAAAACTAGGACTTGTAGAATTTTTCAGAATTTTTTGAAAACTTTTATTTCTGACATTTTCTGGGTGTTTTAAACAATGAAAACTAGCAAAATGAATTTATGTAAAGACTAAACATTACTTAACTTTGCAAATTACAGTAGCAAAACAGTAGGTAAAACAAAGGAGAGAAAGAAAATGTTGTTTAGCAATTTTATGCATGTAAAACATATTTGTTAACAAGGTTGATCAAGTCTTGCCACCAAATACATTTTATATGACATAAAAGAATTAAACCACATTGAACAATCATGTTACCTTAAATTGTATAGCTATAGATCCAATCATAATATATTGAAGTTCTCATGAGGTTCATATATAGGGCAATCAATACTTCCCACTTTGATACTTTTAAGATTGGTAATTGTATTCACTCCAAATATCTTGTCCAGCTTCTTGGGAAAATAAACAGTATGCTCTTTGTCATTAACATGGAAAGTTACTTTTCCTTTGTTGCAATCAATAACAGCCCCTGCAGTGTTAAGAAAAGGTCTTCCAAGAATAATAGACATATTATCATCTTCAGGCATTTCAAGCACAACAAAATCAGTTAATATAAGCAATTATTAGCCACTTGAACAGGAACATCTTCACATATACCAACAGGAACAGCAGTAGATTTATCAGCCATTTGCAAAGATATATCAGTTGGTATCAATTTTTCCAAGTAAAGTCTCTTGTAAAGAGAAAAAGGCATAACACTCACCCTGCACCTAAATCACATAAGGCAGTTCTAACATATTATTTTTGAGAGCAAGGAATAGTTGGTATACCTGGATCTCCAAGCTTCTTTGGAACCTTACCATTGAAAGAATAATTAGCAAGCATGGTAGAAATCTCTTCATTAGGAATCTTTCTCTTGTTAGAGACAATATCTTTCATGTACTTTGAATAGGGAGGTAACTTAATAGCATCAGTCAAAGGAATTTGCAAAAACAAAGGTTTCATCCATTCACAAAATTTGTTATAATGTTCTTCTTCCTTAGATTTGAGTTTCTTAGTAGGAAAAGGCATTTGTTTTTGCACCCAAGGTTCTCTTTCATTACCATGTTTCTTAGCAAGAAAATCTTCTTTAGTGTACTTTTTGTTTTTAGAATGCTTTTCAGGTTCCTCTTCACTTTCCTCTTTATCAGAACATCATTCTTATCTTTATCATTAGCATGTTCATTACCACTCAGTTTCAGCATCAGAGATAGATATACTATTTGGATATTAACATGCTCATTGTCTTTAATAGGTTCAGGAGATTCCTCAACATGTTTATGTTTCTTCTTCTTCTTTTTCTTAGAAGGAGTAGTAGTTTCATTAACTAGTTGAGAATCTTGCTCAATTCTTTTAGGATGTCCCTCAGGATAAAGGATCCTGAGTGGAAGCACCACCTCTAGTTGCTATACCAAAAGCATGTTTATCATTTTCTCTAGAAGCATTATCTAGCAAATCTTTTTGCACTTTAGTCAATTGCTCAATTTGAGTTTGAACCATATGAAAATGTTTAATGAGTATTTTAACATCATTAGAAGTTCTTTCCAAAACATCATGCAAATGATTAATGACATGAGAATTCTTTATGAAGCTATTTTCTATTCTCATATTGAAATTGTTTTGCTTAACAATGAAATTATCAAACTCATCTAAGCATTGATCAGGAGGTTTAGAATAAGGGATATCTCTATCATCAAAGCGTTGGAGAGAGTGTACCTCAACGTGATGAGTGAGGAATTGGCTTACACAATTCTTCTATAGGTGGAAGATTTTTCACATCTTCAGATTTAATACCTTTCTCCTTAAGAGATTTCTTGGCTTCTCTCATTTCTTCATCATTCAATTCAATCACTCCTCTTTTCCTCGGTGTAGGTACCGGAGTTGGTTCAGGCAGGGTCCAATCATCATGATTTTGGCTTATCTTAGCCAATAATTCCTCGGCTTCATCTGGAGTTCTTTTCCTGAAAACACAACCAGCACAACTATCCAGGTATGTCCTAGATTCAACAGTTAGTCCATTATAAAATATATCAAGAAGTTCATTTTTAGCTAGTTGATGTCCAGGCCGAGCTCTAAGTAAAGAACAAAACCTTGCCCAAGATTCAGGCATTTTCTCTCCCTCATTTTGCTTAAAGTTAAAGATTTTCTGTAAAGCAGCATGTTGAGCACTAGCAGGAAAATATTTCTGAAAGAAAGCATTGACTAAACCCATAGGCTCTCAATAGATCCAGGAGATAAATCATTAAACCAAGTTTTAGCTTCATCTTTCAATGAGAAAGGGAAAATTTTAGTAACAAAGTAACTGCGTTTCTTAATATCATCAGAAAACAAACTACTCAGAGTAGAGAGAGTGTTCATATGTTCTACAGCACTTTCATTTTCAGTTCCTCGAAAAGGTTCTTTCTCAGCAATAGTTATAAAAGACAAGTCCACAGAGAAATCATAATCTTTATCTTTTATATTTATGGGAGATGTAGCAAATTTAGCATCAGGAGAAAGTTTATATTGACAGCACGTCTTTGAAGAAGATTTTTAATAGCATTAACATCTTTAGAGGTATCACAATTCATGCATTCATCAATAAAGTCATCATCAAGTTCAACATAAGTTTCCTCAAGATCATCACTAGTAGTTTCTCTCGTTTCAGGTGAATAAGCAGGTGTAACAGGAGTTTCATTAGGTGTTTCAGTATTTTCAAGTTGTTTAGATTTAGCAATTGTAGCATCTAGAAAAGGACCTAGTGAACCTCTTTCATCAAGCACAGTAGAAGCATCATCAAATTCATCAGAAACATTCTCAGATTCAGCAGAAGTAGCAGCACGTGAAGCATGTGCATGTGGTGGTGTGACAAGTTGACTTATAACAGACGGTGAATCAAGAGCAGCAGAAGTGTTCAGAGTTGTACCTCTCCTTGTAGTGGATGGCAATATGCGAACCTTAATCACGAGGTTTACCCATGATGAATGAATTGCAGCGACAGTATGACTCCCTGGTGAGCTTATAAATAGAGCTATGCTCCCCGGCAACGGCGCCAGAAAATAGTCTTGATGACCCACAAGTATAGGGGATCGCAACAGTCTTCGAGGGAAGTAAAACCCAAATTTATTGATTCGACACAAGGGGAGCCAAAGAATATTTATAAGCCTTGACAGATGATTGTCAGTTCAGCTGCACCTGGAAGTAGACTTGCTCGACACAGTTTATCAGTAGCAACAGTTTTATGACAGTAGCAGTAGTGAAATAATAGCAGCAACGAAATAAAGACAGCAGTAATAATTGCAGTAGACAGCAGGATTAAAATACTGTAGGCATAGGGATGGATGAATGGGCGTTGCATGATAAGATAATTCATGAAATAGTCATACATAGGGCAATTGCAAGTAAATAATGATAAAGTATCCAAGTAATAATCAATCATAGGCATGTGTTTGATGGCCCTTAAATGGGTTAGGTTGAGACCCCAATAGCAGAGTGTGTAGTACGGGCAAGACGGTTTTCCCCACGAGGGGTGACTCGAGGGTTTATATCGAACTCTCGGGGAATCAGTAGTGAATGCTTTATCTTCTTATCCTTCCCTGGGAAACCTGCAAACAAAAATAAATTGTTTTGTGCCCTCAACCTCACCAAGTGGTTGTCAAGCACAAGGTGTGAGAATGATAAAACAAAACAATAAATATGCAATGATGATAAATAAATATGCGAGGATGGTGGAAACAATGATGGATGATATTTTTGGGTTTTATATGATGAATGCAAGATGCAAAAATATTTTTGTATTTTCGGATTTATAAATGGCTGAAAATGGAAAATGCTTAAAAGTGGTTGGAAAGGTGTTTCTTATGATTAAAAATGGACCGGGGTTCATGGTTTCACAAATGCACTCCCTCTTTAATAAAGTGGTAGACAATGGAACACTAGAATTAACATATGAGATTGCAACATAAAGATTTCATGACAAGTTATTAATCATATGGGCATCATGTCCTAACATAGAGATCTTTTGGTTATTAATCTCCCTTATACTCCACTAAGATGCGAACTAAATCATAACACCTTAGTATTAAGATAAATCAGAGCATAGCATTAAGTTTCTTGACATGAAGTTAAAATAAGAACATGCTAGATCTAGTCATGGAGAAGTGGCAATGGTCACACCCACATCTCCGGTGACATGGTATTTCTTTTTATCCCTAGTGAGGTAACAAAGTAAGGTAAAACACCCAAGTGGATCGCGGAACTTTCTCTCATGTTCACCGCACTAGCCTCCCCCGTTACTCCATCTAATGCACATGTTCCCCACACACGCTATCATACACATGCTTGATCAAAACAAGTAAACAAGAACGGGGTACATAATATGCATCTACTTTCATAATTGGAACAAAACAATTGCAATCTCAAACATATATTACCTCATATAAAGATCCACCATAAAAGTATTACATAGATGACCGTAATCATGTTCGGCAGCTCATATGGTGCTAATTAGTGAAGCTCAAGAGAGAGAGATACATAAGTTACTTCCACAAACCCATAGTCTAGGGGTGGACCACTCCCTCTTCATCATGGATACGGTGGAGAAGTCGTTGGAGGAGGTGGAGACCTCTCCGGCAGCGCCCCGCCGGAGTTTTCCCCCTCCAATCTGCAACTCCAGGTCTTTGTTTCGTGGTTTCTGTGTTTCTGCGGCCCCCCTGTCCGAAGAGCCTCGGGGACTATTTTTATAGTCGGTTTTAGGTTAAGAGGAAGCTTCTGGAAAAAAGATCGACGGCATCGGAGCTCCGAGGCTCCAAATGGTGGGCCCCACGTGGCCAGGTACTGTAGCCGCGTGGGCCACCCCGTTTTTGGGCCTCGGGCCTCCGCTTGTTTGCTTCCTTCGCTCCAAAGTCTTCTTCCTTCCAAATATTGATGCTCATAAATTTTCAGGTCATTTGGACGTCGGTTGGGTCTCTGAAACATCAAAACATAGAAAATAGGGTTTTCTGCCTGCGCAGGGTTAATTCCAGAAAAATAAGGAAACTGTGAAATATTCCCAAAATCATTATAAAACAGTGATATAACCCTTATATGATGCAAATATGATTGGAATATAAGTAAAATATTGCAAAGTTCATGTATGCATTTTACATGCATCAACATCCCCAAGCTTAACTGATGGCTCCCAAGTGCAGGAGATCAATTGTAGTACCTTTCAATTAGAAAAGGTTGTCGAACCCACGAGGAGCTGAAGGTATTGGTTAGTAAGATTGATAAATAAAACAATAAAAGATGCATGTGTTTTTGGTATTTTCAGTTGTATAATTGCAAGCAGATAACAGATAGTAGCAAGTGAAAGCTCTCAAAGAGAGAAAGCCCAATCCTCTTATGTGGCAAGAGGACAAGCTCAAGTGATGTGTAACTTATATGTGGCAAACGTTCCCGAGGGCGGCATGGATGATGCTAGGCATAGAATTTTATTAAACAACACGTTGAATATCTTGTCAAGTTTTAATCCTCTTTGGACGGAGCCATAATTAGGTAGAGCTAATTAAATAAACTACAACCCCTTATGATGGATCATGTGGCCAAGCAAATGACTGCACAAGAATTATTAAGACCTAAAGTCCCACCATAGCATTACACTCTAAGGTCCCCGATACTAATACCCTCATAATATAACTTCATGACTCGGTCTCAGGTTTACGTGTCCTCCCAAGTCTCCATCAATTCATTACACTACGGTGTTCTCCTATGAGCCCATATAGGTGAAGTGTTGTGCAGTCGACATTCGCACAACACCATCATAGAATCACATAAAAGATAAACTCTTGACAAAATACCAACACATGTCATATATAAATCAATGCCAGTTCATCCTATGCCCTCAGGAACATACGGGAACTACTCACAATGTGCGAACATGATCATAATCAGTGGCATAAGTGGTACAACACAATCTGAAATTATAACTTCACCACCAAATAATGACAAGTACTCAATCACAAACATGAATAGTTGCACAAGACAAGTATCTAGGGTATAGCAACTCTCAAACTGCGAGGGGAACGGAGTGGATCACGGTGATGATGATGGTGATGGTGCTGGTCTTGATGGGAGTGATGGTGTAGAGGCCTCCTCCCACGCCAAGGAGGAGAGGTGATGACGATGACGATGATTTCCTCCTTCTTCGAAGCTCTGGAGCAGCAGGATCTGACCCCCCTCGGAAGGGATCAGGAGTTTCGCCGCCGCCGCGACCTCGGATGGACTTGGAAAAATTAGAGCGTTACTTTTTGGGCGAGACGAAGGCGTCCATAAAAACCCAAGGCGAGGAGGTGCCCGAGGCCACTTTTAGTGGGCCCCACGCGGCCAGGTACATGGGCCGTGTGGGCCCCCCTCATTTGGCCCTCGTGGCTCTCCTCTCTTCGGTCTTCTTCCCACTGCCTTTCTCCCGATGAAAAACTGACGCAGTATTTTTCCTTTTATTATTTGAGGTCCTGTAGCTCCTGAAACATTAAAGAAAGAAAAAGGAGGTTTTCTGCCTCCCAGAAATTAAATACCAAAAATAGGGACTTTGTATGAAAGTCCCCAAAATCATCTAAAACATGTAGAAACAATCATATAATCATGCAAATAACATTCTAGTATGATACTAAAAGTTATATAAATGATGATATAAAATGCACGTATCAACTCCCCCAAGCTTAAACCTTTACTCGTCCTCGAGTAAGTAAGGACATAGATCATTACATGCATCAATGGACTTATGGTTGATAAATAAATACGGGCATTGTATCATCATCATATTCAATTGCAAGATAAGATTAATGATCTAAAACTCATACATATGAGGGCAACATAAGTAGAACTCTTGCAATCACCCCTTACTTTTGAAAGCAAATAACCATTGTATGTTGGACAATCGAATCATATTGTTTTCCACATGCTTTTGCTCTTCATGGCAAGCATTATAATCTTTTATTCTTTGCTGAAATTCAAAGACAAGATAAACTCTCATTGGATAACAAGTTCAAAAGAAGACAAATGAAAAGACAGATAGATATAAAAATTGTTATCACTCTTGCTTGACTAGTAACTAGTGCAAACTTTAGTCATGGATATCTCAATCAAGTTCCCATGCTCTACACAACCCTTTTCTTACACTTTCCATGGCTAGCTGAAATTTCAGGTGCCTTCCTTTCATTCACATCCACGAGCATAAGTATCGAAATATCCATGATCATTAATTTGCTCAAAAGATACTAGGTTGTAACAAGAGTGTTTTATATCCTTTTCATTAAGTCTTCGCAACTTCTTATCCTACAAGACTATAACTTAACCTCAAACTATTAATGCACAAGTCTTTTTACTTCTTCTATATTGAGATAATTCTATAATTGTCCAACATACTCAAGTTAATTAATTTCAAGGCAAGATGTGATTGAAATTCTAAATATGCCACGCTCATTTGCATGAGTGTTACCCATCAATCTCCAAACAAGAGTTATGGATGACACCATACTTTAATATTCATTGATAAACCATAGGATAGGGATACATGATAATGCTCCATGAGCTCACACATGCCTAAGAGATATTGATAACTAAACGATAAAAGCAAAACACACCATGACTAGATAGATATGATAAACTAGTGGAGATAAAGACTAGGTGGAACTCCCCAAGCTTGACGTTTTGCAAGGTCTTTCTTTGCTGCAGCTTCCTCCTTCTCATATTATTTCTCCCACTCAGCCATCTTCCATGGAAAGGGCTTTCCATCACAGAAAGATGTAGGTGGATCATTATACCTGAGGGTGGCAGCTGCTGCAATCTTCTTGAAGCGTTCTTCATATTCACAGTTCTGGTTCTCCAAATCCCACATGAAGCATTGGAACTTTTCCCACTTGTCGATGACGTCCTTGTATCTATCTTCCAGATCTTCAAGCCTTTTCTTGTACTCTTCAACCTGAAGATCTTGTCCTCCAACTCATCCACCTTGCTCTACCGTGCCGGTGGCCTTGGGAGCCTTCACCTCCTCCACGAGCATCACGCCCTCCTTGAAGCACACGGTCTTCGGTGGTGTCATCACGGAGTTGAGGTAGCGGTTCACAACACCCTCCTTGGGAGAGCTCTCCCCCTCTTGGTTGGATCCGGAGCAAGACATGGCTAAAACCTGACAGGCAGAAACAACAGAAACAAAGATCGCTCGAGAACGCTCGGTGCGAGATCAGATCGGCAGAGAGGGGTATATATTGAGGGTTTTTAGGTCAAGACGAAGCGTCGGGATCGAAAACGAGACGAAAAAGGACTCCGAGGTGGAAAAGGGATAGCCCCACGGCCAGGTACTTGGGCCGCGTGGGCCCCTCTCTTTTCTCCCTCGGGTCTCCGTTTCGTCCAGTTTTCTTGTCCCATACGATGATTTCCATAAAAATTGACCTCCGTAAAATTTTATGCAATTCCGAGAAACTTTCCAACACAAAAGTTACCTTCTATTGATTTAGGGTTTCTGGAACTGCACGGTTTCTCTCAATTACCTCTTCCGGTGTTTGTAAATTCAACTCCTCCACCCTTCCGATGAAGCTCTTTCCTGCAATATAAGGTTTAAGGCGTTGTCCATTGACTACATGAGGTTTACCTTTCATGTCACCGTGAAGACGGATAGCTCCTGAACGGTACACCTCCTGTATCACTAATGGTCCCTGCCACTTTGAAGCTAGCTTCCCTGCAGAAAACTTGAAACGAGAGTTGTACAATAAAACTTGATCACCTACTTTGAATTCCTTTTTCTTAATTTTCTTGTCATGCCAAATCTTAACTTTTTCTTTAAACATGGCACTTTCATAAGCTTCATTTCTCCATTCGTCAAGTAGGTTTAGGTCAAGAATTCTCTTTTCTCCCGCAGTTTTAAAATCAAAGTTCAGTTGTTTAATAGCCCATCTAGCTTTATGTTCTAGTTCAACAGGTAAGTGACAAGCTTTTCCATAAACCATTTTATAAGGAGACATTCCCATAGGATTTTTAAAAGCAGTTCTATAAGCCCACAAAGCATCATTAATCTTAATTGGCCAATCAGATCTAGACTTATTCACTGTCTTTTCCAAAATGAGTTTAATTTCCCTATTGCTTAATTCAACTTGCCCACTTGTTTGAGGATGATAAGGAGATGCAATTCTATGGTTAACATCATATTTTGCCAAAGTTTTTCTAAGAACACCATGCAAGAAATGAGAACCACCATCAGTAATTAAGAACCTAGGAACACCAAACCTGGGGAAAATGATGTCCTTGAGCATCTTCATTGCTGTGGCATGATCTGCACTTTTGGTTGGAATTGCTTCCACCCACTTTGTAACATAGTCAACTGCAACCAAAATGTGAGTATGCTTTGTCTTTGATTCTGGGAAAGGACCCATAAAGTCAAAACCCCACACATCAAATGGTTCAAGTGGCAATGAATAATTCATAGGCATTTCATTCCTCCTACCAATGTTTCCTACTCTTTGACATTTATCACAAGATTTAACATATTCAGCACAGTCCTTAAATAAAGTAGGCCAATAGAAACCAGATTGTAATACCTTTGCTCCTGTGCGATCTCCTGCATGATGCCCTCCATAGGGACTGTCATGACAATCTCTTATAATAGCCTGTTGTTCATGCTCAGGTACACAACGTCTAATAATACCATCCACACTTTTCTTATAGAGGAAAGGATCATCCCAAAAATAATGTCTAAGATCATAAAAGAATTTCTTTCTTTGTTGAGAAGTGAAGTGTGGAGGCAAAACTTTACCAACAATAAAATTTGCATAGTTGGCAAACCAAGGAGATGCAACTTTAGCACTAGAAACATTAACAATTGCAAGTTGTTCATTAACAAAGCTATCATTAATAGGAATAGGATCATCAGGTATGCTTTCCATCCTAGAGAGATGATCAGCAACTTGATTATCCTCCCCTTTCCTATCAACAATGTGTAAATCAAATTCTTGCAATAGAAGTACCCATCTTATTAGTCTAGGCTTAGCATCTTTCTTATTCATCAAGTATTTAATAGCAGAATGATCAGTATGTATTGTGACTTTTGAATCAGTAATATAAGGTCTAAACTTGTCACAAGCAAACAGTACTGCTAAAAATTCTTTCTCAGTTGTAGCATAATTCTTTTGAGCAGCATCAAGTGTTCTACTAGCATAATAAATAACATTCAGTTTCTTATCAACACGTTGGCCCAAAACAGCCCCAACTGCATAATCACTAGCATCACACATAATTTCAAAAGGCAAGTTCCAATCAGGAGGTTGAATAATGGGAGCAGTGATTAAAGCATTCTTCAAAATATTAAAGGACTCAATGCAATCATCATTAAAAGAGAAAGGAACATCCTTTTGCAGAAGATTGGTTAGAGGTTTTGATATTTTGGAGAAATCCTTAATGAACCTACGGTAAAAACCTGCATGCCCAAGAAAACTTCTTATACCTTTGAGGTCCCTTGGATATGGTAGTTTTTCAATAGCTTCAATCTTTGCTGGATCAACTTCTATTCCTTCTCCAGAAATCTTATGCCCAAGAACTATACCCTCAGTAACCATGAAGTGACACTTCTCCCAATTAAGAACCAAGTGTTGGTCTTCACAACGCTGTAAAACTTTGTTAAGGTTGAACAAGCAATTATCGAAGGAAGTACCATACACAGAAAAATCATCCATAAAAACCTCCATTATCTTTTCAATATAATCAGCAAATATAGCATTCATGCATCTTTGAAAAGTAGCAGGAGCATTACATAAACCGAATGGCATTCTCCTGTAAGCAAAAGTACCATATGGGCAAGTAAAAGTGGTCTTTTCTTGATCATCCTTATGGACAGGAATTTGCGAGAAACCTGAATAACCATCTAGATAGCAAAAGTGAGAGTGTTTAGATAACCTTTCTAGCATTTGATCAATAAATGGCAATGGATAATGATCTTTTCGAGTTGCTTTATTCAATTTTCTGAAATCAATAACCATCCTATAACCAACTACAGTACGTTGAGCCACAAGTTCATCCTTTTCATTTGGAACAACAGTCATTCCACCCTTTTTAGGAACACAATGAACAGGACTAACCCACTTACTGTCAGCTATAGGATAAATGATACCAGCTTCAATAAGTCTTATTACCTCTTTTCTTACCACTTCTTTCATTTTTGGATGGAGGCGGCGTTGAAAATCAACAACAGGTTTTGCATCTTCCTCCAGATTAATTTTATGCATACATAGAGCGGGGCTTATACCTTTAAGATCATCAAGAGAGTATCCAATGGCTGGTCGGTGAGCTTTTAGCACATCAAGTAATTTCTCTTCCTCTTCAGCTGAAAGGTTAGCACTAATAATGACAGGATATATGCTCTTCTCATCCAAATATGCATATTTCAGATTTGCAGGCAAAGGTTTCAATTCAAAACTAGGATCCCCTTTAGGTGGTGGTAGCACTCCTAAATTATCAGGTGGGATATGCAATTGTAATTGTGGTGGTTGTTGCCATAATATTTGTTCCAAAGCCTCTTTTTCCTCATCATTAAATGGTTCATCTTGATTAAGCATATAACGTTCTACAACATCAGTTGAAGCTACAGCTATATGAGCAAGAGTTTCAATTAAATTATTAGGAATTGGCTCTTTCTCAACATGTTTATCAGCAAATTTGGAAAAGTTAAATTCAAGTTTCTCACCAGCACATTTAATAAACACTTTCTCTTTAGGCAAATTAATTTCAGCACCAACAGTATGTAAGAAAGGTCTACCAAAAATGATAGGACAAAATGAATCTTGAGGACAACCAAGCACAATAAAATCAGCAGGGTATTTTATTTTGCCAATCAATACTTCAACATCTCTAACAATTCCAAATGGACTAATATAATCTTTATTAGCAAGTTGAATTGTCATACCTGTCTCTTCCATAACAATGGGATCAATATCAGGCTTGATCTCAAGATAAAGAGAATATGGAATGACACTAATACTTGCTCCAATATCACATAGACCATGATAACTTGAAGTCCCAATAGAGCATGATATAACAGGTTTCCCAACTTTGGCCGAATTACCTTTGATGACTTTGGTAGCATCTTCACATAGATAAACATCCACTGGGTCTTCTTCATTTAGTTGCTTGATAACAGAAATTTGAGTGTTGACTTCCACCTGTTCATAAGGCTGAGAACATCTTTTGTTACTCTTGTTAGTAACAGCTTTAAGTAAATTCTCCTTAACTTGGTTTGGAAATGGAGGTGGTTCAACATACTCCTCAATTGTCACAGATGACATTGGTTCAACCTGTTTAATAACTTTAGGAACAACAATAGATTGTTTAACAGGTTCAACATAAACTTCAAATCCACTTTTTGGAACACAGATATGATCAGCAAAACCTTTAGCTATTTCAATTATAACATAAGGATCAAGACCAAAAGTATCACTCAGATTTTTAAACAGAATAGAAGTAGAGAAATTCTCTACACATGAATATTCATAATCAAAATATGGCTCATTACCTTTATCAAGATCCCAGTGGCTAGTATTTTCAGAAATAGTCTCCAATAAATTCCATGCTTCTTCTTCAGTGTTATTAGTAAAACTTCCACCAGATGAATTATCCAGAATCTCCTTGTGCTTCATAGGTAGTCTCACATAAAAGTTTATCAATATAAGTTTCCTTGTAAGATCATGACATGGATTCTTGCGAAGGAGTTCCTTTAACCTCCCCCAAGCTTGAGTAATACTCTCTCCCAGATGTGGCCAGAAATTGAATATATAGCAGCGGTTATCATAAGCTTCTTTAGGAGTAAAATATTTAAGAAAGAAAACCTTCCTCAAGATACTCCATTCATTCTGGACCTCTTCATCCAGAGACCTGTACCAATCACGAGCATTACCAGATAAAGACAAATACAATAGCTTCCTTTTTACCTGATCCTCTGAAATACCAGGTAGTCTGAATAAGCCACATATGTCCTCAATTATTTCCATGTGCTCGCGTGCCGACTTAGTTCCATCTCCTGTAAATGGATTTTTCATAACTCTTTTAACATGACCATGGGAATTTTAAATCCCACTTTAGGCACCTCAGACACAGTAGTTTCAACCACCTTTGCAGTAGTGGCATAAGCACTTTCATATAGAGCAAGATGCAGCGAGGCACGATTCATAAATGCCATAGTAACAATGAGATAAACAGCTTTCAAGTTTCCTTACCAAACTTCTTACCAATAGCGCTACGCTCCCCGGCAACGGCGCCAGAAAAGTATCTTGATGGCTCCCAAGTGCAGGAGATCAATTGTAGTACCTTTCAATTAGAAAAGGTTGTCGAACCCACGAGGAGCTGAAGGTATTGGTTAGTAAGATTGATAAATAAAACAATAAAAGATGCAGTGTTTTTGGTATTTTCAGTTGTATAATTGCAAGCAGATAACAGATAGTAGCAAGTGAAAGCTCTCAAAGAGAGAAAGCCCAATCCTCTTATGTGGCAAGAGGACAAGCTCAAGTGATGTGTAACTTATAACGTCGTTTGTTTTGTTTCAGAGGAGGACTTCACCGACCTCGAAGGTGGGTTCTTTGTGGACGTCGACGAGTAGTCTGGGGTTCCCAGGTGGCAGCTTGGGACATCCCGGAACAGCTGGCGCTGTGATATTTATCTGTAGGCCTCTTAGGCCATATGCTGGATCTTGTTGTTTAGAACAACCTATTTGCTTCCGCTTGATGTAATGTTGGGTCTGTGACCTCTGGATGTCATTTGCTATCTTTCTCTATTATAAGAGTTGAACTATAATGATTTGTGTCGTAGAGTCTGTGATGTGCCAGTTGTTCCACAAGTCTTGGTCTCTCTATTATGCATTGAGGGTTGTGCCTGTGTTAAGGCATCAATCGGGGTGTTGCGTTGCCGATGATCCATTCCGAGCAACGCCTGCCAAAGGTTTTGGCCGGGGATTGGTAAACCCGTAACCTCCGGTTGTATCGCTTAACCGGTGACACACAGCATCACTGTATAACAGTCAGGTCGGGGCGCCACAAGTTGGTATCAGAGCAGTACTGCCTGTAGGAAACCCTTCTACTGGTCGATGTTGAGTCTAGTGTTTGTGAAAATATTTTTAACCTAAAAATGAGTTGTGAAAACCATCTTAGGATTCTTTTTACTCCTTATCTGGTTACCCTCTAATCTCGGAGCAATCTTACCTCGATTTGATTTAAAGGTTTTACTCCTCGTCTGTTACTTCAAAATGATTAGAAACGTGGGTGGGTTCGACCTTTAGTGTTATGTGTCCAGTTGCTCCCGCTGCGTTGCAATCCCAAATCAACTCAGATGTTTCTACCGAATCAAATCATTTGATCCTTTCTTTGGGTTTTAACCCAGGACTTGAACATAAGGTCCCGGATTGTGTCAACTAGAGTGTGTTAAGTTGTGATTTCTTAACTCTCACTAGTAGCACATGATGCTGATCTTTGACCCAAGTTCTATCTTGTTGTTTCCTTCTCGCAAAGTATTATCGTCCCTAGTCTGTGTACTTGTGTAGACGCTAATGCTATTGTTCGACCATTCGGAGAAAGATACTAACGTGTCATTGTCAAATCTCCAGAATGGCTCGAGGAGGTCGTGGAGGCCGTGGTGGTCGCGGTAACCACAATGATGATGAGGATGATCTGCCGCCACCACCCTCGATGGCTGAGGTCTTGATGGCCATTGAGGAGAACCGTGGGCGCAATGAGCGCTTGCTTGAGCAGTTGGTGCAGCAGAATGCACGGAGGAACGAGTGCAACACTCTCACCGAGTTCCTGCGTTCCAGCCACCCACCTTTGCTGATGCTAAGGAGCCACTGGAAGCTGATGATTGGCTTCGTGCTTGGAGCGCAAGTTCTCCGCGCTTCATGTTCCATTGGCGGAGCAAGTCAACTTTGCCACCTATCTCTTGGTTGGTGCTGCTGGCTGTTGGTGGGAAAGCCATGTGGCTTTGTTTCCAGCCAACCATGTCTTCACCTGGGCTGATTTCCGCACTGCCTTCCGAGCGGAGTACATTCCCCAGCCTATCATGGACTTGAAGAGGAGGGAGTTCCTGGATTTGCAACAGGGACGGATGGACCTCCGCACTTATGGTCGTGAGTTCAACCATCTTCTCGTTACGCCCCAAGGGACGTGACCAATGATGCTGACAAGCAAGAGCTGTTCCGCAAGGGTCTGACTCCGCAGCTCCGCTATGAGCTATTGCCCTTCAGGTTCCAGACCTATCAGGAGCTGTTCAACCAGGCTTTCACTCTTGAGCAAGGAAGAAAGGAACTTGAAGCTTCCAAGAGGCCCGCACATGGGGACCACCAGAGTTCCTCGGGTTCTGAGAGCAAGAAGCGCAGGGTGTTTGTCCCTACAGCGCCGTACCTCGTGCTCCCTTCATGCCGAGGGCAGCAGGATATAGGCCACCTCCTCCGCCCCCACTACTTCGACACTTGGGATAGGCGGAAGTGGGTACCGTCCTATGCTACCTGCTCCACCTGGACTCACTTGCTACATGTGGCCAGGCTGGCCACTACTCCAGGGAGTGCCCCCAGAAGGCACCTCTCGCGATAACTCCTGCACGAGCCCCTGCCACTCCAACTGGCAAGGCTGGACCTATTGTGCGTGGTCGCCTGAACCACATCTCTGCTGAAGAAGCTGAAGAGGACCCCGGCGTTCTTATGGGTGAGTTACGAATCAACGGCAATCAGCTACAGTTTTGTTTGACTCTGGAGCATCGCATTCATTCATATCCATAGCTTTTGCAAAAGACCACAAAATACCGTTCGAGAAATGAGCCATCCCTTGGTGATTGCCACTCCTGGCTCCAAATGGCAAACCGATGGGGTTACTCCTGAGGTCCAGATTAATATAGGTTCCTTGTCTTTTCCTTATGCCTTGGTAGCTCTGAAGTCCAAAGGCATTGATGTCATACTGGGCATGAACTGGCTAACCAAATAGGCTAATCTCGACTGTGCCGCCAAGACCATTACTGTGACCGCTCCTTCCGGTGACATTGTGAAGTATTGGCCTGCAACATCAATACCTCCGTCCGCCATCGTACCCAAGTCACCTGAGATCTCCTTTGCTTTATGGAAGGCGAATCCCCTCCTGAAATCCAGGACATACACGTGGTGTGTGACTTCCCGGATGTGTTCCCGGAAGAGTTGCCTGGCATGCCTCCTGACCGAAGTGTGGAGTTTGTCATAGAGCTACTTCCCGGTACCGCTCCAATTTCCAAGAAGCCCTACCGTATGCCGGTGGAAGAGTTGGCTCTGTTGAAAGAGCAAATTGATCTGTTGCTAGCAAGGAGTTCATCCAGCCTAGCAGTTCACCTTGGGGTTGTCCGGTACTCTTTGTCAAGAAGAGGGATTCTACCGTGCCTCGTCTAGTCTCTGACTATCGACCGTTGAATGCGGTGACAATCAAGAACAAGTATCCTATTCCTCGCATCAATGATCTGTTGGATCAGTTAGCTGGTGCAACGGTATTCTCCAAGATGGATCTGAGGTCAGGCTACCATCAGATAAAAATCAGAAAGGAGGATATTCCAAAGACGGCATTTGTTACTCGTTATGGCTCATATGAGTATACCGTCATGTCCTTTGGTCTCACAAATGCCCAGCTACTTTCATGAGGCTCATGAACTCCATCTTCATGGATTATCTTGACAAGTTTGTCGTCATTTACATCGATGACATCTCATCTATTCCAAAACCAATGAAGAGCATGAGGAACATCTTCGTTTGGTTCTGACAAGACTTCGAGAACACCGCCTCTATGCCAAGTTCTCCAAGTGTGAGTTTTGGTTGGATAATCTTATCTTCCTTGGTCATGTGATATCCGCTAATGGTGTGGCTGTCATTCCTGACAAGATTCAGTCCATTCTGGATTGGAAAACTCCAATGTCAGTCAAGGACATCGTAGCTTTCTCGGATTGGCAGGTTATACCGCCGATTCATCGAAGGTTTCTCCAAGATAGCCAAGGCTGACTGACCTTCTCAAGAAGGATAAAAAGTTTGTATGGTCGGCCGAAGCTGAAGAGAGTTTCAAAACACTGAAAGCCAAACTCACTCCGCTCCTGTGCTTGTCCTGCCGGACAAGCAAGGATTTCGTCGTCTTCTGTGACGCCTCTCTACAAGGCTTGGGCTGTGTGCTAATGCAAGATGGCCATGTGGTGGCATATGCTTCTCGCCAACTTAAGCCGCATGAGCTCAATTACCCAACTCATGATCTAGAGCTTGCCGCTGTGGTCTATGCTTTGAAGCAATGGAGACCATACCTGTTTGGTAACCGTTGCGAGATCTTCTCGGATCACAAGAGTCTGAAGTACCTCTTCACCCAGCCGGATTTAAATCTCAGGCAAAGGCGTTGGTTGGAGTTAATCACGGACTACAATGTGAGTCTGAACTATCAACCCGGCAAAGCAAACGTCGTGGCTGACGCGCTAAGTCGGAAGTCCTATTGCAACAATCTGATGATTGAGAAGGCCCAACCTGCTCTTCATGAAGAGTTTCCCGTTTGAACTTAAAATGTTCCCTCCGGCTATCTGCAAATCTGGAGATCAAATCTACTCTTGTAGACCAGATTAAGGATGCTCAAACTCGTGACAAGGGTATTCAGAAAATCAAGAGAACATTGCTAGCGGGAAGGCAAAATGTTTTTCTGTCAATGAATCCGGAGTTGTTTATTTTGGTGACCGCTTGGTAGTGCCAAAGAAACGAAAATTGAGGGAGCTGATCCTCCAAGAAGCTCATGAATCTCCTCTCTCTATTCATCCCGGTAGTACCAAGATGTACCAAGACCTTCGACCACTATTCTGGTGGACTCGTATGAAACGAGAAATTGCCAAGTATGTTGCTGAATGCGACACCTGTCGACGGGTAAAGCTGAACATCAAAGACCTGCCGGTACTCTTCGCCCTATTGCAGTCCCCGAGTGGAAATGGGATGAAATTGGTATGGACTTCATCACCGGGTTTCCCCGATCTCAAAAGGGCAACAATGCAATATGGGTAATCATTGATCGTCTTTCCAAGGTTGCTCACTTCCTACCAGTCCGTGATGATATACGGGCAAGTCAACTTGCTGATTATATTTGGCTCGTATTGTTCCATTGCATGGGGTCCCTCTGAGGATCATATCGGACCGTGGAAGTATCTTTGTCTCCAAGTTTTGGCAGAGTTTCCAAACTGCTATGGGGTCCCGTCTCAACTTCAGTACCGCCTACCATCCTCAAACTGATGGTCAGACCGAAAGAGTGAACCAAGTGTTGGAAGACATGCTTCGGGCATGTGTGATCTCTTTTGGCAAGGGTTGGGAAAAGTATCTCCCTTTCGCGGAGTTCTCCTACAACAATAGCTATCAAGCTAGTCTGGGCATGGCTCCATTCGAGGCTCTATATGGAAGAAAATGCCACTCCTCTGAATTGGTCCGAAACCGGAGAGAGAGCACTCTTTGGTCCTGATGTGATCAATGAAGCTGAGGAGAAGGTTCGAATCATAAGAGAGAATCTGAAGATTGCTCAGTCTAGGCAAAGAGCTACTATGATAAGCACCATCAGGAAATTCACTATGAAATTGGTGATAAAGCTTATCTCCGTGTCTCTCCCCTTCGTGGCGTTCGCCGCTTCGGAATCAAAGGAAAATTGGCCCCTCGCTATGTTGGTCCTTTCACCGTTCTGGCAAGCGAGGAGATCTTTCTTATCAATTGGAGTTACCGGTCAAATTCCCAAATGTACATGATGTGTTTCATGTCTCCCAACTTCGCCGGTGTTTCAAGGATCCTATCCATGGGGTCAATCATGAAGAGCTAGACTCCAGGAAGATCTCACTTATCACGAGCATCCTATCCGTGTCTTGGATGAAGCTGAAAGAAAGACCCGCAACAAGACTACCAAATTCCTCAAAGTTCAATGGTCACATCATTCCGAGGAAGAAGCAACTTGGGAACGAGAGTCTAGTCTTCGGAGGAGTATCCCGACTTCTTTTCGCACTCTTAGAATCTCGGGCGAGATTCCTGTAAGGAGGGTAGAGTTGTAACAGCCCAAAGCTGAGAACCTAAAAACCGGTGTAAATTTTTCACTTTTGTGTTAATTGCATCATGGCATCCATGCATAAACATGGCTCTTCTGAGTTAATACAACCTTGATATCGAAATGATATGAAGTTGCTAAAACCAAATGCCAAAGTGCTTCAATAAACTCCCCAAACAAACAAGACACTAAAGCTGCAAAACAAAAATACCTGGACATCCATATTGGTCAAGGGAGTTCTAAGAGTTCAAAATGTTATTTTGGACTTGCTCTAAATTTTTGCTAAAAGATTATAATTTGGGGAATTAGAAAATTGCCCGCATTGAAACCTATGAACAAAGTGGTACCAAACTATTTTATGTTGGAGCCCTAATTTTTGTGTAGCTTCTACTCAATATGGGGAGGCTCCCCAAATTTTCCCAAAATTTTATAAAATGTTTTGGTGCCCTAATAAAATTCAGCAACTGAAAGAGAGGAAAAAAACCCAGGCGGCGGTACCACCGCTGAGTTAAGCGGTACTACCGCCCGGGAGCTGCCGCCACCGCTACCGCAGCCGCTACCGCCAGAATCGGCGTCCGACACGCTTGACCGGTACCAACAAGTACCGCTGCCGGTACCGCCGAAGTGGGAAGAGCGAAACCAGACTGCACCAGCGGTACCACCGCTGGGTTAAGCGGTAGTACCGCCGCTGCGGGATTTTTCAGCACGGCTTCGGGGCCGCCCCGCTCTCCCCATGCCCCATCCCTTCACTTGCTCCTCTTCCTCTCTCTCCTTTTTCCCCACGAGCGCCAAACCGAGCCCGCCATGGCCGAGCTCGCCGCCGGAGATTGAGCTAGGCCCGAGCAAATCAAAGACCATAGGAAGTTGCACCTCGACGTCCTCTACCATCTCACCGAAGGAATCAAGCCAAGGCGTTGTACATTACCCGGATTCGCGTTCTTCGTCCGGGACGTGCGCCGCACTCCAAGCAAGTCGACAACGACTCCGACCTTCCCTTCCTTGGGCAAGCCTACCCACGAGTTCAGGGTGAGCATGCAAACCTTTCCATGTTTTTCCCTCGCTCCCTCTTGCTCTCTAGATCAAATCCATCGAGGCTCGCCGTTGCATGGCTTCGGCGTGTGCATCGGGTAATCCGAGTCCAACTCTATCGGATAATCCGACACACCGGATATTCCGGTTACTGATTCCACCGGATAATCCAGCTGACCTGTTCTGACTTTAATACAAACCTGTTCTCCTCAATCTTTGTAATCCGGTTACAAGTATGTTTAATCCCCCCCCAAACCATGCATCTTCACATGTTCATGTCATTCATATGCAAGGTTTTTTTGAACCTTAAGACTGTAGAGCAAAAGCCCTACAGTATTTTATTAACCTTGCACCCACATAATTACAAAATTACACAGCCAATTGGCCAGAAAAAAAGAGTTTAGACTATTTACAGAAGTTCATCAATCCATTGTGTCAATATTGGGGTATGCTTCTTCTTCACCCGACAGACATGCAGGTAATATCATGTACAAAGGCTGCTTTCCAGGACCGAAAAGATGGCAAAAGACCTTCAAAAATAGCTGCATTTCTTTGCTTCCATATATGCCAGCAAGCAATTATAACTACCTCAAAAAAGAATGGCTTATTGAACTCCTTTCTTGCGTGATGTACAACATCCTCTAAAACATCAGTCTGACCCCACTCAATCTGTAAGTATGTCCATATTCTGGCACTAAAGTTACACTCGAAGAACAAATGCTGCCAATTCTCCACATGCCCAGACGGACACAATTCACAGTGCAATATATCAGTAACATTGCAGCCTCTGCGGCGCAGCATGTCTCTGGTATTAAGTCGGTCACTAAGCAGCAGCCATGCAAAAACTTTTATCCTCAGGATACATTTACTCTTCCATATACAAGAGAACAGACCGCTCGCCACCTGATTTCTGAAGGTGTAATGGTAATACAGACTAGAGGTGTACTTTCCATCTGTCCAGATCGTCTGCCAACAATCTTTACCAGAGGGATGCATGACTAGAGAATTCAACTCCCCTTGTAGATGTATCATCTCCAAATAAGCCTAGCTAGAAAGAGGTTAACCATAGGGTTCATCTATTGTGATCAACAAGTAAAGTTGAAGCATTACTTAATTCCTCGGTATATTCGAGATGTGCCCCTTTTCGCATCCGAACTCTATTTAAGTTGACTAGCTTGATTCATCCTTTTCTGGAGGATTTAAAATGTCATGCCATCATGTGTTTGTGCATTGCATTTGTTAATAAATGTGAGGTGTTTGATTGTTGTCTCACGTGCGTTATGTTTCGATAGGTCAAGCAGACGGGGTTCCCCCGCAATACCCCTACGATCCCTACTACCAGCACCCTGATCAAGGCAAGCGTAACCCCCCCCCCCTCTGAGCATGTCTTATCCTATATTTCCGCAAATATTTTCTCCACTATAATATTGCATGCGGTTCCAAATGTCAATTTTATTGGATTAGAGTATCCTATAGTTGCATTAAGATTCCGATGCCAATACCTGTTTTTCCTCCTAATATCCATAGGATTGTATTGTTGGCCGAGATAATTACTATGCTATGTTGATGCTTAGCCATGCTTAGTAGATGCTTAGCTGTACGATGGATGGTTTGTGGTGGAAACAGGTGATGAGATAAAGGGTTGATGGTGGAGGATTGTGGTGACAGGTAATAAGATGCTAAAGGTGGGGATGAGAGGCCACTGTGGTTGTGGTGCTTTGTCTCGTTCACGCCGCCTAGGTGCGAGTTCTTTACCTCCCGAACCAAGACTGAGCATGCAACCATGCGTGAGGCCTATGCATTCGCAGTGCAGGAACCCTCATAGACTAAATAACTCGAGCGGGGCTAGCCAGGGTCCTCTAGTTCGGGCTTCCATTTGCGCGTGCGTGATGATGGTGGTATGAACTGGGATGAGGATGGTGGTGTTAGGGAAATGAGTGGCTGTGGGGTGGGGTGTTGTGCTCCTGGTAGTCCTACCGCCACTGATGATCCTGGAAAGTCCTTAACGAGGGAGAAGTCGACACCGCTCCCACCCAGCGGCTTTCCAAGGAAGAGAGCTAATGCGCAGGTAATGGGCCGGACGATACGCGTGGCAAACATTTGTACACCCCTGCAGGGTTAAAATCTTTTCGAAAAGCCGTGTCCACGGTTAAGGACAACTTGGGAAAGGATGATAAGATCATAGAATAACTTTAACGGAATGATTAAAAACTGGGTACTAGAGGTACCACTCAAGATTGTAAGGTGAGCTTCCTCGAGGGTGATTCGGGAGGTGCCTCTGATGAACAGGTACAGTGGTTGATGATGAGTAAGGTGATGAAAGAAAGAGTACTTCTTACCTCTTTTTGAAAATACTCTGAATAGTCGATGCCTTTGAGTTATGTTTTCATAAATAAAATCAGCTTTATGCAAAACAACCATATAACTTTGAAAGCCTCATCGAGCTAGAGCTCTATATATAATCTTGCGAGTTCGTCGAACTCAATGTCGTTTGTTTTGTTTCAGAGGAGGACTTCACCGACCTCGAAGGTGGGTTCTTTGTGGACGTCGACGAGTAGTCTGGGGTTCCCAGGTGGCAGCTTGGGACATCCCGGAACAGCTGGCGCTGTGATGTTTATCTGTAGGCCTCTTAGGCCATATGCTGGATCTTGTTGTTCAGAACAACCTATTTGGCTTCCGCTTGATGTAATGTTGGGTCTGTGACCTCTGGATGTCATTTGCTATCTTTCTCTATTATAAGAGTTGAACTATAATGATTTGTGTCATAGAGTCTGTGATGTGCCAGTTGTTCCACAAGTCTTGGTCTCTCTATTATGCATTGAGGGTTGTGCCTGTGTTAAGGCATCAATCGGGGTGTTGCGTTGCCGATGATCCATTCCGAGCAACGCCTGCCAAAGGTTTTGGCCGGGGATTGGTAAACCCGTAACCTCCAGTTGTATCGCTTAACCGGTGACACACAGCATCACTGTATAACAGTCAGGTCGGGGCGCCACAAAAGTAAAGGTTGAAAGTCTCATGCGCCTTGAATACGAGTACCTACTCCATGTGTTACTCAACTTGGGAAACAAAACAAGTTCAAGTTTAAATATCATTGTAAGCAAAATAGTATCATTAAGAGCGTCAACTGGGGTACCTCTTGTCCCAGGATATGGAACAAGCCCATATCAAAAAGACAAGACAAACAAATATAATGAACAATCTCAACACCCTTTTTATTTACCATTGGATAGCTTTTTATTGTAAGGTGTATCACCGAAGGTTCACCATAGCATGTAAGTAAATTTCCATCATGAATGATGCATGGCTTAGATTAGCGGCCCAGGCGTCTCTCTAACCATTTAAACAAACTCATTTAAACCTACTTCATTTCCACATTTATTTCACCCATGGTAAGCATCCATAAACAAAAGTACATGACATCAACTAAATGAAATGAAGTGCAATGTTGAAAGCTTGCCATGTGACAGCACATATGGGCTAACTCTCAACCAAAGACATTTGTCAAGCTCATAACATCATAATTTTAATCACAATGGTTCATGTTCATTAAATGCAATAAAAGTAAAGTGTGCATCAAGTTCGTGAGAGCTTTTTAACCAACTTTTCCCATAACAATCAACATAAACATTTTCATTCAGAGGTATAAATAATACAAAATAACATGATAAGCATACTCGGAATAGCATAAAGCTAATAGGTAGATATGGTGGACTCACTGGAAAAACTTTGGTTGAAGGTGTTGGACAACAAGTTTTTGCTTGTTGGAATTTTTGGGCTAGCAAAAGGGAGAAAGTTGACCATCTAAATGCATGCATGAGTGTCCATAGAACTAACTAATCCATGTTAAACAAAGTAAAGTAACATTCAGCATCAAAACATGAATAAAAGATAGCTCTTGATAAAACACTTGCAAATTATTACTCATTAAAAACATATGAATCATGCAACTATATATATATATCTTTTTAAATCAACTCAAACATCCCTTTCCCAATAATTTTTATAGCATCCAACTTATTTCAACCCAAATTTTCAGTAGCTCTCTCATATATAAATGATAATGTGGTGGTCTCTCAAAATAAAAATCAAACCAAAACAAACAAAAAGACGCTCCAAGTTTATGCGATAAAGTGCATTGATCGAAAAACAGAAGTTAGACATGCGCAAACCAAGAGTGTGTAGGTCTAGTGGGGTTGTCTTCACATCCCCAAGCTTATGGTATTCACCATACTTGGATAGCTCTTGGTGCATCTCCTCTAATCCCTGTGAAAAAACTTCAAAACACTGTTTCTCCCATTTCTTTTATGTGGGGTGACATTAGTAGTGATAAACAAATAGATTTCTTGCTACATATAATCCTTAGCCAAAAATTCATATGAATGTCCAGTACATGTATAATGTTGTATGCCTACTCATAAACTCAATTGGATCAAAAAGGTTCAAGTTAAAAGTTCAAAGCATGCATCAAACAAAATGGGATAGAATTTGTCCAGAAAAACAGCAGCAGCAAAACATGTTTTTCTACCCTACTTAAATCTGTCTAAAAATTCTTAAAACATTCATGCATACAGAGGATGAAAAGTTGCAACTATAGTTAAAATATCAGCTCATTCGGAGTTACTGAATAGGAATTAAAAATCATACCGTGCACAGATTCATGCTGGAATAATATCTCCGAATGCAAATAGCAACTTTTTCAAACCAAAATAGGTAAAACTTGGCACTTTATTAGAAATTCCAGAAACTAAACTAAAAACCTAGTCTCTTGTTACAGCAAGAGGACACAAAGAAAATAAAAAAATAAAAACAACCGGGTTGCCTCCCGTAAAGCGCTTTCTTTATAGCCATATAGCTAGACTTCTTACTTGATATTTATTGTGGACGAAGCTCATGAGGGAGCTTAAACTTTGGTGCGTCCCTCTTCCTTGGGAAGTGTTCCATGCATCTATTGTGTGGAAACTGAAACTTCACATTCCCTTCTTTTGAATCAATGATAGCACTTGTGGTACGAAGAAAAGGTCTTCCAAGAATAATTGGACTAGAGGTTTTATTCCCCATATCCATGATTAGAAAATCAACAGGCACAAAGGTCATATGTAACTCTACCATAACATCACTTACTCTTCGTATAGCATGTTTAATGGAATCATCAGCAAGTGCAAGTTCAATAGAGCATTTTTCAAGATTTTTTAATTCAAGTACTTTATATAGTTCTTTAGATAAAACTGAGACACTAGATCCTAGATCTAATATAGCATGGTGTGTCTCTTTTCCAATGGTAACTAGCACTTTGGGAATCCATATATCCCCAAGCTTAGGTGGTATCATAGCTTCTTGGTTGTACCTAGCAATCTTTTCTTTTAAAACATGATTAGCAATATAAGAACCAAAACCAGCTTGGTTATAGTCGATGGAAGGATCACTTGCAAATTTTTGTAAGATAGATATTAATTCATGTAAGCTACAATTCTCTAAGTCAAGCAATGGTTCCTTGACTTCACTCAGCATTTTAACTTCCTCAACTTTCTTTTCTTTCATAACCATAATAGTTTCCTTAGCAATTCTCTCTTGCTCATGAATGTGTTCCCAAGATTTATTTATAACCTCTTGGCAATATTTAATTGTTTCCTCATGTTTTTGAGCTATAATGGTGTTCTTTAATGAGGAAACTTCCTTAGTGAGCTGATCTACCCTTTCAAACAAAGAGTTTTGTTTCTCAAACTTAGATATAAATTCCTTATTAAGCTCATTTTGAGTAGATATAAATGATCTAATGGTGTTTTCCAAATCACTAGAAACATTACAACTAGTGGTATATTTGTTTGGCACATATGGGGGTTTATTATAAGAATTATAATTGTTATTACCATACCCATTATTACCATAGTTCCTAATGAAGTTGACATCAATATTTTCAGGATTATTACCAACTAGTTCTTGCAAAGGCACATTTTCAATATTTTGTTTATTAATGAAAGCAAGAATAGTGTCCATTTTAGATGATAAATAATTTGTTTCTTCTATCGAGTTTACTTTCTTAGATGGATTAGGTGCTCTATCAGTATGCCATTGACTATAGTTTTGCAAAATGCTCTCCAATATGTTCTTAGCTTCTACTATAGTTTTTCCCATAAAAGCTCCTCCAGCAGCGGAATCAAGAATATTTCTAGACATGTAGTTTAGACCATTGTAAAAAGAGTGTAGTATGGTCCATTCATTAACCCCATGTGAAGGACAAGTTCTAAGCATAAGTTTAATCCTATCCCAAGCCATGGCAACATGTTCATTTTCATTTTGCCTAAAAGAAAGAATATTGTTTCTATTTTGCAAAATTTTAACAGGAGGATAGTATTTCTTAATGAAAGCTTCTTTTAGATCATCCCAAATTTTAATGCTATCAATAGGTAATGAATGCAACCACTCTTTAGCTTTTCCTCTAAGTGAGAAAGGAAATAACTTCAGTTTTAAAACATCACTTTCCACATTTTTAAATTTTTGCATGTCACATATTTCAACAAAATCATGAAGATGCATAGAGGCATCCTCCATAGCACTACCACCAAATTGTTCCCTAGTTATCAAGTTCAACAAACTAGGACTTACTTCATAACTATCAGCTTGTATCTCAGGTGTGGCAATGGGCCTAGCAATAAATTGATCATTTGGAGTATTTGTGTACTCACACAACTTAGTTCTGTCTCCCATTTTTCCAAGTTTTTATGTGTTTTTAATTTTTTATGCAAAACTGAAAATAAAATATGCAAACCGAAATGCAAATGCAACACAAAATGCAAGACAATAACAAAACAAAATAAAATGATTTGAAGGTAAAGATGGATAAGATGGTGCTCACGTAGGTGCAACCTCCCCAAGCTTAGGTGTTTGCACAAGTTGGTGATGAAGTTGACTTTGTTGTGAGATACCCTTGGATAAAACTTTCAGCAATGATTCCCCGGCAACGGCGCCAGAAAACATGTCTTGATGGCCCTTAAATGGGTTAGGTTGAGACCCCAATAGCAGAGTGTGTAGTACGGGCAAGACGGTTTTCTCCACGAGGGGTGACTCGAGGGTTTATATCGAACTCTCGGGGAATCAGTAGTGAATGCTTTATCTTCTTATTCTTCCCTGGGAAACCTGCAAACAAAAATAAATTGTTTTGTGCCCTCAACCTCACCAAGTGGTTGTCAAGCACAAGGTGTGAGAATGATAAAACAAAACAATAAATATGCAATGATGATAAATAAATATGCAAGGATGGTGGAAACAATGATGGATGATATTTTTGGGTTTTATATGATGAATGCAAGATGCAAAATTATTTTTGTATTTTCGGATTTATAAATGGCTGAAAATGGAAAATGCTTAAAAGTGGTTGGAAAGGTGTTTCTTATGATGAAAAATGGACCGGGGTTCATGGTTTCACAAATGCACTCTCTCTTTAATAAAGTGGTAGACAATGGAACACTAGAATTAACATATGAGATTGCAACATAAAGATTTCATGACAAGTTATTAATCATATGGGCATCACGTCCTAACATAGAGATCTTTTGGTTATTAATCTCTCTTATACTCCACTAAGATGCGAACTAAATCATAACACCTTAGTATTAAGATAAATCAGAGCATAGCATTAAGTTTCTTGACATGAAGTTAAAATAAGAACATGCTAGATCTAGTCATGGAGAAGTATTACATAGACTAGTTGAAATGCCCGTGCGTTGCTACGGGCTATCAGACAGATGAACTCAGTCATTGTGTTTTGTAATTAACCACACCAACTTCATCACTGTGCATGAAAATATGAATAAAAGTCTATTCATAAATAATTTATCATGTGAATATTCACACCTAGCATTATATGGACGTGTATCTGGCTGGACGCGAGCCAGCTCGGTGCAGGTCGGGGCGAGCCAGGAAAAAGCTCGGTCCAAATTGCCGAGCCCCGAGCTGGCTCGACATTGCCGGCGAGCCGCCAAATGGAGCTCGGCCCGAGCTTCCCCCAAGCTCGGTGCAGCTCGGTGCAGCTCGCGAGCTTCGCGGTGGTGGGTCACTGACAGGTGGACCCGTCTTCCCGGCAGCAGCGGATGCAACATCGGCGGCGCAGCGGCGCTTGCCGGTTCCGGTGGAGCACGAATTCGAGAGTATGGTGAGCACGGGCGTGTGCGTCCCCGACGGCAGTGGGTCAGTGCGTGTGTGGGGATGGCGGCGGCCGGAGTCAGGAGCGAGAGTGGAGTGGGATTGGCCTGGCGGCGGCCGTGCGTTGGCGTGGCGGCGGCGGCCGTGTCCAGTTCCTGCTATTTGAGGAAGAAAGGAGATGGTCCCATCCCGTGTGTGACCTGATTTCGTTGTTGACCAGCTAGATGGGCCAGCAAATTGAGCCCAGTCCTCTCAAATTGAGAAGCAAATTCATAAAATAAAAAAGAAACGCGAGCCAACGGGCTGGACCGAGCCGAGCCTGGCTCGGCCCGAGCTCGCTGCGGTCCAGGAATGGAGGCTCGGCTCGGTCCATTTGTTTCGCGGGCCGAGTTGAACTCGGGCCGAGCCTCAGAAGCTCGGGCCGAGCCCAAAAGCTCGGGCTGGACGTCCAGCCAGACGTGTATTCGTTGACTTTACCATACACAAAATCAGTTTAGAATTAACTTCCCGATGAAAAATAAAATATATATATACATGATAATTTTCATGCATAAATTTGAAGAAGCATATTTTTCCCTAAAATCAATCCATAACATTTGTTGTCATTGTAACGGTAGAATCTTCAGACTAAATTTTGTCTAGAATCTTCAGTTATAAAATAGTACTTTGTGATATTTTTGATTGCACTTGCATTCTTATCATCTAAAGAACAGTGTTTGGCATCCCATAAAAAGTATTTAATATCCGTTACATGCTGTTTATTGTAGTTTAGTTTAGCTAGCAGGGCATCTATTTATCTCAGCTTCTGTCTCACCGAATCTAAAAAAAAACTTCTCTCCTCTCTCTCACCGTTACCTTTCTTTTCTTTGACTTCTCTTTCTTCTTTCTGTCAATCAAGCTAGCGCACGCCGGCCTGTGCACCAGGCATCCAGCCATCCGCGCAGCTCTGCCCCCCGCCCTCCCTAAATTAGCAGTGGCTGAGACGGATTTCTTCGTCATCTCCGCCGCGGGCGTCGCGGTCTACTTCGTGTGGAGAGAGAAGAGGGAGATGAGAGACGCAGAGGTTGGAGGGACTCCGGGAGAAAGGGCGGCGACGCCGTGCGTATCCGGCCGGAGAGGACGGCGTGAGGGTGGTCATGCTGTCTACGGCCCCGCGCCGGGAGTTGTGTTATGCCTCGCCGGTGATTGTTGAGGAGAAGAGCGCGCTCCATCTGGGCGGCGGCGGCGGCGCGATAGCAGCAATTAAAATTGGAAATAGCGAAGCGACCGTATGTCTTGGCAGTGGCATACTACGTAACTATTCTACATATGTAGGGGTAAATCCGGTACTTTAAAAAATGTACCAACACCTCCTGAAGCCATATTATATAGTAGAGATTTATTAAATCTTCTGCAACAAACATTTTACCAAATTTATATAATAGAAAGTTTCGTACATATACCATCGAAATTTTTTCACACTTTAAAACTGAAAAAAAGAAAGTTTGTTCACACTTGATCAGGTTATGACAATAACAAAATGTGTAAGATATATGTGTCGAATCGTTGTATTTGAAAAAGTCAAAAAAAAATCAAGCGCATGAACACGCTGCACGAAATGCGGGGCCAATTTTTCCCACTTTCAGTACACAATACGCCCGAAAACTTTTAATTATTGTACTATGATAACTACGAAGATTAGGACGAAGCAAAGAGAGATGAACAGTTTTAAGGACGCATATCTTCTCGATCTCTTCTTTATCTAAACAAAATCTTCTCTCTTGGGTCACTATTCTACAATGAACAAGCAGGGTAAGGCTCTCATTTTGCATCTTGTTTTTCGTGGTGAAAATGCTGGGGATTTTGCATAGAAAGGAAGACAATTAATTGCCTAACTTCTCCTCTGAGTACACCCATGGTCGCACATGGTGCTACAGCCTACAGCTAGATGATTAAAAAAAGGGAAATCAGGAACACGCAGAACAACCGTATTTTAGTGATCCTCCGATTTGTATTAGAGCGGTGCTCGCAAACGATGTGACTATTATTTCCAATTAATAAAGCTTGCCGTGGTGGATTTCAAAAAAAAAAAAACAATCCAACTCAAAAAGATCAACCACATCGCACCTCCGACTTTTCGTGCCTCTCGAGTCTTGAGTTCATCGTCGAAATATATAAGTTGGAAGAAATAAAAAATTATGATCTATGAAGCACGTGTGACGAATCCTTCTCTTCTTCTTAGAAGTATTGTTCAAATATTAGAAGATGGGATTGCATGGATTACGACTCACCTGTTCCAGGTATATAGTGATATGGCAAATGCAGAACTTCATGGTCAAGATAAGGGAGCAAAGGTGCAGCAACAGCTAATTGTGAAATTTGTATGACCTTGTCCTTACATTGAAAAACAGAGTCACTCTGCTAAGAAAAGTTTTTGGGAAAAACTGAGTCAAAGATTTCTTGTAGCTCTGCAATCAAATCACACCCGATTTAGAACATACATACATAGATTCAAAATAGCTTTAGCCTTGCAGAACCAGCTTGTGGCCATGTAAGTGGAGCTTTGGCCCAAGTAAATGCTAATCTTAATCCTGTAAACACGCCACAACTTTCCAAGCATGCTCGCCTGCAGAGGCCCAGGCAGCTGCCCGGGATTGCAGGGCGCTGGCTACGCCTGACTGACCCGTGGCCGGCCCGAACGACTCCTGCTTCACGCGCGGCCGCCGTGCGGATAGCCGGTGATGTGCAGAGGCAGTGCCACCATCGGCACCCCCGACGCCATTGACTCCATCACCGAGCTCCATCCGCAGTGGGTCAGAAACGCGCCGCAGGAAGGGTGCGAGAGGACGCGCCGCTGCGGCACCCACTCAACCACCATCCCCCGCCCCGGAGTTGGCGGCATGGACCTTGCCGCGCCGCGAGCGTTGTCCTCGCCTTCCGGAAACCGCACCACCCACAGGAAAGGGACTCCGCTAAGCTCCAAACCGCGCGCCATCTGTGCCATGGCCACCGGCCAGATCTCGCCGATGACCGCGCGTGGACGAGCAGCTCGCCATCTGTGCCATGGCCGCCAGACAGATCTCGCCGATAACCGCGCGTGGGACGGGCAGCTCTCCAATGGCCGCGCTCGCGAGGCTCGAGGCTGGACTGCGTTAGTGCGCCGGCGACCCTGACGCGTCGGTCGCCGATTTCTGCAATGGAGGTCGGTCGGTCGGGAGTCGGGACGGGCAGGGGATTTTTCTTCTTATCGCCGAACCGGTATGATCACTCGGCGGTGGTAGCACTGTAATATCTCCCAAAACGCAGGGTAGAATCGGAAACTGAAAAAACGTACCAACCATCACTTCTAGCTATATTATATAGTAGAGATAGAGATGACCGTAATCATGTTCGGCAGCTCATACGGTGCTAATTAGTGAAGCTCAAGAGAGAGAGAGAGATACATAAGTTACTTCCACAAACCCATAGTCCAGGGTGGACTACTCCCTCTTCATCATGGATATGGTGGAGAAGTCATTGGAGGAGGTGGAGACCTCTCCGGCAGCGCCCCGCCGGAGTTTTCCCCCTCCAATATGCAACTCCAAGTCTCTATTTCGTGGTTTCTGTGTTTCTGCGGCCCCCCTTTCCGAAGAGCCTCGGGGACTATTTTTATAGTCGGTTTTAGGTCAAGAGGAAGCTTCTGGAAAAAAGATCGACGGCATCGGAGCTCCGAGGCTCTAGATGGTGGGCCCCACGCGGCCAGGTACTGTAGCTGCGTGGGCCACCCCCTTTTGGGCCTCAGGCCTCCGCTTGTTTGCTTCCTTCGCTCCAAAGTCTTCTTCCTTCCAAATATTGATGCTCATAAATTTCAGGTAATTTGGACGTCGTTTGGGTCCCTGAAACATCAAAACATAGAAAATAGGGTTTTCTGCCTGCGCAGGGTTAATTCCAGAAAAATAGGGAAACTGTGAAATATTCCCAAAATCATTATAAACAGTGAGATAACCCTTATATGATGCAAATATGATTGGAATATAAGTATAATAATGCAAAGTTCATGTATGCATTTTACATGCATCAGTGTTCCGTATTTAGTCGTACGTGCTCGCAATGAGAAACTTGTACAACATCTTTTGTCCTACCAGCCCGTTTGCAGCGGGGCCTCAAGGGAAACTACTGGTAATTAAGGTGCTCCTTTTAATAAAGCACCGGAGCAAAGCATTAACACTCCGTGAACACACGTGATCCTCACGTCACAACCATCCCCTCCGGTTATCCCAATTTCTGTCACTTTGGGGCCTCGGGTTCCGGACAATGACGTGTGTATACAACTTATAGATATGATCCAAAACAATAATTATTCTCATGATTCAATAACATGTTTAGATCTGAAATCATGGCACTCGGGCCCTAGTGTCAAGCATTAAGCCTAACAAGTTGCAACTGTCGTGGTGGTGTCACGGCAGATGCCACAGGTATGGCTAAGTGCGAGGCCGATAGGACGCTGGAGGTATCCGGGGAGGGCTTGCACGCTGAGAAGCGCGCACGGACGAACATCGAACCAAGAACACACAAGCACACACACACGATTTACCCAGGTTTGGGGCCCTCATGAGGAGGTAACACCCCTACTCCTGCCTGTCTCTCGATGTATATGGGTGAAGCACAAGTACAAGATCTGCTCCTCGAGCTGTTTTGCTAGACTATGGAGTTTATGGTACGAGGTAGAAGATGAAGCTAAGCACAAAGGGGTAAATGAGTTCTCTCCTCTTCCGTCCCTCAAGCAGGAGGAGGTACAGGAGTACTTATAGCTGTCCAGAAGACAACGGCTCTCTCCTCCACGGCGGCTTCACGTGCTCCTGCAGAGATCTCCGGGATTCCTGCAGGAGACTTGCACCTCCGAGATCTCAGGTCGTCTCTGCCATGACAAGACCATTTCTGTCTTGTCCCAGCTTATTCGGGTTGTCCCATCCCGGGATGTCGGCATGCCAGGCTCCGGGTTCTCCGGCCAGGCGTGCTCCTCTGCCAGGCCAAAAGACAAAAGCCCTTGACTTCCTATCCGAGGTAAAGTTTCTTCTCTTCCTTAACCCGGCATGGATATGCCGGATTCCCTTCTTTGACCTGGCAAGGCTATGCCGGATCCTCTTCGTCTCTTTCTTGCACATAAGAATAAACAAGAGTAGACCGACCTTGGTATGTCGGTTAAGATGACTCGGCTAACATGACCCGGCCTAAATGACCCGGCTATCATAAGCCGGTTTATAACTCCACCATGTCTCGGTCCCTCTGGGACTTGGTTGACCCATTTTGACCTTGACCCGGTCCACACTTTAGAGCTCTCTATACCACAACTTACCCTACCCGGGGGTAGCCCCCGACATTAGTCCCGAAGCTGGTGCGGTCCTACAACCTCGGATCGAGGGCCACGCCAGGTTTAACAAAACAAATCAAACTAATAGCCTTTTCGACTCAAGTATGTCTCGGCCTGGCCGAATTTCTCCGAGTCAAATTACCAATCTTATCCGACTTTCATCCTCAAATTGGTCTAACCGATACAATGAGACTCTCCTTAACTCCACCGAGTTCCAGTCATGACTTTCATATCTCGGTTTGCCTCGACTCGCGCGTACGGCCGACAGCGCCTCTACACGCGACGCGCACCGCACGCCGCGTACGTCACACGTGTCATGTCCGGTCACTTCAATCCCAGCCTTTGACTACATTTGACCACCCCGCGCGGCGCCTGGGTAACCGCGCCAATGATGGCGAGCCCACCACTATGCCCACTAAGGGACGGTTACCACGGCCAGCTCATGCGCACTCAGATCCGAGCGCGGTTTTGGGGAACTGCTCCAGCCGCTTCGCAAACCGTACGCCTCCGCGCCTATAAAATAGGGGAAAGAGGAACGGTGAGGCCTTCCTCCTCCTTTACTCCCCTCTCCACTGCGAAAGCCCTTCCGCCGCCGCCGCCGTTGTGAAGAACACTTCACCCTCGCATGACGCCGGGAACGCTTCGCGGCCGTCGACGACCAGAATCGACAGCGCCGCCGCTGCCGAACTCCTTCCCACGGGATCTGCATTCTGGTATGGATTCCCCATCTCCGTTTCTTCATGAATCATCTCAAGTGTTCTTCCTAGCATGTTCTTCATTGTTCATCCTTAGGGTGTTCTAGATCTCCAATCGCTAGACTTGCTAGGATTAGCTTTGTTTGCTCATAGATGAACCTAAATAGATCTGTTTCTAGATCTTTTTCACACCCATATCCTGACATGGCTCCTGATAGTTTCATCCTTCCCTGCCCTAGGCTCATGTTTTACTTTCTTTTTTACTTGCTCGGTAGATCTTGCTTGCTCACAGATTCATGCAAACTCATGTTTATAACTTTTTACCCGACTCATCTTTCCGAAATAAATAGATAATCTAAACCAAGATACTTTACCTCGGTTACCTCGGTTTCCGAATCGCTTAATTCGGTTACCCTGAGTCAGTTGCACGGCTCTTCCGGGTCATTTGCATTGTTTCTCTAGGTCACTTGTTCCGATTCTAGATTCATAACTCAGAGTTACTTATCTCGGTTGTATTTGTACTTTTTGCAGGTTTGGTCCTGAGATGTCAGGCCGTAGTACTCCCGACCCGGCCGAGTCATCGGCGGCACCCAGCAACCGAGGTGGGTGGGAGGGATCCGACGTAGAACAAGATGACCTTGACTGGTTGCTCAAGACCCGACGCATCACGGCCGAGGTTATATGCCGGCGTCCTGGATCGGAACTCGAACCGGTTCTAGAATCGGGTGAACGAGTTGTCTTCCTTGCGCACTTTTAGCGCGGGTTTGGACTCCCAGCTAGCCACTTCTACTGGGACTTTCTTGACTTCTTCGGTCTATAACCTCACCATCTCCCTGCCAACGCCATTACATCTCTCTTAGCTTTTACCTCCTTCACCGAGGGGTATCTCGGCCTCTAGCCCACTGTTGCCACCTGGGCCAAGTACTTCCGCCTCCAGAAGCAAACCATCCCGAATAAGGAGGAGGTCGTGAAGGATATGACCGCAAGCGGAGCGGCTAGCATCACTCCGAGGAAACACTCCATCTTTCCTCGGATTACCGGCTTAGAATCTTGCCGGAAGTGGCAAAGGTCCTTTTTCTAAGTGAAGAGCCCAGCAGGGCGGGATGTTCTCAACCTGCCGGAGTTCAACATTGCTCCCCCCACAGCCGAGTTAAACTGGAACTATGACCCGCAGGACACCA
The DNA here is from genome assembly GCA_947311845.1 of Poa pratensis. Lineage (NCBI taxonomy): Eukaryota > Viridiplantae > Streptophyta > Magnoliopsida > Poales > Poaceae > Poa > Poa pratensis. Next base: position 65,149,287 of record CAMZMU010000074.1, read on the forward strand.
TTCCTGAGGTCCAACTGATCCACCAAACCCTTGAGGGTCTGCTGGAAAAGAACTTGAGTGCAGACGACCTCTTGAGGACTTTCATCATTCGCCGAGTCAACCCTCTTCAGCACCGCGTGCACAAGATTTGCCACATGAGTGGTTTGCTGGACCCTATCCGGGTCAGCACCCATGATCTTATCCACCCCCAAGTTAGGAGACGGGTCAAGGCCATCGCCCAGACCGAGATGGAGGATGACTGGCAATGGGGCGTAGAGCCGTATGACCAATCCCGGCTTCCGCCTCGGGTTAGTTTATCACCTTTAAACCGACATGACTCTGTCTTCCGAGGCTATTTTTATCTCGGTGATTCACCATCTGACTAATCTGAATCTACTTCGTTTTTCTTGCAGCTGTTTACTCGACAAATTACCGAAGATGGGGACCTGAAGACCAGGAAGTGGATAAAAGATCACCGCGAGCGACCCGAGGAGACTGAAGATCCGGACAACGAGGATTATATGTCGATTCCTCGTACCAAGACTTCTACCTCGGGTAAGCCATCCGCCCGTGTCTTCGTTCAAGACTTGTCAGACGACGAAGATGACGATTGTCAAATCCTAGATCCCATTGATGCTATTCCTATTTCATGGTCTGCACCTCCTGCTACAGCCAATCCGGGTGCCCAAGGCACATCCCGGAAACGCTCCGGTGCGTCCGGGTCAGCGGCTCCTCCGGCTAAGAAGCCCAAGTAGGTTGTTTCCAAACGTAGGGCTAGGGCCCTACCAACTAGCAAGGGGTAAGATAAATTTTCGTATAACTTTTCTTGCTTTCCTTCTTTCCTTCTACCAAAGTTAACCTCACCCGAGTTAACACTTTACCTCGGTTTATGCAGCGATCCCATCACCACAGAACAGACCCATACTTCTATTCTTTCTCCTATTCCTTCATCGCCACCCCGGGCGGCCAACACCGGGATTAGCAGCCCCGGAGGGGCAATCCCTTCCCGGTGCACGCTACCTCGGCCGACATTCCGCCACTGAATCTTGATTTGGATCTGAGAGAAGGCCAAAGCCTTGAGCAAACCTCGGCTCCGGGCCGAGACAACTCTCCCTGTCTCCTCTTAAGGACTTGGAAATGGAGCGGGCCAAGACTCCGACTAAGACTTCGTCTAAATCGGATCCCCGACTCTCACCTCGGGCACAGCATCAGCATAACAAGCAGCAGCAACAGTTGAAGCAACGGCAGAAGGAGAAGGAGAAGAAACAGAAACAACAACAAGAGAAACAGCAAAAGCTGCAGCAAGAGGAACAGCAGAAGCTGCAGCAAGACAGGCATCAGAAGCAGCAGCAGCCCCCAGTACTGGTCCATACTCTGGCACCACCGCCTCCAACTGTGCCAACCCAGCAAGCCTTTGGCCAACCTTCAACCGACCAGAGCAGGCAAATTACTGTGACTCCAACAGCAAACCGGGCGTACCAAAACCTCTCGGAGATGATTTCCCGCCCCCGGGTCAACAGCCATGTTCTTCCGAGTCTTCGCACTCCGAGTGATAATAGCCTCGGTTCGGTTGGACGGTACGTGATGGATTGGAACGCCACGGACCCCAATGAAGTTTCCTCTACTCCGGCGAATCCACACCCAGTTGGCCCTGGCCTTATTGCGCAATCCCTGCACTCTTTGCAGGTCTCGACCCTTCAGGCTAGCAGGGTTGTCGAGGTAAATTTCTCAGAACTTAGCACTTATTTTTCAATGATCAATATTCACACTATCCACAGTCCCCGAGATTCGGGTTGAGTAACTGATACTCGTCCGAGTGATAGGTAACTCGGCGCGAATCTTCAAAAACTTGATCATTAAACTTAACTTATAAAAAACATTGGGACGCCCAGTCCCCGAGTCTCATGTCGAGTTTACCCGGCATGAGCTTACATTAAACTCGGACGACCAGTCCCCGAGTTTCATGCCTAGTTTACTCGGTATGATTTCTTATCAATCTCGGGCTCACAGTCCCCGAGATTCTTTTTAGCTTAATTCTGTCAGTACTCTTCATCCATCTCGGGCTCCAGTCCCCAAGATTCTTTTTACCCTCACTAACATCTTTCCTTTTGGCAGGATTGCACTAACACTCGGAGCCGGATCTTCAAGAATCTAGCCTTGGAGCACCGGGCGCTTAAGCTCTTCTTCCAGAATCAGCAGGAGGAAATGAAGAAGAAGGAAATTGAGCACCAGCGTGCTCTTAAAGAAGAAAATCCGAGGTGAATCGGCTCTAGCGGGATCTTAACCGGGTCGAGAAAGAGAAGGCCGAGCTGAAGAAGGAGAGGAACACATTGAAGAAAGCTCTGGAGAAGCGTGCTGCAGGTGACCAAAAGATCCAAGCACACATTTCTGAATGCGAGGCTGAAGCTACCAAAGCTAAAGAAGAATCGGATGCCCTCAAGGCAAATGTTGCCAAGTGGCTGGCTGAGCTCACCAAACTCAATGACGAAATGGATAGTAAGTTTCCTAAATCATATCTTTTTCTTTATATCTTCCTGACATGAAATTTTGTGTCGGTATCTCATTTGATTTGGCGTCAGCCTATTTGCTCTCAGAACACTTTGAGCACTGCCAAGCTGCAGCAGCCAACACTGTGATGAAGGCCCGAGCTGGGAAAGCCAAGGCATCCGGGGCTCCGCTACCCGAAGCTTGGGATATTGACGATCACTTGATTGCACTCAAAGCTCGTATTTCTCCCTTGAGGAGCATCGACGTCGAGCTTCTTAATGCCAGTATCCGAGCCTACCATGTCTTGTGGCCCGAATCTCCCAGTGTCAAGACTATTGCCGAGTTGTTCAAATGCTTGCAACAAACCGAGACTCGACTAAGGGAATGGAGGTCTTCTTCTGCTCGTGCCGGGGCCGACGCAGCCTTGCTCTTTGTGATGTCTTGGTATGAGAAAATCAATCTCGATAGCTTGCGTACTCAGCGCGATGGCTCCCCATGGGCTACCGACCCAGCATTGATTGCGAGGCGTGGGGAAGCTGCTACCTTCATGGCCAGGTTTGCCAACACTCGGTCTGTTGAACCTGGTGTGGTTTACTCTGATGATGAAGACGACGAAGAAGAAGAGGTCAATGTTGATGATGGCTCCGAGAAAGAGTATGGTGAATCTGATTCCGAGTCGGATGACTCCGAGTCAACTCCTGATGCCTCAGCTAAGCCTGCGAAACAGTCTGCTGCCGAGATTTCCAATGAGCCAGCGCCTGACTCGGCCAACCAAAGTGCTACCGACATTTCCTTGAAGACCACGTCTGACCTTACATCACAATTAGCTGATTCCCCTTTCCCCTCCCCGTCACTGTAGTAGGAGGAGAGAAGGCGATTTTTGGGCGAATCTCATCGATCCACCGTTGCTCGCCGCTGAGCCGCGGGATTCTCCTCCTCCGTCGGCCGCTCCGGCGGCGGGAGGGTGGGGGATCCCCGGCTCCGGCTTGTATATATGGTAGGGTAGGGGAGTGTTCTCGCCGGCGGCGCCTTGGAGGAGGTGGGGCTGGCGGCGGGTGGTTTGGTGTCGAGGCGGTCTTCTCCGACGGTGGAACCCCTCGGGGTTCGTCGTCGTCGCGCTCGACTTGCGGAGGCTCGAGGCCCGGCGTGGTGCTCGAGTACTTCGTCCTCCCGTCGGATCCGTGCTGGCGGCGGATCTGGCGGCTGGAACCTAGGGCTGGGCAAGCTCGGTGGCTTCCGTCTGCGTCGACGACGATGACGCCTGTGGTAAGGCGGAGGAGATGGAGCGAGAGGGCACTCGCCGAGCTCGTTCATCGGCACAAGTTCCGCCGCTGCGCGGCGGACGGGTCCTGCGGCGTTCTTGATCAAAAGAGGTGCTCTCGGGGCATGGTGAGAAGGGGGACGGCGGGCATCGTCAATGACGCCGGTGGAGAAGGTGCGGTTTGTTCTAGGCCTGGATCCCCTGCGTATGGTGTGCTATATTTCGTATCTGTACCGTGTACTTTGTACGTGGTTTTATGTTAATATACGTGGGCTTTCAAAAAAAAAGCAGCAAGATCACCCCGACTGCCCCCGAGTCTACTACTCCGCTGACCGAAGCTACTCCTGCAACCGAGGTTCCTTCTTCAACCGAGGTTCCCCCGTCATCTGGGTCTGTCCCTGCAACCGAAGCTGCTCCTTCCTCCGAAGCTGCTGCTTAACTTAGATGAATTTAAACTGTTAAATCCCCGGAATGCCGGGTGTAGATGTAATATACATTTTAAGTTCCTCCGAGACTACTTTATTTTGCTTAATTCGAACAAGACGAGGTTTATGTTGGATCAATTTAAACCGAGTCCCCGAGTTTATTTTTTTGTTCACTATACTTGTCAATCTTTGCTCTTGTCTACCATTTAGGCGTTCGACAGTCGAGTCACAAGATAGGAATTATAGCATACAATACTTCATAACATTCGAGTTGGGGTTTAAAGTCATCCGACATAAACAAATATGAAAAACAGGGTTAGTAAACAAGCTATGCCGAATCATTTTTGGGCCGAGTCCCCGAGTTCATTTTCATGTTCGAACCATCACCTCAGCTCTTGACTGCCTTTTTGGCGTTTGTCAGTCGAGTCACAAGATCATAACAAGATAGCATACAGTACTTTGAACTTCGAGGCAAGGCTTCAAATCATTCGGCATAGGAAAAACATAAATGAAAAAACAATAGACAACACATGCATATAGACGAGGCAGTCCCCGAGTTTTGATTCGGGTGCCGACATTTCATTCATATAGAAACCGAGATACATACACTGCGCCCTTTATGAGTAAAAGGGTCGGAGTAGAGCTACATTCCATGGACGCTTGGTTTCCTCTCCGGATTTGTCCATCCTGTGCTTCATCGGTTCCTGTGCATCTATAAGATAGTATGAATCATTGTGCAGAGCCTTGCTCACAATGAATGGTCCCTCCCATGGAGGTGTCAACTTATGTCGGCCTGCAGTGCGTTGCACCAGCCTCAGTACCAAATCTCCCTCTGGAACACCCGAGGGCTGATCTTCCGGCTATGATAGCGTCGGAGATTTTGCTGGTATATTGCTGACCGAGATAAGGCCAGCTCTCGGGCCTCTTCAAGTAGGTCAACACCATCTTCCCGGGCTTCTTTTGCCTCGGTTTCAGTGTACATTGTCACTCTCGGTGCATCATATTGTATGTCGGTTGGCAGAACAGCTTCTGCTCCATAAACCAGAAGAATGGTGTGTAGCCAGTCGATCGATTCGGTGTGGTCCTGAGACCCCATAATACTGCTGGGAGCTCATCTATCCAACAACCCGGAGTGCGTAACAATGGTGCAATTAACCGAGCCTTGATGCCATCTAGTACCAAGGCATTTGATCTTTCTACCATCCCATTGGCCTGTGGGTGTGCAACTGCAGCTATATCCAGCTTAATTCTCTTCTCGGCACAAAACCGAGCAAATTCTCCCACAGCAAAGTTGGTTCCATTATCTGTGATGATACTGTGTGGATAACCATATCTCAGAATTATGTCCTTCAAGAAAGTCACTGCTGTATGTCCATCACATTTCCGGATTGGCTTTACCTCTATCCACTTGGTGAATTTGTCCACCATCACCAGTATATGAGTCATGTTACCTCGGGCTGGCTTGAATTCTCCCACCATGTCAAGGCACCAAACAGCAAAAGGCCAAGTGATTGGAATTGTCTTGAGTGCCGAGGCTGGCATGTGAATCTTTTTTGCAAATCTCTGACATCCTTCACATTTCTGACTATGTCTTCGGCTTGTTGCAAAGCAGTGGGCCAGTAGAACCCATGCCGAAATACTTTGGCCACCAAGGCTCTTGAGCAGGCATGATGTCCACACTCCCCTTGATGAATCTCTAGGAGCATTTCTTCTCCTTCTGCCGGGTCAACACACCTCTGCAGCACTGTGGTTGTGCTTCTCTTGTATAACTCCTTATTGATGATGGTGTATGCTTTTGCTCTTCTCAACACTTGCCTAGACTCGGTTCTATCATCCGGCAGGCTCCCATCAACAAGATATGTCATTATAGGTTGTGCCCACTCCGGGACAGGTCTTACAGGAAACACTGGCATATCTACATCCATTGGCTCAGCATCTGGCTCGTCCGACATTTCCTCGTCAGTCCCCGGGTTCTGCTTGGCAGTCCCCGAGTTATCCCCGACATAACCGACATCAACATCCATTGGAACTGCATCGACTTTGGCATCGGCGGGATATAAATTGATTCGGATTCTGGCGATGGCTTAATGGACGGCTTTCTCAAATGCTCCAAAGCTATTCCGGGTGGAATTGGATCTCTGGATGAACCGAGTTTGGATAGTACATCGGCAGCTTCATTCTCTGCCCGAGGTATATGTGTGTACTCGCATCCTTCAAAAAATCCCGAAATTTTCTGGACATGAAATCGATATGATGCCATGTTGGCATCCACTGCATCCCAATTTCCCGAGGTTTGATGTACAACCAGAGCCGAATCACCGAAGCACTCAATTCGGCGAATCCCCACTTCCTTGGCCACATTAAGCCCATGGATGAGTGCCTCATACTCGGCTACATTATTGGATGCGGTGAAATGAATTTGCAGCACATATCTCAGTTGATCCTTCTTCGGTGAGGTAAGAACTACTCCGGCACCCAAACCAATCTTTGTCTTGGATCCATCAAAATGCATTGTCCAGTAATTCGGGTCATGGGCTGGTGGCTCATACTGCATCTCGGCCCAATCCACAAGGAAATCCGGCAGTGCCTGAGATTTGATTGCATCTCTTCTCTCATACTGTGGAGTGTAAGGGGATAACTCGATTGCCCATTTGGCAACTCGGCCATTTGCATCTTTGCATCCGATGATCTCCGAGATAGGAGCTTCACACACCACCCTTATTGGATGCTCTTGAAAGTAGTGCTTCAACTTCTTGGCTGCCATATAGACACCATACACCATCTTCTGGTAATGAGGGTAATTCTGCTTGGATGTCGATATCACCTCACTCAGATAATACACCGGCCTCTGCACGGTTTTGCCATCTTCTTCCGCTCCACCACTACTACAGCACTCACAACTCGGTTTGTGGCTGCAATATAGAGCAACATCGGCTCTTTGGGCAGTGGGGAAGCAAGTATCGGAGCAGTGACCAACATCTTTTTAACTCGGCAAAAGCCGCATTTGCCTGTGGAGTCCACACAAAGTTATTGGTTCTTTTCATCAATTGATACAAGGGCAAGGCCTTTTCTCCTAACCGGCTTACAAACCGGCTTAGGGATGCAAGACAACCAGTAAATTTTTGCACATCTTTAAGATTTTGAGGCAACCTCATATTCTCAATAGCCCGAATCTTTACCGGATTAGCTTCGATACCTCGGCTAGATACAAGGAAACCGAGTAATTTTCCTGCTGGTACACCAAATGTACATTTATCCGGGTTAAGTTTCATCCGGTATTTTCTCAATTTGCGAATGTTTCTCTTAGATCATCGATCAAGGTTGATTTCTCTTTAGTTTTAATGACTATGTCATCGACATACACCTGCACATTTTTTCCTATTTGATTCTGCAAACATTTTTGCATACACCTTTGATAAGTAGCACCGGCATTTCTCAAACCGAATGTCATGACACGATAGCAATAAGCCCCATACGGGGTGATAAATGCAGTTTTCATTTGATCATCCGGATTTAACGGTATCTGGTGAAAACCAGAGTAAGCATCTACAAAGGATAACAGCTCACACCCGGCTGTGGAATCGATCACTTGATCTATCCGAGGCAGCGGGAATGGATCCTTAGGACATGCTTTGTTCAGGTTCGTGTAATCAATACACATACGCCACACTTTGGCTACATTTGGGTCATCTTTTTCTTCTCTACCAGGACCGGGTTAGACAACCAGTCCGGGTGCAGTACCTCCATGATGAATCCGGCTGCCAGTAGCCGGGTCAGCTCATCTTGTATCACTTGCCTTCTCTCGTCCGAAAGTCGCCGCATCGGCTGCTTCACGGGCTTCATCTCGGGCCTCACAAATAATGAGTGCTCAGCCAACTCCCTCGGAACACCTTCCAGGTCATGATTCGACCATGCAAAGATGTCTCGGTTCTCACGGAGGAATTGGATGAGCTCGCCTTCCTATTTCTCCGTTAACCCGCTCCCTATGATAGCCTTGCGCTCGGGGTGTTCCGGGTCAATAGTGATCTTCTTGGTCTCCTTGGGCGCCTCGAACGCCGCATTTTGCTCCATGTGGCCATTCCCGGCATGCCGAGTTGCGCAGCTTGAGCCATGGCCACCACCTGCTTCATCTTTTTCTTCTCAGCAGCTATGATCAGAGACTCGGCCAAGTTAGAGCCAGCCGAGGCACACTCGATGGAGCTCTTGTAGTTACCCGCAATGGTAATGATACCATTCGGTCCTGGCAGCTTCATCTTCAGGTAAGCCATGTGGGTGGATATCATGAACTTGGCCAGAGTTGGCCTGCCGAGTAGAGCATGGTATGGACTTTCGAGGTCCACTATCTCGAACAGGACAGTCTCGGTCCTGGAGTTCTCCTTGGTGCCGAGACATACATCAATCCACATTTTACCCATAGGTGCACATGAGACACCAGGCACTATACCATGAAAAGTTGTGTCGGTTGGTAACAACATGTTGGCAGTAATACCCAACTTCACCATTGTATCTCGGTACATGATGTTGATGCTGCTGCCATTGTCAATCAGAACCTTGCTGAATCTGACATTCTGGTTGGGCCCAATAAATGTTGGGTCCACCACCAGAGCATAACCTCCTGGGGTTGGCATGATTCGGGGGTGATCTTTTATCCCCCAGGTAATCTCCTGATCTGACCAGTGCATATATTTTGGCACAGCCGGCATAACAGCATTGACCTCCATCTGGCGCCGCGCCCGACTCTTTTTGTCAGTTGCCTCGGTCACGAACACCACATAACTATGATGAGCTTCATGATACTCATTCTGGCGATTAGGGCCGGCATTGCCATAGTTGCCTCCGTGGTTCACCTGATTCACATCATTCGGTTCCCTCCTGTTATCATTCGGCCTCTGTTGCTGCTGTTGATTCGGCCGGTTCACCGGAGTGTTGTTTGCTCCGGTTAGCGCAACACGCTGCTGAGGTTTCGGTTGTGGCGGCCTCGGAGGACCACCCCTCTGGTTCCTCCGGATTAGCTCCTTCCCTCAAGGTGCGGTGGAACCAACTGCACTGCCGAGTCGAGTGATGAGCCGGCCCACGCTTATCATTGGTGTGGTATCTGCACGGTCCATCCAGCATCAGCTCATAAGTGGCAGGCATTGTGCATCTTGGCCCAGGGCTTCTTTCCCTCTTGGTTCTGGCCCAAGGTGGGCCATTGTTCTTCGGCCTCTGGCTGCTACCAGCATTCGGTTGCTCTTGGTCTACCGCAGCAACCATGTTTGACCCGTACCGATGATCCGGCCGATCTTCCCTTCTCTTGTGTCCAAAGTTCTGGCTATCATTAGGCCCGAACTGTCCGGATCTGCTGTTACCCGGGTTTCGTCGACTCGGCTCAGCCGCGTTGAGCAGAGGCTGCATTGGATCTCCAAGTGCATAACTGTCTGCAATCCGAATTGTCTCGGCCAAGGTGGCCGGCATCTCCCTTTGCAACCTTTGCCACAGCATGGAGCCATGTCGGCATCCCTGGGCAAACCAAGAAATGGCCTGCGCCTCCACAACTCCTTCGCAGGAATTGCGCACTGTACTCCACCGAGTCAAGTAGTCTCGGTCAGTCTCATTCTGCCTCTGTACACACATAGCCAACTGCTGTGGCCGATTCGGCCTCTTGTATGTGCTAGAGAAGTTACTCACAAAGGCTTCTTCAAAATCCAGCCAGCAGTTGACACTGCCCTCACTCAGATTGTTCAACCAAATCGGGCTGGTCCTTCCAGCATCTGAGGTATGTACCTCACCGCCCACCGGCGGTTTCCCCGGCCACATTTACTGCCGAGATAATCCGACAGCCAGTCCTCTGGCTTGGAGTTACCATCATAGGTCTTCGCACCTCGGGGCAACTGAAAGTGCGGCACTGATGGCTCCTCCATGATTCGGGGCCCGAAGCATCTAGGTCCAGGTGGGCCCTGCTCTTCCAGTATCTCGGACCAATGGAGCCTGTCCAACTTGATGCGTGCATCACCCGGCGCCAACATGCGCGGTCCTAACCGGGCTCCCAGTGCATTATCATATCTCTGATATCCGGCTCTCTCCAGAGCCGAATTGCCATCATCATATCGGTTGTTCCTCTGGTCAACACCTTGCGGTTCCTGAACATGCGCAACATTTGGTGTTGCTGACCATGGTTTTGAGTCGGATACCGAGGTGGTTGACCTCGGCCAGCTGGATTGAGATTCCCCTGACCCGGATTTCCCTGAGCCGGGTTACTCCTAGCCCGGCCTGCACCGTTCTGCCCGGCCATCTGCTTCTCAGCATAGTCCGGGTTGTAGGTCTGGATCTGCTTGTTCTTTCCCGAGTTTACACTCGGGTTACGATCTCTACTCGGATGCGGCGAAGAAGCTTGACCTTTGGACCTCTGACTGCCGGCCTTAGCCGAGTGTACAATCTGGGAACCCCCAGCCATGGTGTTGCCCTTCAAACATGCCTCATTCTGTCGGTTGGCTATTGCCACCAACTCATTCACTCTCGCTTGCTGCTTGCGGTAAGCTTCGCCGGTTAAACCGGCTAGCTCAGCTCTTGCTGCCTCTGCAGCTCTAAGGGTCTTGGCAGGAGAGCTATAATTCGGTTTTGCAGCCGTTACCCGAGTCGCACTTGACTCGGCCCTACCATCCCTAGCAATCTCTACATTGAGGCCTTTGCCTCTCTTACGCACATCAGCCATGCGACCAGCATCAAGGCCATGAGCCTTGTTATACTCACGCATGGATCTATCAAACTCTTCTCTAGTCTTGGCCATTTCCAAGGCCTCAGCATGCAGGTCCTTGCGCTGCTGCTCTAACTCTTCCTCGGTCAGGGCTACACCCGTACCAGGAACTATGGGAGCGAGTCTTTCGATCACCTTATCCAGAGGAAGAGGCCTGACCTCGGACGTGCCGCCCTGCTCCCGGGTCACCCTCTCCAGGGGTGGCCTAGCCGTCCTAGCCGACTTTTCCGGAGTCGAGCATCATCCTCCAGACCAGCTCCAGTCGCAGTCCCGGTCATCATGACCTCTGCGCAGCTCTCGGGGCGAGTGATGCGCCGACCGCGAGCCGCACAGAGAGCAGGAGGATCTTCTGCCTCCAGCACCCGCGCGGGGTACTTGCAGACGAGCTCGGTGGCGACGTAGGTGTGGAGGGAGCCGAAGGCGATGAGGCAGCCGTTAGCCGGGAGAGGCCTGCCGCCGAAGCAACCAGCGTTGTCGCTGATGAAGTGCATGTCGCCGAGCTTGCACACCAACCCGCTGAGCACACGCTCGCTAGAGGTGGTGATGGAACCCGTCCGGATGAAGACTCCAGCCAGCGCCGCTGCCTGCCCCACGGTGGGCGCCAACTGTCGTGGTGGTGTCACGGCAGATGCCATAGGTATGGCTAAGTGCGGGGCCGATAGGACGCTGGAGGTATCCGGGGAGGGCTTGCACGCTGAGAAGCGCGCACGGACGAACATCGAACCAAGAACACACAAGCACACACACACGATTTACCCAGGTTCGGGGCCCTCGTGAGGAGGTAACACCCCTACTCATGCCTGTCTCTCGATGTATATGGGTGAAGCACAAGCACAAGTACAAGATCTGCTCCTCGAGCTGTTTTGCTAGACTATGGAGTTTATGGTACGAGGTAGAAGATGAAGCTAAGCACAAAGGGGGTAAATGAGTTCTCTCCTCTTCCGTCCCTCACGCAGGAGGAGGTACAGGGGTACTTATAGATGTCCAGAAGACAACGGCTCTCTCCTCCACGCCGGCTTCACGTGCTCCTGCAGAGATCTCCGGGATTCCTGCAGGAGACTCGCGTCTCCGGGATCTCGGGTCGTCTCTGCCATGACAGGACCCTTTCTGTCTTGTCCCAGCTTATCCGGGCTGTCCCATCCCAGATGTCGGTCTGCCAGGCTCCGGGTTCTCCGGCCAGGCGGCTCCTCTGCCAGGCCAAAACACAAAAGCCCTTGACTTCCTATTCGAGGTAAAGTTTCTTCTCTTCCTTAACCCGGCATGGATATGCCGGATTCCCTTCTTTGACCTGGCAAGGCTATGCCGGATCCTCTTCGTCTCTTTCCTGCACATAAGAATAAACAAGAGTAGACCGACCTTGGTATGTCGGTTAAGATGACTCAGCTAACATGACCCGGCCTAAATGACCCGGCTGTCATAAGCCGGTTTATAACTCCGCCATGTCTTGGTCCCTCTGGGATTTGGTTGACCCGGTTTGACCTTGACCCGGTCCACACTTTAGAGCTCTCCATACCACAACTTACCCTACCCGGGGGTAGCCCCCCGACAGCAACAATGACATAAAGTACTAATAGCGGATACTAGGCACCATGCCCTAACAATCTCACAACTATTACATGAATGATCTCATCCAATCCCTACCATCCCCTTCAGCCTATAGCGGGAATTACTCACACATGGATGGGGGAGTCATGGATGGTCGATGGAGAGGCGGCAGTGATGATGATGGCGATGATCTCCTCCAATTCCCCATCCCGGCAGGGTGACAGAACGGAGTTTCTGATCCCCGAAATAGGGTTTTCGATGGCGGCAGAGCTCTGGAGGTTTTCTGGAAAAAAAACGTCGATCCCCCCCCCCCCCCAAAGTTTTTAGGTCAGAGGCATTATGTAGTCCAAAGGGGAGCGTCGGGGGCCACACGAGGTGGCCAAACCATGCGTCGGCGCGGCCCCACCTCTGCCGCGCCGAGGGTGCGTATGGGGCCCCTGTGCCCCCTCTTCGCTTCATCTTCTGGCTCCGTGGGTCTTCTGGAAAATAGAATTTCTATAATTTTTCTGGAATTTTCCAGAAACTTTGACTTTCTGCACAAAAACAAGACACCAGGGCAATTCTGCTGAAAACAGCGTTAGTCCGTGTTAGTTGCATTCAAATCACACAAGTTAGAGGAAAAACAACAGCAAAAGTGTTTGGAAAAGTAGATACGTTTTGGACGTATCAATGCACATTGCCAGCTAAAAGTTCTACACCACCAAGTTCAAGGCTATCTACTCTCAAAATTTCATCTAGGACGAAACCCTAGAGAGAAAGAGAGAGAGAGAGGAAATACCCTTGGGCTTCATGGTGCGGTCCAAATGAAGGGGAGGAAGATCCCCGGCACTGGAGAGGTGGAGGAGCCGGTGGCACGGCGGATTCCGGCGGCGGAGAGCTGTCGGAGGGCACCTTGGAGTCGTCGGTGGCGGCTGGGGAGGTTTTGGGGTCGGGGTGAGTGAGAAGTTGTAAGTCAACTCCTCACCCCGATCCCCTTTTGGAGCCCAGTGGAATTGCCGAGACCGGAGTCTCCGGCCCAAACTCACAGGAGTCTCCGGCCTTGCCAGAGATTCCAGGGTTTGAGGCGGAGACTTCAGTCAGACCGGAGTCTCCGGGCTAGAGAGCCGGAGTCTCCGGCCCCACAGACTCGAAAAGGCCAGATATATGATGTGGGACATGTATGTTGCAAGAGGAGCAAGTTTTCAGATAAGATGGGCATGGGTTGGAACAAAGTCACTGATGGTGGGATACATACTAGAAAATTGCAAGAAGCAAACAATAAAGGCCAATTTCTAGTGTTTCTCTCAAAAACGAACACAAGGTCTAGATACCCAAATAAAACCAATAAGATCAACTCTTCACAAAGAAGAGGGTGGTGGCCTAGGCCACCATGTATGAGTATATGTGGAGTGACACCGCAAAGATATATCTTGGGTTCACTGTCACTACTCTTCATTTAAGCTCACAATTCATGAAATGAAAATATATAGACAAAATGAGTTCTTACTATCGGCATAATGGGGGGAGGGATAGTCCAATGGATTAGGACCGCGCTCCCCCTATGTCCATGCCTACACCTAAAACAAATAGATAGTCAAGAAATAGGTGTGTATGCAAGATAGTCAAGTCAAGCTCCTTGAATCCACGATATTTAGCTTATGCCTCAAATAAGTAAATCTTGCTTCATCAAGTGGCTTCGTGAATATATCGGCAAGTTGATGTTTGGTTGGAATATAGCCAAGCTCAATGTCACCACGGGTAATATGGTCATGAATAAAATGATGACGAATCTCAATATGCTTCGTTCTTGAGTGTTGCACCGGGTTGTGACCAATCTTGATACTACTTTCATTGTCACACAAAAGAGGCACTTTGTCACAATGGACACCGTATTCCTTTAAAGTTTGCATCATCCATAGCAATTGGGTGCAAGCACTAGCGGCTGCCACATACTCGGCTTCGGCGGTGGAGAGAGATACACAATTTTGCTTCTTAGAAGACCAACTCACCAAGGACCTACCAACGAATTGGCATGCCCAGGAAGTTGATTTCCTATCATCCTTACAACCAGCCCAATCCGAATCCGTGTACCCGGCAAGAGAGAAGTTGGAGCCCTTAGGATACCACAAACCAAACCTTGGGGTATGAACCAAATATCGAAGGATTCTATTGACCGCCTTCATGTGGCTTTCTTTAGGAGCCGCTTGATACCTTGCACACACCCCTACACTCAACACAATATCGGGTCTAGATGCACAAAGATAAAGCAAAGAACCAATCATAGAGCGATAAAGTTTTTGATCAACATCAATACCCTTTGGATTTAGTTCAAGATGACATTTGGTGTCCATAGGAAACCTTTTCTATTTAGCATCTTGCATCTTGAACCTCTTGAGCATATCTTGGGTGTACTTGGCTTGAGAGATGAAAGTCCCTTCACTCAATTGCTTGATCTCAAAACCAAGAAAGAACTTCAACTCTCCCATCATGGACATCTCAAACCTATCGGTCATAAGCTTTGAAAATTCATCATTAAAAGCTTTGTTAGATGAGCCAAAGATAATATCATCCACATAGAGTTGGCATATGAAAAGCTCCCCTTTAACCCTCTTGGTAAAGAGGGTGGGATCGATTTGCCCCACTTCAAATCCACGGTCTAGCAATAGCTCTCTCAGGTGCTCATACCAAGCACGAGGTGCTTGTTTGAGACCATAGAGCGCCTTATCAAGCTTGTAGACATGGTTAGAGAAGTTTGGGTCCTCAAATCTCGGTGGTTGCTTAACATATACCAACTCCTTTAGAGGACCATTAAGAAAAGCACTTTTCACATCCATTTGTTGCAATTTAAAGTTGTGATGTGATGCATATGCAAGAAGGATACGGATGGACTCAAGGCGAGCCACGGGAGCAAAGGACTCTCCAAAATCAATGCCTTCAACTTGAGAGTACCCTTGAGCCACCAATCTTGCCTTGTTCGTCACAATCATTCCATGGTCATCTTGCTTGTTCTTGAATATTCACTTTGTGCCTATAACATTGCGGCAATCTTTTGGCTTCTCAACTAAATTCCACACTTTGTTGCGCTTGAAGTTATTGAGTTCATCATGCATAGCTTCCAACCAATCCGGATCTTCAAGAGCCTCGAACACTTTCTTTGGTTCCACCATGGAGATGTGTGCTTGATGCTCACAAAAGCTTGCCAATTGACCTCTTGTGGTAACCTTGCGACTTAAATCACCAATAAGAGACGGTTGAGTGATTTAGATCTGGTCTCAAGTCCGTCATAATCTCCTTGCTTCTGGTAATATGACTAGTGCATCCACTATCAACCATCCATTTAGACCCACCGGAAGCATAGTCCTACAAGAAATCATTGCTTGGATTTAGGTACCCATTTCACAATGGGTCCTCTTTGGTTAGCAACAAGGGTCTTAGGAACCCAAATAGAATAAGCAATGTAACCATCATACGGACCAACATATTTTGCATAAACATCCCCATAATAATCAACATAAAGAATGTAGTTGGGATTGTTATGCCCCGCAAAGTCCCTACGAGTGGTCTTGTCCCTAGTGGCATTACCACCCGCAATAGAAGTCTTGGCTTGTGCGGGCTTGGTCTTGTTCTCCTTGATGTTGCTCACCTTCTTCTTTGCCTTGGCTACATAACCAAGACCCTCCTTTCCTTTGTGTGGTTTTTGCTCAAACAAATAAGCAACACCCTTTTCTTTACCTTTGGGAATAGAGGTCTTGGCACTAGTGGCCTTGGCAAGATCCACCTTCAACCTAGCATTTTCCTCAATAACATTTGCATGATCACAAGAGAGAATATAGGTACTAGGTGAATTAGATTTAGAAAGTTGAGTTTGTAGTTACTCATGAGACTTGACTAGAAGAGAGTGAGTCGTCTACAAGGCCTTGTGAGCCTTGTCAAGCTTCTCCATATCCTCAAGAAGTCTAGCATTAGCAGCCACAAATTCGACTTTCTCCTTTTTAATCACTTTATATTTAGCAAAGACATGAACTCTATCCTTAATGATTTTAGCAATTATTTCATCCTTTTTATCATCAAGAGACTCAAGTCTTTCCTCAAGAGTAGTTTTATATTCACTCTCTTCATCAAGAGAAGCATTCAAGGATGCTACGAAAGCATTCAAGGATGCAATGGTAAGAGAGTCCTCTCTCGCAATTTTTCCCTTGTCTTCAAGGAGTTCTTCGGCTGCACCAAGTTGTCTCATGAGAGACTCAACATGTTTCTTAGCTTCACCTTGCAAGTTAGTCACAAAAGTATCGAAAGCAACAAGTTCTTTCTTAATCACAAGACTAGATTGATCATCCATTTCATGCATAGCCTTGGGAGTAGAAGATGATACCTCAGTAACATGAGCCATGAGGCAACGAGCGTTGTTGGTGGGGAGATTTTCATTGGGGGATTCAAATAGAGAAGATGATGGAGTTGATACAATAGCCAATGCGGCCACCTCTTTAGTGGGTTCATCTTCTCCTTCGGAATCTTCCGAAGGATACTCTTCTTGAGCCACCAACACTATTCTTGGTGCCTTCTTGAAGAATGGCTTCCTCTTGCTAGTGGGATTCTTTTGAATCAACTTTGAGTGATCCTTTGGGACAAGCCTTCCACCATGTTGTTCTCGGTTCTCATAAGGACAATCTTTAATGAAGTGATGCTTGTCATGACAATTGTAGCAAATCTTTGTCCTTGTGGCAAACTCCTTCTTCCCACTTGGATTGTTCTTTAGATCAACTTGAGCCTTTGCCTTGGCCGGGTCACGCCAAAAAGCTCTTGTGGCAAGAGCCGCGTGACCATGGTAGGCTTGTTCAAGATCATCGGGGAAAATGTTGGTTGGGCATGCTTCAACCTCATCACGTTCATCTAGGCACACCACCTTGGCCTTCAAAGCAAGAGAGGGACCTTGTTTCATTCCCATGGCCATAGCACGGTTGTCTTGAGCATTCTTGGTGGCAACCTTGGAGGCTTGAACTTCTTGCATAACTTCATTGGATGACATTTGAAGATAGTTGTGTCTTCCTTGTACGACCTTCAATTCAATGGGCTCGAAGGGCATGAGAGCATTCACATACTTCCTCTTGATCCAAGCATCATCCACATAGGTTGCCCCTACATTATAAAAGGCTTTGGAAAGAATCTTGAGTCTTCCATACATCTCCTCATGAGTTTCATTATCAAGCATGTAGAAGCCTTCGGCTTCATTGCTCAAAGCATCAAATCTATTCCTCTTCATGCTATCATTTCCAAAAAAATGCTTTCGCAAGACAATCACAAGCATCTTTGGCGGTGGTGACATGTTGAATATGATGCATACCATTGTCTCCAACGGCAAGTTCAACCATGTGGAGAGCAGAGGCATTGAGTTGTTTTTCGGCCACTTCCCTTCTTGACAAGTTGTTTGGATCCACAACCTTGTATCCATCTTGAATGATCCTCCAAAGCTCAATAGAAAAAATGTTGACGTGAGATCTCATTGAGTGTTGCCAACTAGTAAAAGCTAATGCATTAAGCTTAGGTGGAGGACCTAAAGGATTTATGCGGGTATAAGGGATAGGTGGGTCGGGAGAGTACCAACCCGGAACCGTATGGTACTCGGGCTTCTCCTCTTCCGACTTGGATGTGGATGGAGGGGAATTCTTAAGTTTGGTTTCTTCATCCTTTTTCTTTTTCTCTTTTTCCTCCTCGGTTTCACCGTCATTGGAGTTAGCGGAGTCCTCTAGTGTGATGGTCTCTGAAGGAACCTTGCCATTTGAGAGTTTCATGATCAAGTCACGCATCTCACCAAATTAGATATCCATGGATGATTTCAATGATGTTTCCATCGTTTTGAGATCGGCCATGGATGCCGAAGTGGCGGCTCGGTTCTTCTCGGACTCATCATCACTTAGTGTCATGCTTCTCGTAGGCGGTTAAGCCCAACAAGAGTGCCGAGGCTCTGATACCAATTGAAATGATCGGTATGACACCTAGAGGGGGTGATGGGGGGATGATAACCCGGTAGACCCATGAAGAGGGAAGCATGACCCACCAGGCAGGAGGCCCGGCCAGGCCAGCTAACCATCAGCATGGGCCGGGTTATGATGTTGGGCCAGCAAGCTTGGCAGTAACCCGGCTAAGGAAGGAAAGCTACTAGAAGGCCAAAGGCGGTTCAGGACTTGGAGGACACGAAGACCAGAAGATCTAAAGTAGGACTCCGGGTTCGGGTAGAACCTGGCTTTACCTTGTACTGCGCCAGAAGACCCAGTCATCTATATAACCCGGTCCCTGAGCCCTAGGTAGACAGAACTTTTACGATCCAAGCTTTAGGCGAGAGAACCGTGGAGAGAAACACACAAACCTTGTAACCTAGATCGAGATCCGGATCTGTTGTCGTAGCCGGGTTATCGAGATCGAGATGAATAATAAGATAGCAGGAAGTAGGTCTTTATCTCCAATGGAGAGGCCGAACCTGGGTAAACCCTTTGTCCCTACAGTGCTAAACAATCTCCCAGACGCCAGAGTCGCCTTGCCCAAAAACTCAAGCTACCCCAAAGTAGCATCAGCCGTGTTATCTACCCCATGACAGTTGGCGCCGTCTGTGGGAAACGCGTCCAAAGGTGTCACCATCATGGGAGAAGCAATGCAAGGAGTGGAGAACTTCGTTTTTTGCCAAATCATAGTCAATGCACAAGGAGAGTCCATTGTTGATGATTCTGGCTGGGGGCCGAAATCAGATCTACTTGAATCAGGTGATGTTATTCCAATTGGCAAGTTCAATGTTTTTGTTGGTATGATTACAACTAGATCTGCTAGTGATGGAGACTATGAATCTGTGTCAGGAGCCGCCACAATTGTTCAATCTGATGGAGAGGAATCAGTTGGCACGGCTGAAGTTGAGTTAATCCTGGACACGCTTGAGGAACGATCAGGAGACCCGGCACAAATCCCGGGTGACGTGGTGGACCGTGCCGAGTCAGAATCGATCCTGCCCTTGTTTGAAGGCCGGTTCGAATATGATGCAGAAGAAGAGGATGAGGAGGAGCAAGAGTCCAGCCCAAGCCCGGTTCGGAGGGTAGCGGTGTACACTGCGCCTTCGACCAATATGCAAGCATCACCTTCAACTGTTGTTCCACCGGCCTTTACTCCGGGTCAACAGCAACAGCTGCCCCTGATATTGGAGCTGGCGGATTAGAGAACTGATGGAGAGCCGACTTCGGTGTCAGATGAAAGTGAAGACACGACGAGATACAGAAAGAGATTCGGTTTCCTGCATAACCGAGCTCAAGGAGAGGAAAGAAACAACACAGCTGCTGCCCCGGCCTTGTTTAACAATGGCCTGGTCTTGGATCCATCATCACTCACGAGGTTGGTTACCCCAGAAAATGCAGCAGTTAGAGCAATAGAGTTAGATACAGCATGCCGAGCTTTGGAACAGATGCGCCGAAACGCAGAGGCAGAAAGGCAAGAGATAGAAGCAAGAAAGAAGCAAATTGAGCTTGAAGAAAATTGTCTCAATGAGATGACCCGGGTTCACCAGAGGAGGCACCAGAGCCGGCTGGCTCGTGGAGAAAATACTGCAAACCCAGTGCCCGTAACAACATTGTTCAGAACCCCAGAAGATCAACCCATTGGTGCAACTCAGGTGGCACCAGTGGCCAGAACAAGTGTAGAGCAAAATAGAGGAACAGGAGGAGCCGGTGTTACAGCAGCAGCATTGCCGGGTTTGCCTGCTGGGGGAGCCAGGGGAAATCTGGGTCAGCCGCCCAGAACACCAAGGTTCCACACGCCGGCGGGTCATTACTCAAATCTAGCGGATAACGTGTATGCAGCAACTCTAGCACTTGACCGTATTCCGCTGGGAGACTCGCCAGCAGAGATTGAAGCCCGGCGTGCCATTGATATGTTGTTCAGCAAGTTCAGTATTCAAGGGAGAAAAGTGCGCTGCATACCACAACTTATCGTAGTAAGAGCCACAGCGGAGGTAACCCGACGTTGTCGGGCCTGCTGCGGTACAGCAGCAAAACCCGCCCCAGCAGAACCAGAACCAGAATAATCAGCAGTACCAACCCGCTCCTGCAATTTCTGTGGCTCAGCAGATAGTCAATAGATCGCGAGCGGGAAGAAGTGCAGCCAACGCAAACCCGGCAGTGCCTGCAGCAGGAGTACCACAAGGAGGACCGGATCCCGCACCAGCAGCATCTGCAAGCTCGCCAGGTAATAATAATTTTTTAGCAAGTTCTTCTAACTTAGCTGGGCCAAAGTGTCTTTCAGATGCCATTAGAGCAGAGCCTTTCCCTGAGAAGTTCAAGGAGCCAAGCAAGATATCCAACTATGAGCCAAGCATGGACCCGGCAAGCTGGTTGAGCAGTTATGAGATGGCAATGTGCATACGCAATGCCACAGAGAATGTTTGTGCAAAGTACATGTATTTGATGATGAGTGATAGAGCAGCAAAGTTGTGGTTCAAGAATCTGCCAGAGAAATCTATCAATTCCTGGGATGAGCTAAAGGCAGTTTTCATCAAGCATTTTCAGGGTGCGTGCAAGCGTTTGTTTTCCATTGAGGATCTTGATCGTTGTGTACAGAAGAAGGGCGAGTCAGCACGTCATTGGATGGGTCAGGTCACGGAGATCCTGCACTCCTCATCTGGTATTGAGCCCAAGGACGCAATTTCATCAATGGAGAAAACTTGCAAGTACGCTCCCCTGGTCCAGAAGCTGGGTCGCATGAAGGAAGGGCACCGGGTTAAGCCGGTCACCATGGCGGAATTGATGGATGCTTGCAATAGGCACGCAGCTACGGACAAGACCCAGGATGACAATGAGGAAGAGAAAGGGAAAGGCACTGTGAACAATGGAGGAAGGAACAATAATGGCTCGGGAAACAACAACAATAACCAGAATCAGCACAAGCGTGGTCATAATGAGGGAAATTCAGAGCTAGTGGCAAACACCAATGCCGGGTTTCAGAGGCAAAGGATGGACGGGAATTATAAGGAAAACAGAGATTATCAGGAAAGCAGAGGTTATCACGAAAACAGGGGTTACCAAGGCAACGGTGGGAATTACAGTAGTGGAAATAGTTATCAAGGATCACGTCCAATGAGCACTGAAGAGGCTTTCAGGATGTTGTGTCCTCGCCATAGCAAGAACGGCAGACCCGCCAATCATTCGTTGGCACAGTGTGTAGATTTGAATAGGTGGAAAAACAACGAGGTACATCGAGCTTTGCAGGTAGCAAGTAGAAGTGGAGGACCCAGCCCGAGTGCTAACCCGGCTACAAGGCCTTTGACTGGAGCAAATGCGGTACCTACCGGAAACCCGGGTCAGGGCCAGAACACAAGTAATCAGGGTGGATTTTCACAGCAACCAAGGCAACTTGGTCAATATCATATATACACTAGTGGCACAACCAAGAGAGAGAGAAAAATAGTCAAAAGGGCGGTTAATACAAAGGTTGCTGGAGTTCTGAGGTATTTGAGGTGGTCAGAACATACGATCACATGGAGTAGGGCAGATCACCCGGATGTGGTGGAGCACCCGGGTCTGCTTGCATTGGTCGTTACCCCCAAGTTCATGGCTTTGAGTTAAAGAAGGTTTTGATGGATGGTGGCAGTAGTATCAATATTTTGTACTGGGAGACGTTCATACGTATGGGTTTGAAGGAGTCACAGCTGCAGAAAACATCAACAATTTTTCACGGTATAGTTCTTGGGAAATCAGCCACACTAGAGGGAAAAATTTCACTAGAGGTTGCTTTTGGCGAGTCTATCCATAATTTCAGATCAGAGTGGCTCACTTTTGAGGTGGTGCAGTTTCCAAGTCCATATCATGTGTTGTTGGGAAGGCCGGCTTATGCCAAGTTCATGGCAAGGCCGTGTTATGTGTACTTGCAGTTGAAAATACCGGGTCCCAATGGGATCATTACAGTACATGGTAATAGAGAGATTGCAGCAGAGTGTGATGAGGGGGATGCAGCCCTGGCAGAGCAAACTTGTGCTAGAGAGGAGTTGAAAGCTTACAGATCAAATCTTGACCCGCAGGATAACACGGCACTCAAGAAACCAACAACGGAAGATGACAGGGCAAAGTTCAAAGCTGCCAAGGATACTAAGATGGTGGATTTTGTGCCTGGCGATTCCTCCAAGCAGTTCGCCATAGGGACCAACCTAACTGACAAATAGGAAAGCGCGCTCATCGAGTTCATCCGTGAGAATCGGGATGTTTTTGCATGGACACCTAGTGACATGCCAGGCATTCCGACAGAACTCGCTGAGCACCGCTTACATGTTGATCCTAAGGCAAGGCCGGTAAAGCAAGGTTTGAGAAAAATGATTGCAGAAAGAAGAAAAGCAATTGGAGAGGAGATAGCCCGGCTTTTGGAGGCCGGCTTTATCATGGAAGTGTTTCATCCAGAGTGGTTGGCTAACCCGGTTTTGATTCTAAAGAAGAATAATGAGTGGAGGATGTGTATTGATTTTACCAGTTTGAACAGGCATTGTCCCAAGGACCCGTTTGCATTGCCATGCATCGATCAGATCGTGGACGCAGTTGCAGGCAGTGAGCTCTTGTGTTTTCTGGATGCATATTCAGGTTACCATCAGATCAAACTTAACAGGGAAGATTGGGAAAAGACGTCGTTCATCACCCCCTTTGGTGTTTTTTGTTACAAGGCCATGATTTTTGGGTTGAAGAACGCAGGAGCAACTTATCAGAGGTGTATCCAGAATTGTTTTCATGATCAGATTGGGCGTAATGTGCATGCTTATGTGGATGATGTGGTAATCAAGTCAGAGAAAGCCGGGTCGTTTATCAATGACCCTGCAGAGACATTCAAAAATTTGAGGAAGTACAAGATGAAGCTCAATCATACAAAATGTGTGTTTGGAGTTCCAGAGGGAAAATTGCTTGGTTTCATTGTGTCAGAGCGTGCAATTGAGGCAAACCCGGAGAAAATCAGAGCCATCCAAAGTTTGAAAAAACCAGAGGAGTTGGCAGATGTACAGAAGTTGACAGGTTGTGTGGCCGCGCTAAGCCAGTTTATTTCCCGGCTCGGAGAGAAAGCAATCCCTTTGTACAAGTTATTGAAGAAAACAGACAACTTTGTGTGGAATCAAGAAGCAGATGAGGCATTTGAGGCTTTGAAAAAGCAGTTATCAGAAGCGCTAGTTTTGGCGGCCCCGGGTCCCAAGGAACCCATGCTTTTATACGTCGCTACCGGGCCTCAAGCTGTGAGTGCCGTGGTGGTGGTCGAGCGTAAGGAGGAAGGAAAAGAGAACCCGGTCCAAAGGCCGGTCTACTATGTTAGCGAGGTACTATCAAAGGCAAAGAAGCGATACCCACACTGGCAGAAGCTAGTGTTTGGTGTTTTCATGGCCAGTAGAAATTGAAGCCGTATTTTCAGGAGCATCCAATTACAGTGGTCAGTTCAATACCCTTAGCAGATATCATCAGAAATTCAAAAGCTACAGGAAGAATTGCCAAGTGGGCAATAGAGATGGGGGATTATCACATTGATTATGTGCCTCGCACAGCTATCAAGTCTCAAGCGTTGGCTGATTTTCTTAATGATTGTACACAGTTGAGTGCACCACCTCTCACCCCGAGTTTCAAGTCTTGGGTTGTGCACTTTGATGGGTCTAAGCAAGAGCAAGGATCAGGAGCTGGAGTTGTGTTAACTTCTCCCTAAGGTGATAAGTTGAGCTATGTTTTGCAAATCCATTTTGATTGTTCTAACAATGTGGCAGAGTATGAGGCCTTGTTGCATGGTTTGCGTATGGCAAAGGAGATGAACATCAAGCGTGTCAAGTGCTATGGGGATTCAGACCTTGTGGCGCAGCAAGTTTCAGGAACTTGGGACAGAAAAGATGCAACAATGGCGGCTTACAGACGAGAGGTGGAAAGGGTAGCCGGGTTCTTCTCAGGCTACCAGGTGGATCACATTGATCGCAGGAAAAATGATGTTGCAGATGCTTTATCAAGACTCGGCTCACGTAGAGAGCCGGTTCCACCTAATGTTTTCTTGGACGAGCTATGGACTCCATCAGTCAAGCTTCAGGATGCGGAGGAGCTGGCG
The DNA here is from genome assembly GCA_947311845.1 of Poa pratensis. Classification (NCBI taxonomy): domain Eukaryota; kingdom Viridiplantae; phylum Streptophyta; class Magnoliopsida; order Poales; family Poaceae; genus Poa; species Poa pratensis. The sequence goes on from CAMZMU010000074.1 coordinate 65,173,777, forward strand.
GGTCAGGAAAACCCGGATTCGCAGTTGGTAGCAGCAACTCATGAAATTCCAGAGTGGACAGAACCTTATCTGGCGTATCTTTTGCGTGGAGAGGTGCCAGAGCAGGAAGTGATAGCCCGGCAGATTGTGCGCTGGTGCAAGGCCTACGTGGTTATTGATGGTGAGTTATATAAGAGAAGTGTCTCAGGTGTATTTCAGAGATGTGTGTCTGGAAAGGAGGGCCGGCAAATTTTGAAAGAGATTCATGAGGGAGATTTTGGTCATCATGCTTCAACGAGATCGTTAGTGGCCAAAGCTTTCAGACATGGGTTCTTTTGGCTCACAGCCCAGGCAGATGCAGAGCGCCTGGTGAATAGATGTGATGGTTGTCAGAGATATGCCAGGCAGATTCATGTGCCGGCTCAGGAATTGCGTACCATACCTTTGACTTGGCCTTTTGCAGTTTGGGGGCTTGATATGGTGGGTCCTTTTAGCATGTATCCTTGCAAGAAAACCCACCTCTTGGTTGCCATTGATAAGTTTACAAAGTGGGTTGAGGTGATGCCTGTTACAAATTGTGAGGCAGCTACAGTAGTCAAGTTTTTGAAGCAGATTACACAGGTTTGGGTACCCTCATAGCATCATTACAGATAATGGCACTAACATGTCACTTGGAGAGATGGCAAAGTTCTGTGGAAACAATGGTATACGTTTGGATGTTGCTTCAGTGGCTCATCCTCAGGCCAATGGACAAGTTGAACGAGCAAATCAAGAGTTGCTTCGAGGTTTAAAACCACGTCTCCGGGTCCCGTGTATCAGAGCCGCTGGAGCGTGGGTTGAGGAGTTGCCATTAGTAGTTTGGGGAATCAATACAACACCAAACAGATCCATAAAGATGACCCCTTTCTTCATGGTGTATGGGGCAGAGGCAGTTTTGCCAAGTGACATTATTCATGACTCGCCTCGTGTGGCGGCTTACGTCGAAGCAGAGAATGAGCAGACCCGGCAAGATTCTGTGGACTTGCTAGAGGAGAACAGAGAGCAAGCACTGGAAAGATCAGCGTATATCAGCAACATTTGAGGCGGTATCATAGTCGCCGGGTTAAAACTCGAACTTTCCAGGAGGGTGATTTAGTGTTGCGATGGGTGCAGTCCAAGGAAGGGATGCACAAGTTATCTCCTCTTTGGGAAGGGCCCTTCATCATAAGCAAGAAATTGAACAATGGTTCATACTATCTGGTGGATGCTAGAGAAAAATTAGAGTCTGTAAATGACACAATGCACTCCACCTTTTCATTAGAAGAGCGTGAGCGGCCATGGAACATTGCCAGCTGTGCCCGTACTATACTTAGCATGAGAAAGAAATATGAGATGTAATATACGATGTAACAGGCAGTAGGTTTCAGACGCGCTCTTTTCCTTACCAGGGTACCTAAGGGGGCTGGAAGGTTTTTAATGAGGCGGCTTGCTGACCTAACCTTTTCTATCAATAAAGTGAAGGTTGAACAGAAATTTGCCTTGTTTCAGTTTACGTTTCAGTTTTTAAGCTGGTTATTTTTCTTTGTCTTATATGCATTGTAGTAGTTCTTTGTTCAGCTTGGTCTTGGGGCTGGTTATTGAGGTAGCTAAGTTATTTCCCCAGGACCCGGCTCATATGATTATCCGGGTCTCAAAGCTTGTAACCCGGCAGAGTAGTTCATATCTTTCATATTTTGAATTCAGTAGTATACATGTTTAGTTTCAGTATCAGTTGTTTATGTTTTTTAGAACAAGTATTATAGTTGTTTTTTATCTTGAGGATGCCCAAAGAGTGCGTCCCACCAGTATTTGGATCAATGGGGTAATGTTGCATAAGCTATTACTTTATAAACATTGATCCAGGTCTTGGGGGCTCTTACTTCAATAGTTTGCAGCTGCAATCCCAAGACCCGGCTTTTATGCCACCAGTATTCTTGGTTATCTTGCTGTTGAGCTGATGTGACTCGCAATTATATGGCCTGATTGCACACCTGGAAACTCAATCAACCATGAGGCCCATTGGGACTTGGTTCGACCCTGTTTTTCTCAGAGAAGTTGCGCCAGGATATCCATGCGAAAGCCGGCTCACAGTTAAAGAAATCAAAAGGGTCATCAAAACCACAGACAGACCAGTATTTGGGCATTCAAGATGTCACATGATTCATCCACGGTTTAAACAGTGCATGAGCACACATCACAGGCATTGTATCAAAATAGCTAAGTTATTACAATAAAGTGCCCCAAGGGCCGAATGAGTGTTTTCTGCACAGATACAGCATCTGCGTAAGTTTCTAAGAGCCGGTCTCAGGAGCCGGGTTAGTAGAAGGAGTTGTGGCCGGGGTGCTGTCTTTGGCGCTTGCGAGTCATCCTTTGCTGCCTCTGCTTCCGCGTCCCAGGTCTTGGGGGCTACATCTCCGCGCCAGGTAATGAGGTGAAGGGATTGGAAGTAGCTTTAATCTTCATCCTCCACCGGAGCTCGTGGCGGAGGTGGAACAGTTGGTGTGGACGAACTGGGAGCAGCTGGAGTACTGGGAACAAATTTATCGGCAGCAATGGATTCCTTGTAGCTTTGCAGGAGGTCAATGCATTGAGGTTCATCGTCAACAACCTCCTGATTGGCCTCGTTGTAGCCATATTGCACAGAGTTCAATTTCAGGCTGTTGGCAATTTTTGTAGCTATGTACCGGGTTTGCTTCACCACCCGGGCATAGGACTTCCTGTCAAAGGGGCTGCCATCTGCATTGTACTCAGGAAAACCTGACGCAAGTGAACCCGGGTACAAGTTGGGGTAGTAGGCCTTAGCCAAGGCCAGGTACGCATCGCCCCGGCTCTGCAGGCAGATTTTTTCAATAGCTGTCGTGGTGGTGTCACGGCAGATGCCATGGGTATGGCTTAAGTGTGGGCTCGCTTGGGCGTTGGGGGAACCGGGGAGGGTTTGCGCGCCTACGAAGCACGCATGAAGACCAAACAAGAACCTCGCAGGAATCAACAAGAACAAAGCAAACCAAGAACAGCGAAGAACACCACGATGTACCCTGCTTCGGGGCCCTCTTGTGGAGGTAACACCCCTACTGCAGCTCTAGCCTACTCTCTTATATCTCAAGTGTTTACAAGTACAGAGCGCTCCTTGAGCTGTATGATGAACAAAGGAACGGGCTCTAGGTAGAAGATGAAGCTTGGGGGGGAAATGATGCTCACAATGGTCGATCCTCCCCACAGAAGGAGGTGGTGTTGCCTATATACAGTAACCGAATTACCCTTTTGCCCCTGGCCGCAGAGGACAATGGCATGGACAAGGAGAACAGGACAAACACTGGCCACTGTCACTCAGCCCAGCTCACCCTCTGTTCACCACAGGCTTATCTTTCCTCTTTGAGCTTAAGGCAGTGTAGACCACAGTAGCCTAGCCACTGCCCCTTTCCCGAATAGGCCGAGTCAGCGCCTAGGGGCTTGTGACCCGGAAAACCTGTGGCAGCACCTTGCTGTCTTCTGAGCCCCGGTCAGTAACCTTACAGTGCCCGTGACTTTTACTGACATTACTTGGCCCCTGTGCATCATCCGAGTTGCCCTACCCGGGTCCTTCCTGACCGACCCGGATAACTTAGCCGGCTCTTCTTTCCTGGATCCGGTTAAACCTCACCTCTTTTCTTTCACTGGCTTGAAGTAGGACTGACCGAATCGCCTTGAGATCCGACCCGGATAACTTAGCCGGCTCTTCTTTCCTTGATCCGGTTAGACCTTAACTGCTCATAACACATCATCTTTGCCCTACCCGGGGGCAGCCCCCCGACAGTAGTCCCCGAAGCTGGTGCGGTCCTACGGCATCGGCTGAAGGGCCGTTCCAGATTCTAAACCAACATCACTAACCGGATCACCTCTAGCTGTCACCGAATTTTCCGGGACATTTGGCAGGAAAAGCCTGTGCAAAGCCGTATAACCCGGGTTGTCAGCTCGTTATCCGGATCCACCGGGTACTCGAGTGTGTTTGACCAGAAGACCACGTCTCCTCGTTTTCTCCGTTGACCGGCACATAGGATCCGCTCCACCGCTTCCAATTCTGCGGCGTGGCCACGAGTGCTTGAAATACACGGCCACAGCAGCTGCCACAGAGTTCCGCGACGCAAGGGATCTAACCGTGCTCCGGTAACCGCGCGGTAGTGGGGGGCAGTTACCGCTGGAGGCTATAAAGAGGGCGCGGTGGTTTTTCCCCTTCTTCTTCCTCTCAACTCCCACTAACCCGCTCCATCGACGCCGCCGCAACCTCGCCATTCAAGGTTGCCGCGCCAGGGACGCACAGCGTACCAGAGCAAGACCATCGGAGCCGCGCCTCGCGCCCATCTCCGACGTTTCTCCGTCGAACTCCTCCTTCGAGCGACTCGCACTGTAAGTTCTTCCTCCTCTCGCCATAGCCACCGTGACGAGTTCATACTCTCGGAATACACACACCTGTTCTTGGTAGATTGATGCGTATCTAAGCCCGTGTTCCTGCCGTAGCACACTCCGCAAATTTTCTGTCCAAGTTCCGCAATAGACTGGCCTAGATACACCTGTCCCCGTTGGAGCAGTTCAACCATGTTTTTACCCGTGATTTTCTTTCTTTTTTACCACCGCTGTAGATCTTCCCAACCCTAGAAACTTGCGGAAAGATGTTTGCGACTTCCAACCGCTTCACCTTCTCCACCGGACCCGGTTAACCCTACCCGGGATAGGATTAGCCGAGTCACCATAGATCGATTCGGCTTTAATGTTATCCGATTCTTCTTTGGTCCCATGGATTCCGAATTTCCTGACCCGGTTATCCGACTCTTTGCTGCAGGACCGATTCGGTTATGGCCAAACTTCCCCCTGGCCGATGGGAAGGATCTGATGTTACCAAAAATGACTTGGAATGGCTACGAGCCACCCGACGCATAACGCCCCAAGCCATCTGCCGCCGACCCGGAAAAGAACTCGCACCGGCGCCCGAACCCGGTGAACGCGTGGTATTCATAGCACACTTCGAGCGCGGGCTCGGGTTACCTGCCAGTGACTTCTTCCGGGCCTTTCTGGACTTCTTCGGATTACAGCTTCACCACCTCCCGGCGAACGCCTTCGTCTCTTTATCAGCTTTCTCTTCCTTCTGCGAAGGCTATCTCGGTCTTTGGCCGAGTGTGGATATATGGGCAAAGTACTTCCACCTTCGCAAGCACACCATCCCAGGTACCAAGCCGAAAGAGCTGACCGCTTGCGGTTCGGTTAGCATCACGCCACGGCAGGGATCCGCCTTTCCCCGAGTCACCGGCCTAGACACGGTGAAGAAATGGCAAAGGACCTGGTTTTACATAAAGAGCGCTGAGGGCCATGACGCTCTTAATCTGCCCGAATTCAGGATGGAGCCGCCCAGAGCCGAGCTGAACTTCGGTTACAATCCGGCTGAAACGATTGCTGAACTCCAGACAGTGCACACCGCTCTGGAGGATTTTTTGAAGAATGGCATGATCTCTGACGACCTCCTCCGGACCTTCATCTCTCGCCGGGTCAGCCCTCTTCAAAGGCGTGACCACAAGATATGCCACATGCGTGGCGCACTAGATCCTACCCGGATCAGCAAGCACGAGCTTAACAAAGCTTCCGTCTTCAGACGGGTAAACGCCATTGCTGTCAATGAGATGTCGGACAAATGGCGGTGGGGTGTAAAGCCATTCTACCGGGAAAAACTTCCTCCACAGGTTAGCTCACCACTCTCCGAACCCAATCTACTTCATCCGCATAACCCGGCCTGATCCGGATTCGCATTACCTTCTTTGTAGCTGTTTGATCGCCAACTTACTGAAGACGGAGATCTCTCCACCAAGGCATGGACACCGGATCTCAGCCCGCCGCGCGAGGGCGAAGAAGATCCGGATACGGATGACTATTTGCCCATTCCCCGTGCCAAGCCAGTCCGCAAGGGTAAGCAATCAAACACTCACAACCTTTCCGACGAGGAAGATGAAGATTGCTGCATCTTAGAACCCATCAATGCTATTCCGATTTCATGGTTACCACCACCTTATGTTCCAGCCAAAGATGATACCCAAGAGACATCTCGGAAACGCGCTGAGGCGCCCGAGACAAATGCCCCAGAGACCAAGCGAAGAAAGAAATCCGGCGACAAGCCGAGCCGTGTCAAACCGATGCCCACCACCAAGGGGTAACATTGACCGAACTTTATTTGCTTTCTTCCTCTATTAACCGAGTCATATCTATCCGAGTTAACTGTTTGCTTTGCTTTATGCAGTGATGTCCTCATCACCGCGCAGACTCATTCATCCATCTCTTCTCCCATTCCTCCATTGGATACGGCCATGGAAACCCAGTCTCCTGACCGAACTGCCACCTCACCCACGCGTGTCCCAACTACCAATATTCCCCAGCCGACTCCCATCTCAGAGCCGGTTATCGACTTGGAGAGTGAGGAAACCTCGGCTCCAATCCGAGATTCAAGCTGGCCACGTCCTTTGAAGGAGCTGGAGAAGGAAAAGGCTAAGACATCGGTTAAGTCCACACCTAAGCCGGATTCCCGTCCTGCTCCTGCAACTCAATCTGCACTGAGCCAAGAGCAGCAGCAGAAGAAGAAGAAACCGAGGCAGCAACAACCACAAGTAACCCCTGAAGAGCAGCAACAGCAGCAACAACAGCAACAAACTTCCGAGAAACCACAGAAACCGCAACATCAGAGACAGACCCCGGGTGCATCACCTCCACCCAAGCCGACTCAAGTTGTCTTTGGCACAACTTCCTCCACTCCGGATAAGCAAGTGATTGCTGTCAAGCAAACCACCGCTACCTCCTCTGCCATTCAATCCGGCCAAGCCAAGCCTAAGCTCAGCACTGCCAATGACTTTATTGAGGCCTGGAACGCCGTGGACCTTGCACCAGGCTTTTCCGCTGCAACGCCGCACCCTGCTGGTCCTAGCCGAATGATGCAATCTCTTCATTCAGTGAAGGTTGCGTTTACTGCATCGCACCAAGTCTTCGAGGTAAGTTTGCCGAATCTTGCTTTTAGTTCGTCATGATCAAATAGTATACACCCAGTCCCCGAGATTCGGGTCGAACGACTGATACTCTTTGGAGTAAGAAAGTCATTCGGCTTGAATCTTTTAAAAAATTTGATCATGATCTTTTTCTTAACTGAAAAAACTGTGAGACCCCCAGTCCCCGGGTTTCTTTTTAACCGATTCGGTCAGTCTCGGCCAATCTCCGAGATTTGTTTTGGCTCCACCTTGTCTCGGGTATCAGTCCCCGAGTCTCTTTTGACGCTATCTACTTTCTTTCAGGAAAGCACGGGCACTCGCAGCGACCTCTTTAAGCAGCTTGCCAACCAGTACCACAAGCTCCAAAAATCATTTGATGCCTTGGTCCTCAAGATGAATAGCAAAGAGGAAGAGCAAAAGCGTGCTTTATCCGAGGAAAAATCAGAGGTAGCCCGAGTCCAGCGGGAGCTTGACCGGGTTGAAAAAGTGAAGAACAAAGTTAAAGGAGAGCGGGATGCACTGCGGAGGGAGAGAGACACGCTCCAAAAGGAGAAAGATACAATTCAGAAGGAGCGAGACACTTTGCACGCCGGGCTACAGAGGCGAGCCGAAATGGATAAGCAGATTCAAACCACAGTGGCCGAGTCTGAAGCTGAACTGAAAGCTGCTAAAGAAGAACTGGCTGCTCACCAAGCGGCCAGTGCGAAATGGCTGGCTCAACTTGCTAGCCTTAACGATGACATGGATCGTAAGTTCACCGAATCCCCTTTTTTCTTTCTGCTCTTAACCGATACATATGCTTGTGTTCCTTCTTGCTGAACTCAGTATTAGCTTATTTGTTTGTAGGAGAGTTTACCAGCATTCGGCTTCAAGCCGCCAAGGCTGTGCGAAACGCCCGAGCTGAGAGAGCTAAATTAACCGAGGCTCCCCTATCCGAGACATGGGACATCGAAGATCATATTACAGCACTTAAGGCTCGGATTGCTCCTCTGAAGGATTCCCACATTGGTCTGCTTAATGCAAGTCTCAAGGCTCACCGAATCTTGTTTCCTGAAGCGCGGCAAGTTGTGCCCGTGGAGGAGCTGATCAGAGACCTGGATCAAGCAATGACCCGGTTAAAACAGTGGAGGTCTTCGTCTGCCCGCGCTGGTGCTGACGCAGCTTTGTTATTCATCATGTCCTGGTACGAGCTGATTGACCTTGCCAAAGTGCGCTCCTTTCGCGAGGGTTCTTCATGGGCTACAGACCCTATCCGGATCAAGATCCGTGAAGAAGCCGCCAACTTCATGGCCGAATTTGCACGCACCAAGCATCTTGATCTGGAGGCTCCAGTCTACTCGGATGGAGAAGACACTGAAGAAGAGGAATCAGACGACGCCTCCGCTGAAGAATATGCCGACTCAGAGGGCGAGTCTGATGAAGAAAAATCCAGCAAGGTACCAGCCTCCGACTCGGCCAAGCTCACCGAACAAACTCCAACCGAGTCTTTTGTGATTTCAGCCACTAACTTGACTGTGATTACTAAACAGGCTTCACGCGATCCGGAAATTTCCGAATCCGCCCATCCTTCAAGCTCTCCAGTCAAGATTACTTCCGGAGCGCCACCATCTTCCGAATCTGCTCCAGCAACAGAACCTCTCGTAACCGCGTCCACTTCCACCGAAATACCCGTAACCGAGGTTCGCGCGCCCGAAGCTCCGCTAACCGAAGCTCCTCCCACAGAAGTTCCCGCAACTGAAACTCCTATGACCGAGTCTGCCGCGACCGAGTCCGCTGCCCCCTGAAGTACTTAACAAAAACATTAAATCCCCGGTATGCCGGGAGCAGATGTAATAGACTATTTTAAGTTCTTTCGAGACTATGCTTATCATGCTTAACGTGATCCGGACAAGGTTTATGTTGGATCATCTTAAACCGAGTCCCCGAGTCTGTTTTCTTGTTTACTACTTTTGCCAAATCTTTGCTCTTGTCTACCTCTTTGGGTGTTTTGACAGTCGAGTCACAAGATAGGAATCATAGCATACAGTACTTGAAACATGCGAGTTGTGGTTTAGAATCATTCAACATAAAAAAAAAAAAATAAATAACAGGGGTTAGTAAACGACATGTGCCGAATCGGTTTTGGACCGAGTCCCCGTGTCCATTTTCATGTTTCCCATATTCCTCATCTCTGCTCTTGACTACCATTTTGGTGTTTGTCAGTCGAGTCACGAGATCAACAACACAACATACATTACTGAAACTCAGAACAAGGTTCAAAGCGATTCGGCACATGAACGGCAACAAACAAAGCCGTAATAAACAACACACGCATAAGGACGAAGCAGTCCCCGAGTCCAGACTCGGATTACTGCGATTTCATTCATGATAAATTGAAATACATACATTGCGCCCTTTAAGAGTAGAAGGGTCGAAGCAGAGCTACATTCCAAGGTCGCTTGGTTTCCTGTCCGGGTCTGTCCAAGCCATCCTCCCTTGGTTCCTGTACATCTATAAGATAGTACGAGTCATTGTGCATAGCCCTGCTCACAATGAATGGTCCCTCCCATGGAGGTGACAATTTGTGTCGGCCTTTGCTGCGCTGCACCAGCCTCAGCACTAGATCACCCTCATGAAACACTCGAGGACTGATTTTCCGGCTATGATAACGCCTGAGATTTTGCTGGTATATTGCTGTCCGAGACAGGGCCAACTCTCTTGCTTCCTCTAGCAGATCCACTGCATCTTCCCGGGCCTCCTTTGCCTCGGTTTCAGTGTACATTGCCACCCTTGGTGCATCATATTCTATGTCAGTGGGTAGGACAGCTTCTGCCCCATACACCAGAAAGAATGGCGTATAGCCTGTGACCGATTCGGTGTAGTCCTTAGACCCCATAGAACTGATGGGATTTCATCTATCCAGCACCCTGGAGTTTTCAACAATGGTTCAATGAGACGAGCCTTGATGCCGGCTAACACTAGAGCATTTGATCTTTCCACTTGCCCATTGGACTCTGGATGTGCCACTGAGGCTATGTCTAACCGGATCCCCTTATTCATGCAGAATCGGGCAAACTCTCCGACAGCAAAGTTTGTGCCGTTATCCGAGATGATGCTATGAGGGTATCCGTATCTCAAAATGATTTCTTTCAAGAAGATTACAGCCGAACGGCCATCCACTTTCCGTATTGGTTTCACCTCTATCCACTTGGTGAACTTATCCACCATCACCAGCATATGTGTCATGTTGCCCCTAGCCGGCTTGAAATCTCCCACCATATCCAAACACCACACCGCAAATGGCCAAGTAATAGGAATTGTCTTCAGTGCCGATGCGGGTAAGTGTGTTTGCTTAGCAAATCTCTGGCATCCTTCACACCTGCGGACTATGTCCTCCGCATCTGCATGAGCAGTGGGCCAATAAAATCCATGCCGGAACACTTTAGCCACCAGGGCTCTTGTACTGCAATGATGTCCACATTCACCTTGGTGTATCTCTAGGAGCATCTCCTTGCCCTCTGCTGGCTCCACGCAGCGCTGCAACACCTCGGTTACACTTCTTTTGTATAACTCCTTGTTGATGATGGTATAAGCCTTGGATCTCCTCTGGACACGCCTAGCCTTGGTCTCATCGCTTGGCAAGCTTCCTTCCTCGATGAACTTCATGATCTCTTCAGCCCACTCTGGTACTGGATGCAAAGGGAACAAGTGCTCATTTTCTTCCACAGGTTTGGCCGCCATTATCTCTTCTATCAGCTTCTGTCCATTCCCCACAATCCGGTTAGCATCATCATCTCTACTCCTCTTTCCCAAGACTCGGTTAGCATTTTCCGAATCTGCGTGAGCAGTCCCCGAGTCCGGGCATGCAGTCCCCGGGTCTTCCTCGATATACTCAACGTCAACATTCATAGGAATAGCTTCGGATTCTTGCTTGGGAATAAAAATCGACTCGGAATCAGGCGACGGTTTGATTGAAGGGACCCTTAGATGATTCAAGGATATTCCGGGTGGGATTGCCTCCCTAGACGACCCGAGTTTTGACAGAACATCTGCAGCTTGGTTTTCCAGCCGAGGTATATGCTTGTATTCACAGCCTTCAAAAAATCCCGAAATTTTCTGAACATGAAACCGATACAGTGCCATATTGGCATCAAGAGCATCCCAATTTCCAGAAGATTGCTGTACGACCAAATCCGAATCACCGAAACATTCAATTCGGCGAACGCCGATGTCCCGAGCCACATTAAGCCCATGGATCAGTGCCTCATACTCGGCTACATTGTTTGACGCTGAGAAATGAATCTGCAATACATATCGCAATTGATCCTGTTTTGGTGATGTGAGCACCACTCCAGCACCTAGCCCGATTTTGCATTTGGAACCGTCAAAGTGCAACCTCCAGTAATTGTAATCCGGTTTAGGTGGCTCATATTGCATCTCAGCCCAGTCACAAAGGAAATCCGGCAAAGCCTGAGACTTGATAGCGTCTCTTCTCTCATAATGCGGTGTGTAAGGAGACACTTCTATCGCCCATTTGGCAACTCGGCCAGTTGCATCTTTGCACCCAATGATCTCCGCAATTGGAGCTTCACACACCACTGTAATCGGGTGCTCTTGGAAGTAATGTTTCAATTTCTTGACCGCCAGGTACACACCATATGTCATCTTCTGGTAGTGAGGATAATTTTGCTTCGAAGTTGAGATCACCTCACTCAAATAGTACACCGGCCTCTGCACGGATTTGCCCTCTTCCTCTCTTTCTACCACAATAACCACACTTACGACCCGGTTAGTGGCCGCAATGTAAAGCAACATCGGTTCACTCGGCAAAGGTGATGCCAAAACTGGAGCAGTGGACAACATCTTTTTCAACTCATTGAAAGCCGAATCTGCCTGTGGGGTCCATGTGAACCCGGTGCTCTTTCTCATCAATTGATATAAGGGCAAAGCTTTCTCTCCTAACCGACTCACAAACCGGCTTAATGAGGCTAAGCACCCGGTGAATTTTTGCACATCTTTTAGACACTTAGGCAATTTCATGTTTTCTATGGCTCGGATCTTAGCCGGGTTAACTTCAATGCCTCGGCTTGATACAAGGAAGCCAAGCAACTTTCCAGCCGGGACACCAAAGGTGCATTTATCCGGATTCAATTTCAACCGATATTTTCTCAAGTTCACAAATGTCTCCTCGAGATCCCCGAGGAGAGTATGTTTCTCTTTAGTTTTGATAACAATATCATCGACATAGACCTGCACATTTTTGCCCATCTGGGAGTGTAGGCATTTCTGCATACATCTCTGATAAGTAGCACCGGCATTTCTCAAACCGAAACACATGACACGATAGCAATACGCCCCATACGGGGTAATAAAAGCAGTCTTTATTTGATCTTTAGGGTTCAGTGGTATCTGGTGAAAACCAGAGTACGCATCAATAAAAGACAACAACTCACACCCAGCAGTGGAATCGATCACTTGATCAATCCGAGGTAAAGGAAATGGATCCTTCGGACACGCCTTGTTCAGATTGGTGAAGTCTATACACATGCGCCACACCTTGACCACAGCTGGTTCGTCCTTCTTCTTCTCTACCAGAACCGGATTGGATATCCAGTCTGGATGCAGCACCTCCATAATGAATCCGGCTGCCAGTAGCTTAGCCAGCTCATCGAGCACCACTTTTCTTCTATCTTCTGAGAGACGCCTAGTCGGTTGCTTAACCGGTTTTACTTCTGGCCTGACAAACAAAGAGTGCTCTGCCAATTCCCTCGGAACACCAGGCAGGTCCTTAGCCGACCATGCAAAGATATCCCGATTCTCACGGAGGAAATGGCAGAGCGCGCTTTCCTATTTCTCGCCCAAACCGGCTCCAATGATGGCCATGCGCTCTGGGTTCTCCGGGTCAATGGGGATCTTCTTTGTCTCCTTGGGCACTTCAAAGGTTGCGCCGCCATCCGGGTTGGTCATGGCCAGCACGCCTAACTGAGCCGACTTCGCCATTGCCACCACCTCGTGCATCTTGCTCTTTTCAGCTTGTATCACCAGTGATTCGGCTAAGTTGGAACCAACTGTAGCACACTGTATGGCCTTCTTGTAGTCTCCCGCAACGGTGATAACACCATTCGGGCCAGGCATTTTCATCTTGAGGTAGGCCACATGAGTAGATATCATGAACTTGGCTAATGCTGGCCTGCCAAGCAGAGCATGGTATGGGCTTTCCAAATCCACCACCTCGAACTCGAGACTCTCAAGCCTGTGATTGTCCCTGGTACCGAACAACACATCTACCCAGATCTTACCCATGGGGGAACAAGATACCCCGGGTACTATGCCATGGAAAGTACAGCTGCTCTGTTGCAACTGATTCGGCGAAATACCCAACTTGATCATTGTGTCCCGATACATGATGTTTATGGCACTGCCATTGTCGACCAAGACTCGGCTAAATTTCACGTTCAGCTTGGGTCCAACCAAAGTTGGATCCACCACCAGTGCATAGTTCCCTGGGCTTGGCATGATCCTTGGGTTATCCGCCCTGCTCCAAGTGATCTCCTGCTCAGACCAGTTCAAGTACTTTGGAACTGCTGGCATCACGGCATTCACCTCCTTTGCTCGTCTCAACTGACTTTTCTTGTCAGTTGGCTCGGTCACGAAAACCACATAACTCTGATGTGCTTCCTTGTAATCATTCCCAGGGTATCCACCTTGCCTACTTGGGCCATCACCATTGTCACTGCCTCCCATGTTCACCAGGTTAACCGGCTTCGTTGCTGCTGGCCTTGGAGTTCCAGCGTTGACCGGGGTCGCATTGGCTCCGGTTAGCGGCATGTTTGGCCTGAAATTCGGTCTAGGAGCACCTCTTTGAGGTGGTCCTCTTTGACCTTCCGCCTGAATGCGGTGATGCCAACTACAGTTCCGGGTCGAATGATTAGCCGGTTTGCGCGGATCGGTGGTGTGATAACAGCAAGGCCCATCTAATCTGGACTCAAAAGTCAGAGGTGGACTTGGTCCCTCCCACACTTTCTTCGGCCAAGCACCTTGATTCGGCCTCCAAGCTGGACCATCAGTTTTCTGCCTCTGCGCATCTCCTCCACCGGGTTGATCCATGTTTACCGCAGCAACTTGATCAGAACCGTATCTGTAATCCGGATCTCTTCTCTTGTAACCGAATTCATGTCGGTCACTAGGCCTTAATGGTCCAACTCGGTTATTAACTGGTTGCCTCCTGTTTGCTCCCACTGCATCCAATGCGGGCTGTGTTGGATCACCCAGCGCATACGTGTCTGCTATCCGGATCATATCTGCCAGGGTTTTCGGCATATCTCTTTGGAGTTTCTGCCAAAGTGGTGTACCATGCCTGCATCCCTGTGCAAACCATGAAATGGCCTGCTCCTCCACTACACCTTCGCAAGAATTGCGCATGTTGCTCCACCGAGTCAAATACTCTCGGTCTGTCTCCCTCTCTTCCTGCTTGCACGCAGCCAGGAGCTGAGGTCGGTTTGGCCTCTTGTAGGTGCTGGAGAAGTTGCTGTTAAACGCCTGTTCCAAATCCATCCAACAATTGATACTACCCGGCGGCAAGTTATTCAACCAGATCCGGGCTGGACCTTCTAACATATGCGGGAGATACCGGACCGCCCATCGGCGATTGCCCCCCGCAATGTGCACTGATGATACATAGTCCGTCAGCCAATCCTGTGGCTTGGTGCTCCCATTATACGGCTTCGTGTTGCGGCCGAGCTGAAACAAAGGCACACTTGGCTCATTCATTATCCGAGGTCCAAAGCATGGTGGACCCGGTGGGCCCTGCTCTTCCAGCTTCTCGGACTGGTAGATTCTGTCCAATTTGAGACGCTGATCATCCGGATCCAACATCCGAGGCCCCAGTCTCGACGCCAGTGCATTGTCATACGTCTGGTATCCGGCTCGCGCCATAGCCGAATTGCCATCGTCATAACGGTAGCCCACCTGGCCACCACTCTGCTGCTGCACCTGTGCCATCATTTGCTGTCCGGGGTGGCGAGGCGGTTGACCTCGGCCAGCCGAATTCTCCCTTCCAGTACCCGGATTGCCTTGACCACCACTGTTTCTGCCTTGTCCGCCTTTTCCTTGGGCTGCAAGTTGCTTGCTTGCGTATACCGCATCATAAGTTTGCAGCTGCTTGCTCTTACCCGAGTTCACACTTTGGGCTCGGTCAATCCCAACATGCGGAGAGGACGCTTGCCCCTTAGACTTCTGGCTAGCAGCCCTAACCGAGACAACTACCCGGGAACCACCAGCATCCGGATTAGCTTTCCTGTAGGCCTCATTCTGCCTGTTGCACACATCCACTAGCTCATTCACTCTCTCCGCCTGCTTGCGCCAAGCATCCCCGGTCAGGTTACTTAATTCAGCTCGCGCTGCTGCTGCAGCCCTAAGATTCTTAGCCGGGGAGCTATAAACCGGCTTGCCTGTTCCGGACCTATGACTAGTGGCTTTACTTGAGCTCGAACCTGCAGCTCTAGCCAACTCGTCGTTGAGGTCCTTGCCTCTGTTACGTAGCTCGGCTTTCTTGCGCGAGCGGTGCACTACAGGAGTAAAGCCATCTGTGATACCATTGGCAGCATTGTATTCTCTCAGGTCTCTATCAAACTCTTGCCTAGACTCTATCACTAACCGAGCCTCTTTTTGCAACCTCAGGCGCTCTGCCTCTAGCTGAGCTACAGTAAGATCAACATTTGCTCCAGGAGCCACTGGCCGAGCTAGCTTTTCCAAGATACCCTCTAAGGAAGCACCCCTGCTTGACGTGCCAAGGGGACCAACCGGATCGGGTTTCTCCTTAGGGAACTTAGCTGTCCGAGTCGGCATGTCAGCCGGATCGACTGGCGTGGCCAGTTCCTCTGGCACGCTCGTGCTGGCACCTCCTTTGCCTGCAGCAGCGTTTGCGGCAGCCACCATGACCTCCACGCTGCTCCCAGGGCGAGCGCTACGCCCTCCGCGAGCTGCGCGGAAAGAGGGAGGATCCGCAGCCACGAGCACCTGCGCCGGGTACTCGCGAACTGGCTCGGTGGCGACGTAGGTGACGAAGCTGCCCAGCGTCATGAGGAAGCCATCCGCGGGGAAGGGCTTGTTGGAGAAGCACCCCGCGTTGTCGCTGATGAAGTTGAACTCGCCGAGCTTGCACACGAGCCCGGAGAGGACCCGCTCGCCGGCACCAGTGACGGAGCCCGTCCGGATGGAAACCCCAGCCAACGCCAATGCTTGCCCCACGGTGGGCGCCAACTGTCGTGGTGGTGTCACGGCAGATGCCATGGGTATGGCTTAAGTGTGGGCTCGCTTGGGCGTTGGGGGAACCGGGGAGGGTTTGCGCGCCTACGAAGCACGCATGAAGACCAAACAAGAACCTCGCAGGAATCAACAAGAACAAAGCAAACCAAGAACAGCGAAGAACACCACGATGTACCCTGCTTCGGGGCCCTCTTGTGGAGGTAACACCCCTACTGCAGCTCTAGCCTACTCTCTTATATCTCAAGTGTTTACAAGTACAGAGCGCTCCTTGAGCTGTATGATGAACAAAGGAACGGGCTCTAGGTAGAAGATGAAGCTTGGGGGGGAAATGATGCTCACAATGGTCGATCCTCCCCACAGAAGGAGGTGGTGTTGCCTATATACAGTAACCGAATTACCCTTTTGCCCCTGGCCGCAGAGGACAATGGCATGGACAAGGAGAACAGGACAAACACTGGCCACTGTCACTCAGCCCAGCTCACCCTCTGTTCACCACAGGCTTATCTTTCCTCTTTGAGCTTAAGGCAGTGTAGACCACAGTAGCCTAGCCACTGCCCCTTTCCCGAATAGGCCGAGTCAGCGCCTAGGGGCTTGTGACCCGGAAAACCTGTGGCAGCACCTTGCTGTCTTCTGAGCCCCGGTCAGTAACCTTACAGTGCCCGTGACTTTTACTGACATTACTTGGCCCCTGTGCATCATCCGAGTTGCCCTACCCGGGTCCTTCCTGACCGACCCGGATAACTTAGCCGGCTCTTCTTTCCTGGATCCGGTTAAACCTCACCTCTTTTCTTTCACTGGCTTGAAGTAGGACTGACCGAATCGCCTTGAGATCCGACCCGGATAACTTAGCCGGCTCTTCTTTCCTTGATCCGGTTAGACCTTAACTGCTCATAACACATCATCTTTGCCCTACCCGGGGGCAGCCCCCCGACAATAGCTGGATCCAGTCAGGCATGGTAGAAAGGTGACCCAGCACTTCAGTGTAGGTGCTTGGCGGGTTTTCCCAGTTCCTTGCAGCCTTGATAACTTCGCAGCTTCCAAAGTACAACTGGCGTACCAGTGTATACATGCACTTGATCTTTTCAGTCGTAGTTTTGCGGACGTTGCCATCGCGCGAACCTGAAAAGGAGAAATCAAAGTCAGGAATAGTGCAGATACCGGGTCTGGATCAGACAAGATTTACCGGGTTTGAGAAATTTGCACTTACCAACAAGTGAAGCGACCATTGCAGTGATCATTTTCTTGAGCCGAGTTAGCTCACTGGTAACGTCATTTAGCTGTTTTTGCAAGGTGTTCTGCTGTTCCTTAAAGTTTTCTTCATGGTCCTGCATCTCTGTCTTCAACTCAGTGTTTTCCTGGGTGAGGTTGTTGACAGACAGTTCCAAGGCCTTCAATTTTTCTTGGTCCGCAACCTGGTTATCAGTTTCAGCCTTCAAAGCTCCTTGCAGCCGAGCAATCTCTTCATTTGCTTTGCTCACATGTTCCTGTTGATATCACACAGAAAGAAATGTATAGTCAAGCCCCAAGTTGTTGCAGGAAAGTTAACTCGGAACTTGGGGGCTGTAAGTATTGACGTTTGGTTAATATTTGATCAATATGGAGCCCCAGGCTGTTGTAGGCATGCAACCCGGCGCTTGGGGGCTACAGGCGTAAAAGTTCAAAATTTCGTGAATATTAGTCCCAGGTAGCTGAGGACAGCTAATCCGGTACTTGGGGGCTACAGTGTTTGAAGTTCTAAGTTATTTGTGAAGTGTAAGGTGCGAAAGTCCCAGGTTGCTGTGGACAGCTAACCCGGCACTTGGGGGCTACAGTGTTCAAAATTTGTTATGTGCAGTGAGTAGTTTTAAACGGTGAAAGTGTTAAGTCCCAGCTTGTTGTAAACAGACAACCCGGGCCTTGGGGGCTACAGGGTTGAAGTTTTTATCTAAGTTATTGGTGTTTCAAGCACCAAGTTCATCAACAAGTGATAATCTTGGAGCTTGGGGGCTAGGCAAAGTATAGTTATGCAAGAGGTAGCAAGAAAAGTAGAAGGAGTACCTGGTATCGTTTATGAAGTAAAGAGACAAGTTCAGTCTCCAAGTTTTTGTGATGAGCAAGGCGAGCAAAGTATTCCTCGCAAAGAGCCGGCGTGGACATGGAGTCCAGAGCCGCCAGATCCAAAGAAGGAACCGGGTCCTTGCCCTTGGCAGAGGGATCCACCTTAATCTCAGGCACAGTAACCTTGGCAATAACTTGAGAAAAAATAGGTCCTACTTCAATTTTAGTACTTTTTCAAATTAGGCTTGACACAAAAGGTAAATTCTCTAGATATGCAACTACGGTGAATTTACCTATATGACAAGCTAGCAACTAAGCAAGATACACGAAGTAAAGACGGTAAATAAGGATAGAGGTAACCGAAGTGAAAGCACGCGGAGACACATATGTATTCCCGAGTTCCTCCCTTTTAGGGGAGTACGTCTCGTTGGAGAGGTGTGAACCAACACAATGGTTCAATAGCCACAAAGGCTTCACCTTCTTCTCCGATGAACCGCACCACAAAGGATTGGTTCACCTTCAACTATCAGAAACCTTCAAGGCGGAGTCCGGAGCCTTTACAACAACGATCCGGGGCACAACCCACAACTGGATTGGGGGCTCCCGAACAGCTACGATTTGTCACAAAGACAACAAGTGAGTACAACAAGAGGCTAGGTTTTCCCAATGGAAACCCTAGCAAATGGTCCCTCAAGTGAATGAGGGGAAATGTAAATCGGCTTGGTGAAGATGTAGATCTGGGCCTTCTCCTTCAATCCTCTAAAGATCAACGAGTTTGGGTGGAGGGATTGGGAGATCTAGTGATTCTTGAGCTTGCTTTAATGGTGTTCTTCAATGTGGGCGAGCTGGCTGGCTGGAGGTAGGTGGAGGGGTATTTATACCCCTCCCCAACATTATACCTGTTGCAGACAGCTTCACACCGGAGACTCCGGCCTACGCACCGGAGACTCCGGGAACATTCCGGACAGGTTCCAGGGGCTGAACCACTTCTGGCATGGAGCAGCTCGGGCCGGAGACTTTTCGACCAAGGACCAGAGACTCCGGCCTGGGGCGGAGACTCCGGTTACACTCCGGCAACATTCCGGCAACACTCCGGACAGTGTCCAGGGAGTGAACCAAGCTGCTTATCTTCGACAAATTCCCCTGGGTCCGGAGACTCCGGTCTTCGGCCTGGAAGTCACCAAAACCTCTTTTCCTTTTTGGTGTTGATGCACACATGTTTTACACGACAAAACCTGCATCACTTAACACCTGATTAAAACATCACTAGCGCACGACGCGCTTGCCGACCAAAAGTGGATTTCGGACTTGGATGTCCAAAACTTCAACACGGATCACATCGCCCAATTCATGCTTCTATGGGACCTCATCCAAGACGTGGTGCTCATCCCGGGGACGGCTGACACCATTATCTGGAATCCCACTGCCAATGGGATCTACTCGGCCAAATTTGCTTACAAGGCGCAGTTCATCGGCGCCATCGCTGCCCCTTTCTTGGGCATCGTCTGGAAGGCTTGGGCCCCTCCCAAATGCTCTTTCTTCGCCTGGCTTGATGTTTAGAATAGATTATGGACCTCGGATTGCCTTGCCATCAGAGGTTGGCCACACCAGCCCACATGCCAGCTTTGTAGATGCACTCCAGAGACGGCCAGACATATTCTTTTTGAGTGCCGCTACTCCAAGAGGGTGTGGGCGGAAGCGGCTGTCTGGCTCAAATGCCCAAACCTGACGCAGGACCTTGGCTCGGGGAGGTCAACTGTTCTCGATTACTGGAACTCGGTGGTGAACTCCGATTGCTCTTCTCGCCAGGGTCTGAAGACGTCAACCTTATTGATCACGTGGGAAATTTGGAAGGAGCGAAACGCCAGAGTCTTCAACAATAAATTTGTGTAGCCTTCTATCTTGGTTCAGAGGATCAAGGATGAAGCGAAGAACTGGATCCTCGCAGGGTTGAAGGAGTTCGCAGCGCCTGTTGACTATTTTCTGTTTGAGGCGTGCGGAGTCTACGCATTGACGCGATGACGATTTACCTTTCCGAGAGAATGGACGGTATATGTTGAGTTAGCTAATCGTTTGGATTGTACTTTCTGCAGTCCTCCTGGTGTTCGGTTTTTACTTTGGTCTCGGTCGTGTCATGTTGCTCCTTCTATATTAATATAAGGCAAAGCTTTTGCCCCGTTTCAAAAAAAAATGTGAGAAAGGGTGGGCTATAAGAATATGCTCCCATAGTCTCCACGGGTTGGTCATAAAGCACACATTTTGGAGGGCAGGGGCGAACAGACACACACATGAATCGGACACCCCAACAAATTAAAGTAATGAACTAAACATTAAGAAACACATAATTCGTAGGCAGTCTTGATCAGTTGATACCCCACTGTCCACAAAAATAGCTAGTGTATTGTACTTGATAATCATCTCTATTGCTGCAACTCATGTCATGTAAAATATGTGCAATTTACGTAACTCTTGCAGCCTGCAGCAACCAGTGGAAACAACTACGATGTCTTTTTTTTTCGTGCTACAGCATTTCGATCTTGTAACCCTGGAACCACCGATGCCACATCCGCAGTCTACACTGAGTAGAAGCAAGAGCAGTAAATACCTCGCGAGACTTAGCGTGCCGTGAGGAGGCCCAAAAGTTTCAGGCGCATTTCGTCGAACACGGCACGCGCAGCACGGAACCAGCGCCCGAATCGATCATGCTGTGCGATCGTGGTAAGAGAGGGGAGGGGTTGAGCGAGTCACCTCCAGGCCGGCTTCGGCGGCGATGGAGAGATTGGAAGATGGAGTATGTTCTGGAGTAGATGGAATGCGGCGAGGGGGTTGCCAAGGCCACAGCCCGCGGCCGCCCTCGGAGTTCGCCGTTCGCCATGGTTGGGGAATGGGGAGGACTTCGCGCAGACCGCGAACGGCTCCGTGACGGAGTTTTTTTTTTTTGCCAAATATGACTTTTTTGCGAAACTAATCTCAAATCTGACCTCTTTCCAAAACTATTTCCAAAACTGACCCTTGAGGTCGGCTCCAACGAGGATGGCGTTGATCTTGTACATGTCGGCTCCATCCTCATTGGCGTCGACCACTTGTTTGAAAAATTCTAAATCCTTAGGAAAATTATTTGACCAAGTTCGGCTCCATCTTCATTGGCGTCGACCTCAAGAGGCCAGATTTGAAAATAGTTTCGAGAAGAGGTCATGTATGTGTGTAGTTGCTTAAAAGGGCCAAATTTGTCGAAAACAATACCACGAGGGAAGGGCCGAACTTTTTTTTTCCTTTTTGATTTGAGAGAGAGCCATCGAAGAAAGAGCCAAAATGTATATGGCATAGTAACTGGTCCAGCATTAGGCCCAACAGCCCAAATTCATCTGCTTCTGGGCCAGTGTGGTTGGGGGCCTAAGCTGCCAGTCCAACTAGTCAGGTTCTTGCGCAAAAAAAAAAAGACTAGTCAAGTTCTTTGCCCTAAAAAAAAGGTTAAAAAAAAGGACAGAGCTAGTCAGGTACTCAGGTTCTCTGCATCGGACTACTTTTTTCGAAGGCGCCCGAGTATCCAGATGCTATCCACGATACCGGATATCCGGTTCAGACTTTGCATCGCTGCCAGAGTAAATTGCACTTTCCACTCCTTGTGTTGCACAAAGCATCAGGTGGATGGAATCTTGTAGGTTCCACCATGTTGTCACAAACAAGTCTAATTAGTATATTTACCTTTGTTGACAGCGAATCACGATCTATAATAGATTAGATCCATATATAAAGGCTGAAAGGATTCAGCCCCCATTTCGCGGTCCACGTCATCGACAATTCAGGTCCGTCCGATCAGAGAGAATCTACGGCCAGGATGTGACCACGTCGGCCCCCCGCGCGCGGTACTGTTCATTCTCGAATTTCTTCCAATGGTTGCGTGCCACGTCGCCCGGTAACCGCCCGGTCGACCCGGTTCCACCCGGTGACTGTGGCTTTTTTACAAAAAAACAACCCGAACAATTCCAAAATTGTTTCCGCGGTCCAGGATTTTTGCGAAAACCCGCCCGCCAAGGATCTTTCCGCGAATTGACAGAAAACCAGGGATCTATTCGTAAACTTGTGCGCAGACCCCCCCCCCCCCCCCCCCAATTTCTCTCTCCCGCGTGACCCGCGCCGTCGCCGGCGGCGCCGACGCGGCGCACCGCCGCTCCGCGCCACCACGTCCAAATCGACGACCAAGGAGGGGCGCGTCGTCGCGTGCTCTACTCCTTCGCCGGCGGAATCCTGCCGAAACGCCGCCATCTCGCTGGGGTCGCCGCCGCCGACCTCGCCGTCCTCCGCCGCGTGCGGGCGCTGCCACGGTCGCTCCGGCGACCAATAAGTGGCGGCGGCGCCGCTCCCGTGATCAGCGCGACGAGGCGCGTGTCTGGGCGCCGCTCGCGCGTCGCAGAGCGCGCTGCAGCGCCGCCGCCGTGCTGGACGCCGCCGCGGCGGATGGATCCGGCCAGGACTGACGTCAGCACGACGCCAGTGCTGGCGTCAGCGCGGGCCCCACCTGTTTTTTTTCTTTGCTTTTTTCAATTCCATAATTGGTTCACAAAATAAAAGCAAGAAAAAAAAACTAAAAATTGTAAAATTCATATCTTTTGATCTACAATTCAGAAAATTACGAGAAACATACCAAAATGTTCAGAAAAATATGAACTATTTATTTATGCCAAGTTCATGCATGAGTGAACAACTTAAATTAAGTTTTTCTTAGAACTACTAAAATGCCACTTCCTTTAATTATGGGATTGGTTCCGAATATTGCTTTTAGTGATATTTTGACACCATTCAAATTGTTATGCATCTTCTAGCTTTAAAGTGAACTTCTTAATTTATCATGTCACACATGCTGGAAAATGCACATGATACATCAAAATGTTCAAAAAAAATATTTCTATGTAATTATGTCAAATTCATGCATGTTTAAACAGCTCATAACCATGCTTATTTAAGGGAGAACTTATGACTATGTTTACTTACGGCAACAAAATCACCCAATTCATAGATTTATGAGGTGTTTTCAAATGGTATTACTAAATGCATTTTGGCTCTATTTATACTCGAACATTTCAATTCGACGAATTTTCAGAAGCAAACTAAATCCAACAACTTATATGTGCAAACTTCTTTTTTGTAACTTTGACCAAATTAATCCTAAACAAATTTTGAATGCAGACATTTACAAATTTTAATTTTTTACGACTCTGTATTTCTCCTTCCTACGAACTATCTGCAATTATATCAATAAATCCCATCAATATATTTGTTACCACCGACCTCTCCGCATATAAAACATGGCTGGTAGAACATTTTAATTTGGTAGGTAACCTTACCATTCCCGCCATATTTTTGCAGCTGTATTTCCCTACGGTAAATATGTAATGCAGTAAATACAAAATCGATTTCCCGACATCCTTGATGTGTAAAACAATATTATTTTAGCTATTGTTTCCCTCATTTTCCAGCCGTCAAGACAAAAAAGGAAAACATATCAACATTACTGCAAAAACACAAATGTTGACTAATTATGGCATATGATTAAATTTCAAATTTTAAAGCCTTAAAATTTTTAATGCCTTCCAAATCTAAACATTAAAAAACCATAAAAAAATTCAAAACATAAACTTTTTTTTAAATTTTGATAGTTTACAAATCTCACTAACTTCTTAGTAATACAATTCCAAAATGAAATTTTCTACGCCGCGGTACTTTCCCTTCTAACCACATGTCCATGGCGTGCACCAAACTTGAAAAAATTCAAATTTAAATACACCCCAATACAGACAATTATTAAGTTCACAATCTTTTTTAAACACAAACTTTTTTGAGTTCCAAAAATTTTCATATTTCAACTTTTTTTGAATATAACTATTTCCAAATTTAAAATTTACCTACCAGGCGCGACGTCACCACGGGCTGGGCTGGGCTGGGCGACACTGGGCTGGGCTGGCCGCTGCGCGGCTGGCTCAGCCCTTTTTTCCGTTCTTTGTTTTTGTTTTCCTTTTTTCTGTTCTTTTTATTCTATTTTTCTTTTTACAAAAACTTTTACATCTTTATAAATGCAGCTCCAGTAATTTCCAAACATACACAACTCCAAAATGTAGGCATTTCACCAACTTTTCGAAATCAAACAATTCAATTTCAAAATCTAAACATTCCACCAACCTTCAAGATTCGAACAATTCGTAAATACAAACCTTTTTTTGTATTTCGACGCATTCAAATCCGAATACAGTTTGAACATGGCCATTTAAAAAAAATGCACCAACGTATTTACCGATAGACAAATTTTAATCTAAAGATTAACAAATTAGAATCTTTAGCACCGCGCTATTCACAAGTATGAAAAATATGTCAACATGAACACAGAGCATGAGCATTTAGTCAGCGTTAAAATAATTCAAATATGAATAGATACTTATGAACATATACACTTTTTAAATTTCAACAATGCACATTTTCTTTGAACTTCAACAAATTTACAATGTGCACAATTTTTAAATACGGATATTTCCAAATTTGAATATTTTACTCCGCGGTATTTTCCTCCTAACCGCATGACCGCGACGTATACCGTTTTGATCCCAATTTCAAATTTCAAACCTCCAAACATTCCAGCAATCTTTCAGATCTGATCATTCTATGAACGACAAAAGACTTCATACCCTAATACAATTCCACTTTAACCAATTTAAAAAATTTAACATTTTTTTAGCGTGAACTCTTCTTGAATTACAACCGTTTTCAAATTTGAGCAATCTTTAAAGTCCGACTATCTTTAATAAGTTTTTTTTCTTCCAAATTTCAGTGATTTCAACATCGCCATTTTCAAATTAAAATTTAAAAACAGGGGCGCGTCGTTCCAACGATTTCCAAGCTTACACAATTTTAAAGCATCGTCAGTTTTAAATTAAAGTTTTAAAGATGCCGCGCTCCAGATGACTAGTAGGATTATACTTTTGCTAGCTCTTGGTGATGTCTCAAGACAGTTCTCCTCGCAGTCGCAGGTGTGTTGTTCGTCCCAGATCTACTCCCTCCGTTCCAAATTAATTGACTTTCATTTATCCAAATGTGAATGTATCTATACTTGTAACATGTCTAGATACATTCACATGTGGTCAAATAGAAGTCAATTAATTTGGAACGGAGGGAGTATTTCGTTATTAAGATCCGCCGAACAGAGGTCAATGCCATTCGCGCTAGTTCCGACATCGTCCATGCTAGCCGGTCAAACCAACACCATTTCGCTAAACTTGTCAAGGATGGAGATGGAACCCGCACACACCGAGCATGCAATGCACCACCCCAACCATGCAGTCGTCAAACATCTAGCCCACCGAAACAGATCCTCGATCCCACGGCGAGATAGTGGTGGCCGCCGCACCACCCATGGAGGATACCAGCTATTTTTTTTAAATAATACATTTTTTTACAGAAATTCGACGAATATTACGCGTTCTGGGAGAATTTGAAAAATAATGTGGCCTAATTTGCGGTCAGGACAATTAGTACCTATCGTCGGGGGCCAGGACGATTAGTGCCTATCGTCGGGGGACTAGACGATTAGGTGGACGATCAGTACCTATCGTCTGGGGCCACAACGATAGGTACTAATCGTCCAGGCCCTGGACGACTGGTGCATCCATGCATGCACGCGTTGCTCACGTTAGCAAAGCAAGAGCAGACGATCAGCTCGACGTGTGTGCTCGCCGGGCTGCCGTGCATGCTCGCCGTGCGTGGTCGCCGGCTGGCCGTGCGTGCTCGCCGGGCTAGCCGTGTGTGCACTCACTGGCTCACCGGACTACCGTGCGTGCGGGCGCTCGCCGACGCGGACAGGCTGGCCGTGCGTGCTCGCCGGGCCGCCGTGCTAGGATGTGTGCACTCGCACACGCACGCATGCATGCACGCACGAGCCCGAGCTGGCTGTGTATGCACTAGCACTCAACGATCGATCAACTGAAGTGCTCGAGCTGGCTAGCAATGAAACCACACGCGTCAACGGGCGAGCCAGCGAGTGCACACACGGCTAGCCCGGCGACCACACACGGCGAGCACGCACATCGAGCTGATCGTCTGCTCTTGCTTTGCTAGTGTGAGCAACGCATGGCACCAGTCGTCCAGGGCCTGAACGATTAGTACCTATCGTTGTGGCCCCCGACGATAGACCCTTATCGTGTTGGCCGCCGACGATTGGAGCTTATCGTGTTGGCTGCCGACGAGCAGGTCCTGCAGCCGACGGACGATGACCCTATTGTCCTGGCCCCGACGATAGGTGCTTATCGTTCATGCCGCAAATTAGGGTGTATTATTTTTGAAATAATCTCAGACCGCGTAATATTCGTCGATTTTCCGTAAAAAAATGTATTATTTAAAAAAAATTAGCGAGGATACCAGACGTTGGAGACACCACGGAACATCGGCGGCTTGTAGTGCCCCACATGTCCATCTCCGAAAATCCTCCACGACTAGTAAGGAACAAGGGCCCCGTCGCTGCCAAGGAGGAGTGACGTTGTCAGCAACTTTATCGAGGCGCTACTAGAGCAAGGACGAACAATCATGTTTTTATGCATCTCGATGCACTGTTGTCGGAGATAAATAGAGTAGTTAGACTTGCTTGCAAACTTATACGTCTACCCTCTGAAATTTGCAAAAGATAAATTCTAACTTCATGGTGTTTTGTGCAATGCAAGAAGCTAAAGTGGTGGAAAGCGCAATTTCCTCTTTGTGGTGCCATTTATGCATTTAACCCCTTTACTTTGGCTTATTATACTAGAAGGAGAGGGACGTCGGGGCTCCTTGTCCTTTCGATGTCTCCTACTACTATTGTCATCGCATGTTTCTTCCTCAACGTTTGTTGTTAGGAGCATGCGGGTCTCGGTTTAGCGTCATATGATAAGCATGTTTGCTAGGTTTATTTTTTGCTATTAAATATTATAACCCACAAAGCACCTAATATAAGGGTTTTTGTCTTTAGATTTTGACTTATGTCATCATGCAACGGTATCCAATTAAAAGTCAAAATCCAAAACCAAAAGCCCCTATTTAAGTGTGTTTTTTGCGAATAAGGACCACCGATCTATTGATAACCATCCATAGTATAAAAATAGCTCATAAACTGATAAAATTTACAAATAGGTTCTTGGACCACCTAGGATGACTACAAACCCTAGCACAAGCTGAAAGCACGCCGCCGTCCTTGGGTGCAGGGCAAAGTTTATTGTAGTAAAGCTTGTTGTAGTAGATAAACAGGAAGTTGTTGCGCTAAGACTACAAAGGGTCAGCACATTAGAGCACCAACCATCGCCAAAGATAAGACTCGTAAATCGGAAGAGCCAGGCCAAAATTTTGGGCAATCAAACATTTAAATTATAATCTTAAAACTTCAGGAGAAACCCGGTTGCATGCGTTAGATCCGTTTAGAAACATATCTTATGAAAGTGTGGGATTATTTAAAAAGAAAGTAAAATTTTGGCATGATAGAAAAACTCAGAAAAAGAAACTTAGTATCGGAGCTAAATTAGTACTTTATAGCATCTCTAATAGATGATGCAAAATAGGTATCGTTCCCAAGAAAATGGTTTTTACGTCACCAAACAGCAAAAGCGCAACTCTAAAATATGATGTATCACTAAATAGTGCTGCAAATTTTTGGGCATGCCCCAAAATTTAACTTAGGTGATGTGATAGGGCTGCAAAAAAGGCAACTCGCTGCCGCGGGCAGCCCAACTAACGACCTGAAGTTTCACTCATCTCCTGTTGCTGGGCCACCCCCCGCTGTCAGCGACCAAACTCCACAGTCGTCGGCTCCCCGACCGTCCTCCGCCACCGATTTCTGCCGCCGCCACATCATCCCCCACAGCTGGGATCGACCACCATCATCTTCCCCTGGCTATCGCTCGATTCGAGCTGCCCACCATCCTCTGACGTCATCCTTGCTTGTCGCCCCTCCCCTTCTCAGACCGCAACAAGCCGACGCCCCGTCCCCGAACGTCTCAAATCCACCGGTCTGGCCTTTCCTCGGCGCCATCTTCGGCCTCCACTCGGTACACATCCAGCTCTCTGTCCTCCCTTGTGCATCTCCGCTAACTGCCGCTGCCCGATTCAGCCCCGAAGCTGTCGGCACAACCTTCCCAAATGCCAAAAGCACCTATTTATCGTGCACACAAGGTGTTCGTGGAAAAAGCTAGAAGGTAAAAAAATACTTCTCGATTTTTGTTTGTGAAGTTTAGAGGTAGTTTGTAATAGAAATTTGGATGTTTCGTAGATGAGTTTGTACGATGAATCCTCGTCTGATGAGGAGTGGGACTTGGAAAAAGATGAGGGACATTGTTTTGGAATTGATGTTGCATAAGAACAAGAAACCAAAACATGGTGGCTCAGTTGTCGGTTGTGAGACACTTCGTAGGTCAAGGCAAGATGTCGACAACAAACTTATGCGCAAAAGTTTGTGAACCCAATTTCAACCCCCTTGGTAGGAAAGAACTACCATTCCAAAATGCACAAGGCGCACTAGGAAAATGTGGAGATGGATTTTGGGATTTTGCAAACCCAATTTGCTATTGTGCGAGAACAGACTCGGTTTGGGATCAGGGGATCCTTTGGTACATAATAAAAGTTTGTTTGATCATGAAGAACATGATCATTGAGAACAAGCGTGATCATGATTTAGACTACTCAATCTATGATCTCATGGACCAACCGGTGCAGGCGTGCGACGTGTAGACCGAATCTCCCGCTTCCTGGAGGTCTACCACGTGGTTTGCGATTCAGATATTCATAATGATCTTGAAGAGGAGCTAACTGATGAGTGGTGAAGTTGGAATGACCAACAAAATCAATAGTTTTATCTCTATGTTGTATGTCCTATGTGAGAGAGGCGTTTTGTAGAGCCAACTACACCGAGACCTTTTTTTTAGATTTTTTTAAATGACACTTCAAATTTTAAAATAATCTTGGATAAAATCTTGATGTAGGTAATTATGAGTTCTTTCAGTATGCACAAATCAATGTGAAAATGTTTGATTATATTCTAGGAATGACAAATTTCCAGATGAGATGTGGTGAATAGTGCGGATTTTTTGTTAGATTTGTCATTTTTATGTAGATCGGAATACAAAATCGCTTTGAAAATTTGCAACACGTCATTGTGAACTTCTAATTTTCCCGTAATTTTTAAAAACTTTAAATATTAATTTTTTTAAAAAGTGCTACATGTAGTACGAGCTAAAAGTAACTTTTCCATCCTATGTGATGACGATTGAACTACAATATGTTTAATGAATTTTTCGTTGCATTTTATTTAAAAAAATTAGAACTATGTGACAATTATGTATTATTTGTTTTTTGTTTGGATTGCATGAACCTCCTTTTAAAAAATGCAGTATTGATTGACCGGCTAGGCATGAAAATTCAATGGTTTTCGAATAACAATTTTTCAAATAAATGAATAATAATATTTTGTATTTTATAAATACTTTAACCCTTACTCAACCGTTTATCTACCGTGGCATGCACTGATCGTGCATGTAATTCTGAATTACAGCAAGTCAAAAATCAAATTATGAATTACAGTTTTTTTGGAGAGATACGGAGTATGAATTACAGGCTTGACCCTGCGGGGACCCGATATCATTTCCAAGTAAACCCAAGGAGCCCTGACCGAGAAAAGCCACCCGCTCATTCCCTGACTAAGCTGGGCCGTCCAACCTCCCCCACCTCGCCATCGGGACCGTCCGTGCCGCAACC
Organism: Poa pratensis; assembly: GCA_947311845.1. Taxonomy (NCBI): domain Eukaryota; kingdom Viridiplantae; phylum Streptophyta; class Magnoliopsida; order Poales; family Poaceae; genus Poa; species Poa pratensis. The sequence goes on from CAMZMU010000074.1 coordinate 65,203,809, forward strand.
CTAGATAGCCGCGAGCTCCTCTCCCCACCCCATTCCCAGCGCCGCCATAATAAATCCGCACCTCCCCCGACCCTTGTAAACCCCTCTCTTGCCTCTCCCACCCTCGGCTCCTGGGGTTTTCGCCGCCGCTTCCGCGATCTCGTTTCGATCCACACGCGCTGTAAGATCCGAAGCTACGCCCTGCCCTAGAAATCTCCCTTCTCTCGCTCTCTGTTCGCTGTAATTCCAGTCGAAGCTCACTGTTTCGTTTCCTGTGGTGTTTCGTTTTGCTTTTGTGCAGATCTGAGATTTGGAGTCGGGCGAAAGCCAGCTGCTCCTTCCGACATGGCGCTCGTGAGTTTCATCTCGCTTCCTAGGTTTACCTGTTGCTTATGTACGGTTGCGTAGTTCGGATTGCCTGCGAGTAGATGTTTATGTGGTCGAACGCTTCTGAGCCTCTTCGATTTGTAGGGGCTATGATGTGTGGTTACGTTGTTCCGATGCTTGACGCCGGTCGTAGGTCCATGTCTGTGTAGCGATCTCCTGGATGCAGATCGCGCGTCCTGGACGTTGGATTTATAGGGTTCTGCTCAAAATATTTACTCGATAAGTTGTGCTGAAACGATGGGCCATTTACACACGCTGATACTCTGTCTTGTAGATTTGTATATGATCATGCACAATCTTAGATCTCCAGGATATTTCAGTTAATCTCTAAATTTTCGTTTTATCTACCTATTGGGTTGCTGTAGCTTAAATTACCACCGCAACAAAAAAACACATTGAAGTGGATGTAGGGATCTGTTTTTTCTGTGCCAAGAGAGATTAGCACATCTACTTTGCTTAGCCTTTTGGTGTACTTAATGTTGTTCTGCCTCTATGTGTGTTCTAGTTACTTCATATGCAGATACTGGTGATTTTCCATTGTTCTTATTTTGTCATGTCTTACTCGTTAGGTATTGCACTCGGGCAGCGGCAACAAGAATGCTTTCAAGGCACTTATTGCTGCAGAGTACTGTGGGGTCAAGGTTGAGCTGGCCAAGAACTTTGAGATGGGTGTCTCTAACAAAACCCCTGAGTTTATCAAGATGAATCCCCTTGGGAAGGTACACCAACTAATTACATTTATAAATTAGTTTAATACAGTGACTCAGGAGCTAATAATTCTTTGTAGGTTCCGGTTCTTGAGACCCTGATGGTGCTGTTTTTGAGAGCAATGCTATTGCACGCTATGGTACATATACTGTTACATCCTTTGAATTAACCTTACTGACTCCTCACTGCCTAAATTAACCGATTTCTCCTCTATTCCTTCAGTTGCTCGCTCAAAGGGTGACAACCTTCTTTATGGTGGTTCTCTGATTGAATATGTGAGTGATTTGTCCAGTACTTCTATCATCAAAGCTGAGCAAGGTTTTGTAATGACCTGTCAATGCTTCTTGCAGGCACGTGTTGAGCAATGGATGGACTTCGCTGCCACCGAGGTTGATACCAATATCGCAATGTGGTTGTACCCAAGGCTTGGTTATGTGCCTTACATTCCTGCGGTAAGTTTTAGGATTGGTATGTCAGCTATATGAGCATTGTATGCTGCAAGGTTCTAATGTTCTACTATTACAGGTTGAGGAAATTGGCATTGCTGGATTGAAGAGGTCGCTTGATGCTTTGAACACACACCTGGCCTCAAACACATTCCTTGTTGGGCATTCTGTCACTCTGGCGGATATCGTCTTGACATGCAACCTCTACCATGGTTTTGCGCGCATCTTGACCAAGACTTTCACGTCTGAGTTCCCTCATGTGGAGAGGTACTTCTGGACAATGGTTAACCAGCCTAACTTCAAGAAGGTCATTGGTGAGGTCAAACAGGCAGAGGCTGTTCCTGCTGTTCAGAAGAAGGCTGCTGCTCCTGCTAAACCAAAGGAGGTCAAGAAAGAGGCTCCGAAGGAAGCCCCAAAGCCAGTGGTTGAGGCACTAGAGGAAGAGGCACCAAAGCCGAAGCCCAAAAATCCTCTTGATCTACTGCCACCAAGCAAGATGGTGCTTGATGACTGGAAGAGGCTATACTCAAACACAAAGAGCAACTTCCACGAGGTTGCTGTTAAAGGTATTACTTCAATCTTATTGAAATCCTGTATTCTATTTGTTAGTGATCTGTTGCAACTTCTATCTCTGATGTTTCTTAATTGTTTAGAAGCCTTATATAGTTATATGTCTATTTTACAATCTAACAAATTTAATCAACCACTGACTGATAGATACAAATCTGTTCAGTAAACACTAATTGATGTAAAGGCTAAGAGGAACTCAGTCCATTCTTTCATATTTCTGTCTATGAAGATTCAACTTTCAACTAGGTCATACACTTGGGTCAACATTTTTTTTCCAAATGTTGTGTAGGTGTAGCATTATGTCCTTGTTATGATAGGGACTAGAAAGACTCATCTCTAGTGAATTGTACATCATGCCATAATGTGAGCTTACATTACCGGAATACAATCATGTCATTCTATTTGCATCCTTCTCTTGTGAAATTAAAGTGGAATAATTAGAAAATCATTTTTTTAATTCTATAACCGTGTACCTCACATGAACTGAAGCTAATATGTTGGCTATGTTTCAGGTTTCTGGGAGATGTATGACCCAGAGGGTTACTCTCTGTGGTTTTGTGAGTACAAGTACCAGGAAGAGAACACCGTGTCATACGTGACCATGAACAAGGTTGGCGGGTTCCTCCAGCGGATGGATATGTGCCGCAAGTATGCTTTTGGCAAGATGCTTGTGATTGGTTCTGAGCCTCCCTTCAAGCTCAAGGGACTCTGGCTCTTCCGTGGCCAGGAAATCCCCAAGTTTGTCATGGATGAGGTCTACGACATGGAGCTCTATGAGTGGACTAAGGTCGACATCTCCGACCCGGCCCAGAAGGCTCGTGTCGAAGCCATGATTGAGGACCTTGAGCCATTCGAGGGCCAGGCATTGCTGGACGCCAAGTGCTTCAAGTGAGCAGAGCAGTGCTATGGATCATGATGGCATTGACAGAGAGCTATGTAGGACTTGAATTCAGTGTCGAAACAGTTCGTGTTTTTTGGGAAGAGTTTGCTTGTTACTTAATGCCTATTTGACCTGTTGAACCTGTCACCTTTTGTGCTATGTCATGAGTATTTCAGGTATCTGGTCCTACTTTGAGTATGTTATGCTATGCATTCGGGTATTACTGCGTGGTATTGTTGCTGTTTATTCTTTCTGCACCGTTCACTACCTTCCTCATTTGGCAACTTCTGAAAGACTGAAACCATGCGAAATTCTGAATGTCTTGAAGCTGTCCAAATGTCAAAGCAGGGCATAGACCTGTATGCCAGACGGTCCAGGACATCAGGCCATTGAGCTTGCTCTCATTTGATGACAACGAAATCAGCCACTGCCACTGGTTCATATCTGGTCCTACTTTTGAGTACTCTAGTTATGCTTTGCAATTGGGTAATTCCGCGTGATATCATTCTGTTATTCTTCATCTGTACCGTTCACTATCTTCCTCATTTTGTATTCCGAAACCATCAGAATGTTGTGAAGCTCTCCAAATGTCAAAACAGGGCATTGATGACCTGCATGGTGAAGCAGTGCCCAGGCGGTCCAGGACATCAGACCATTCAGCTTGCTAGCATTCGAATCATGAATTTAGACAGGAAGGTGGTCATGAATAGAGTTAATTACAAAAAACTACCACAATTCAGGCTAGGGTTTTAAAAAACCATCAAGATACGTTTGGTTTCAAAAATCCACCAGTCCCAACGTTAATACGTTTCAAATAGCCACCAATTTGCTGCTAACTGGTCCGTCCTGATTTTACCATTGCCACTGGTCCGTCCTGGTTCAGGCCCCATTACTCATGAGTCATGACGACCCTGACCCTTGTGAACCACTCAGCCTCTCCAACCCTCGGCTCCTTGGGTTTTTCGCTGCTGCTTCCGTGATCCACACAGGATGCAATATCCCAAGCTCCGTCCCCTAGATATACACCTCTTCTCTCGCCGTCCGACTGCGGTAATTCTATTCGAGCTAACAGCTCGCTTACTAGGTTTCATTGTTGTTAATAGATGTCGATTTGATCAAGGGATGTTGAGCCTCTCGATTTGGAGGGGCATGATGTGTGATTTCCTTGGTCAGATGCTCCAAGTGGATCGTATGTCTTTGATGACTGTAGTTAAGTTGCTATAGCTTACATATGACCACGTTGGAATGGATTTGAGGAGCTGTTTATTGTTTTGTGTGCCCATGAGAAGTGCATAGTTGCTTTCTTCACTTTGCTTCGCCTGTTCGTGTACATAAAATTGTTCTACTTGCACGAATGTTCTTGTTACTTTATATCTGCAAATAAAGATGCTTTTGCATTGTTCTGAATGTATATGTCTTCTGTTTTATTTACATAGATTTTGCATCCGGGCAGCGGCGGGGTGAAGCTTTTGCTGGCCAAAAACTTTGAGATGGGTTTCTCAAACAAAACCCTTGAATTTATCAAGATGAATCCCCTTGTGTAGGTACACTAATTGATTTTACAAGTTAGTTTAATACAGTGACTCAGGAACTAATAAATCTTTGTAGACTCCAGTTCTTGAGACGCCTGGTGGTGCTGTTTTTGAGAACAATGCTATTGCACGCTATGGTATTACTAAGTATATGAAAGTTGAGCAAAACGGCGGCCTCTCCGCGCTCGGGCTACTGTAGCTTAGCTACAGTAGTACTGTTCATCTACAATGTTCAGCAGTTCTTCGATCCGCGCCGTCCGCTGGCGATCCGACGGCCCACACGGATCCTCGTGCGCAATTTTGCAAAAAGGCCCCTCACTCCCGAAGAATAGCTCTGCGGTCCTCCGTTCTGCGAGCAAAAGGACCCCTACCAAATTACGTAAAAACTGAAGGTCTTCCATGCGAAAACGCCACACTTCTCCCCTTCCCCTGCTCCTTCCCGCGAGGCCACCGTGCTCGCCGCCGCCGCCGTCGCGGCGCGCCGCCGCTCCACCCCTCCCCCGCCGGATCCCAGGCCATAGGCGGCTCCGCCGTCGCCGCCGCTCCGTTCTGCCCGACCGCCGCGTGCCGGGATGCCGTGCCCGCATGGGAATCGCCGCCGCCGCGCCCGCGAGCCGTCACCGCTTCAGGCCGCCGCCGGCCACGCTCCGGCCACCATTCCGCGGCTGCGCCGCCACGTCCGGGCGGCGCGATATAAAAGCTGAGCATATCGCGGCCCTCTCCGCGATCGTGGCACTGTTCATATTGTAGCATTCTACAGTAATACAGTGCTTAGATCGCAGCCGTCCGCCGCCGATCGGACGTCCCAGACGAACCCGCGCGCGCCATTTTGCAAAAAGGCCCCTCGCGGTCGAGAAATTGCTCCGTGGTCCACATAAAATACGCAAAAAAAATGCAGACAGTATATCAAAAAAAACAAATTCAATAAATTCTTAAACTTCACACAGAAAACCAGAAAAAAAGGAGATGCACACAAAATTAAGAAAACTTAAAATTTACTAAAGTTCCAAACTTTCTACGCAGATGACTCAAATTCACGAGACACCAAACAATTTAAATTAATACATAAAATTTGAACAAAAAAATATATTTCAAAAATTAATGAAACTTAAAATTTAAGAAATTCTCAAACTTCCTACACCAATGACTCAAATTCATGTGATACGAAAAAAAATTAATACATTATTACTACAATTAACAAAGTATTACTCTCCTCTTTTATTGCTTTCATTGTAGAGACTACTCTTAGTTCTATTTAGACCCTATTTAAGTTGTTATTGATACAACGAATATACCGAAATTCGCACAAAAATGAATCAACAAAAAAAAATCAAAAACTGTGATTACATTAAAAAAAATTACTTACATAATTAGATGGCGAAAATGAAAATTCATTTCAATGAATTATGACTTCAAAAGTGAATTCACAAAATGCTCGAACAATGAATTTCCTCCAAGTATGAATTCATAATTAAATTAAAAAAATACTCAAGCAATGTACTCCCTTCGAATATTAGGTCAAATTACAATTCCCTCCGATTATTGCACTAAATTAAATATGTAAGACAGAACACAAACATATCACACCAAACCGACTAAGTTAACATTTACAAATAATATACCTAAACTCGCTCCAATTATGCAATCCAATTTAATAAATGCTTAGATCAAATTTAAATCTACTTAAATATGAACTTGAATTTAAATAACGGTTTATTACATGCACATTTCAACGGACCTCAAATTTTTTTCCTCCAAAGATAGATTGAATTTCAAAATTGCTAATACAGTACATCTCCTCTAACCAAGTATCTGGAATACATAGGTACATCGAAATACAAACATGATATTTGGACATAACCATTATATAATCCCACTAAGTATGGTAGTAAATAAGAAAATTATAGCAAAATGAAACTACGTTCCATCATTTCAATTTAGCTGACATATTTGTAAACAACAAAACTTAACATATATCTAATTATATGCTCACATTTCTAAATGGAAAAAATGCTGAATTAGATGAATATTTCAAGAAAATACAAATTTATTCACTCTAACTACGGAATGGCTTCAAACTAAATTTGAACTAACTACACTATACAAATTATAACTATCACCTTCCCTTACAATATATAACACAAATAAGAACCAAATAAAAAAATACCACAAAATATTCTCACCAAAGACGCGGCGTGACGCCGCGCTCTACTGGTGAATACTTGAAGAAAAAAAAACAAATACACTCCCCATAATTATGTATAGTTCAATTTAACAAATTCTCACACTACATGTTCTCTCTGATTATGGACTCAAATTAACTATCCCAATTAAGCAAAATATTACCAATAAACTAAATTAATTTTCTCTAAACATGAACTCCATATGCAATTCCTCAAATTATATATTCACTTTACTATATGGTCATATAATACGCACACAGAAGAACATTTCGAATTACTGAAAAATTACATTCTCCTTACTTTTGGAGTTCAAACTAAAACTTATGGTACACTACAAACATATCCAAACGCTACAATTTGCTTAACATGTAATAATATTCAAAATGGTAAATTGCTTATTTCCTTCACATGTTTTAAATTTCCCACTACTCTTTTATCTTTTTCTTACAAATTTATTGATAATTGGTCTATTTAAAAAATTTAAATCCCACGACAAATTCAAACAGACTTCAACATTTTTTGAACCGTGAACAAAATTTGACATCAAGGGCGCGGCGTGCGCCGCGTCGAATACCACTAGTAGATTGTATACACCTGATTTAAGTTTTCCCGACTTTGCAGTAGCACTTACTACATTAATCACTGTTTTTCTTTCTTCTTGAAGTTGCTCATGCGAAGGGTGGCAATCTTCTTTCCAGGGATTATTTTATCCAATATGTGAGTGATCTATCAAGTCCTCCCGCAAAAAGAGAGTGATCTGTCAATCTTCTTGTACAGTCCGAGGAAATTAGCATTGCTGGATTGAAGAGATCGCTTGGTGCTTTGTCCCTCCGTTACAAATTACTTGTCTCAACTTTGTCTAAATTTGGATGTATCTACACACTAAAATATGTCTAGATACATGCAAATTTAGACAAAGTTGAGACAAGTAATTTGGAATAGAGGGAGTACCGGGCTTCAACCACATTCCTTGTTGGATATCGTGATGACATGCAACCTCTGCTCTGGTTTTTGCGCGGGTCCCGACCAACGACTTCACATCTGGGTTCCCTCATGGCTCATGTTGAGAGGTACTTCGGGACCATGCTGATGTCAAGCAGGCAGAGGCTACAAGTGCTGTTCGGAGAAATGCTGCGCTAAACCAAAGGATGTGAAGAAAGAGGCTCCGAAAGGAGGCCCCAAGACCCGTGGTTGAGGCACCATAGGAAGACGCACCAAAGCCGTAGCTCAATATCCCCTAGATCTTCTGCCACGTAACGAGGTGGTTCTTGATTATTGGAAGAGGGCAAGAGGCTATACTCGAATACGAATAGGAACTTCCACGAGGTTGCTGTTAAAGTTATCATTTTCGTCTTATAGAATTATTCTATTCCATAGTTTAGTGATCCCTTATATTTGTGATGTTTGTAATATAACAATATAATCAATCACTCTTGACTACAAATTTGGTCTGTCGATGCTAATTGATGTTAAGCCACGAATAAACCTATTGTCCACTCTTTCATGATTCTGTCTACCTAAGAGTATCTCCACCGGCGCACCCAAATGTGATCCCAATAGGGCTATTGGGCACGCCGACACGAAATTATCCCCCAGAGGCGAGCCCAATAGCTAAAAAGTTGTCAGCACACCCCAATAGAGCACCCGACAACCCTGCTTCGCGCCATGTTTATAGGGAGGCAAGCAGGCGTGCCGGCAACCCCGCCACGCCGGATCCTAACGCGCGGGACCGACGCGTCAGCGCCACACGACCGCAGGTAGATTTATCGTGGATGGTATGCCCGTTTTAATGACGCAGCGGCTCCCCAGGCGCCGCAGATGACACGAGGCGTTGAGCACAACACTGGAAGCCCAGGCGGTGGCGCACACGCGTCGTCGGCGTCAATGCGCGTGGCAGACGAGCTGGTGGCGGCGTTAATGCAGCGTTAGCCTCCTCCGCTCCCTAGAGGCTTTAAAACGGCGACCGGCGAGCCTATCCTCTCCACACAACGCGTCACCTCTCCCACCAAAACCCTTGCTAGCATGTCTGGCGACCGCAAGCCGCGACTGGCGAACGAAGAGGAGGTTGCTTGCCGCCAACTCATGGCCACGAACCCTCGTCCTCGGCATGACCGCACACATGACTCCTGAGCAGCACCTGGAGCAGGAGGAGCAGCGCCCCCTCTTGAACGAGGAGCGGCATACAGTAGGAATATGCGCGATAGAAAACAAAATTTTCTCTCACATGCGGAAGCAACACCCAAGATCTAATCTAAGGAGATGTAAGTAACAGGTGAAAGAGCATGGTGCCCCCAAGTGTGGTTTGGTAATTAATGACAATCCTATGGACTAATGTTTGCATTAAGCATATTGCAAGTATGTCTTGAAGAATAGAATACCGTGGATATTCATGCTCACCTTCAAGACATCATCATTGATCAAGAAAGAAGAAAAGATACAAAGTTAATCAAGACTAAGTGCAAAGGATGGATTCAAGCGATCAACACACAAAGCTACATGTTGTACCATGTGGGATCTTATGATCCAATGGTATGGTAAGCAATTGTCTATATAGCTTTGTGGACTAACCCATATACATGTGTTTGTGGAGTATCTATGTAGGGTTAGGTATCTTTCCATGGGCATGCATCAAAAATAAGATTCCATATAGCTCATAGCGGATGACGTCAAGCGGTGGTCGTCATCAAGATAATGGTCAAGTGAAGATGTTCATAAAAGTGGCTCTCCCATATTGTGTATGGGGGAGCATTTCACAAGTCTTCATCAAGCGGAGCGCAATCAAGAAAGGTGATCCAACTTGAGGTGATCAAGATCGTCATCATCTAGCTCAAGTGGATTGCGCAAGGCAAAGGTATGACCTTCATAGAGTTTCTATTTTACCGGTCTCATGTTGTTAGTGAGAGACCGGATTATAGGATAGATGCCACACTTTCAAGAGGGGCTCTCGAATGAGTAACTTGATCGTATCGTTCAGAGAGAGCTCAAACCTTTGCATTCTTGGCATCATCTTTCTTGGTTCTTATTTGACTTATATCTTTGTGAGGTTTTGGTGCTTGTCGTGTTCATCATGACAAGACCAAGTTGTTCAAAAATGGTTTTACTATGGAAAACTTGTTGCGTTTTCGGTGCTAGAAATATTACCGGTTTATCCTTGAGGAAGGCTCCACACCTTACCATGTGTGGTATCCTTACTCTATTTATGGTTTGTAATATTTCCTCTTTCCAACAGAGTTGGTCTCATCTTATTTGGAGTTTCCATGCTTTTGTTATTGCAGTTCTGGTACCAGGCAGAAATCCTGTCTGGCGGTAGTACCGCTGGTATGCAGCGGTAGTACCGCTCCTCCTGGAGCTGTACTGCTGCGGTATGCTGGTACCCTGCCCCCGGCGGTAGTACCGCGGAAAGTACCGCGCCCTTCAGGCAGCGGTACTACCGCTGGAACTACCGCTGGAGGTACCGTCAGCTCGGTTTTCGCCACTAGACTCCCAACGGTACTTAGCCGGTACCTCCCACGTACTACCGCCGGAACCTTTGATTTATTTTGAAGCGTGCCAACGGTAGTACCGGAAGGAATCAGCGGTAGTACCGCTCCCTGGCAGCAACGGTAGTGCAACACGCTACCGCCGCAGCTGGGAGCTGGTACTGCCTAGTACCGCCCGGAAGCCAGCAGCGGTAGTACCGCTAGTTCCTGGTGGTAGTACCGCTGGGCACGTAAACTGCACATAACGGTCAGATTCGTGGGGAACCTATTTAAGGGGTCTTCTTCCCCAATGGTTCCCCAACTCTTGAACTTTTGTTTCTCCTCCATTGTTGACCTTCTTGAGCTTGAATATCTCTCTATCCCTCCGATGATTCTTGCTCCTTCTTGAGGGAAAAGAGAGAGAGGAGATCTAGATCTACATCTCCACCAATCAATCTCTCCTCTAAGTGAGGGGAGCCAATTGGATCTAGATATTGGTATTCATTTGTTGCTTCCTTACTCTTCCTCCCATCTTCCTCCATAGCATTAGTTGATTTGGTGGGATTTGTGAGTGAAGGGCTTTGAGCACTTCTTGTGTTCTTGCCATTGCATTAGGTGCATCGGTTTGAGTTCTCCACGGTGATACGTGGAAGTGAAGTTTGAGTAGCTTATTACTCTTTGTGATCTTGTTGCCTCTTGGGTTGATTGTAACCCTAAGAGGTCTTTGTGAGTTTCGGAGCCCCAACTTGTTGCAAGGTGCTCCGGGATATTTTTGGGAGGCTCCAACTCATTGTGGAGTTCCCCGACCTTGGTGTATCGGTTTGGTCAACGCCTTCAATTTGACCTCATAGTGGAACGAGCCAATCCCTCACGGGTGAAGCTCACGAAGAATAGGGTGAGCACATCGGTGCTATTGGAGTGCCTAGGAGGCTTCACACCCCTCCAACGTAGACGTACTTCCATTGGGAAGGAACTACGGGAAACATCTCCTCGTGTCCACTTTGCGGTTACTTCTATACCCAAACCCTTTACTTATGCATTTACCTTTGTGATAGCCATCGAGGTTGAAGTTATCTATATTGCTATCACTTATTTGTTGATCTTGCTTAGCATAAGTTGTTGGTGCACATAAGCGAACCTAGCTTGTTTAGGTTTTGTGCTTGATAAATTAAACGCTAGTTTTATTCCGTATTTATTCAAGCCTAAACCGTAATTATTTTAAAACGCCTATTCACCCCCCCCCCCCTCTAGGCGACATTCTCGATCTTTCAACAGGGAGGGTAGATCATCATACCCTCGAAGAGCACGATCGTTGAACGTTATTCACAACGCAGCTTGATGAATATGTTGACGCAGTCCACTCCGATCAGCACCGCAACGAGCGACACCTCCGAGGCTTGCACACGTATGGCTCGGTGATTTCCCCTTCTTGTTGATCTAGAAAACCTGAAGGAAAAGCTGATGGGATCCAAACCAGCAGTACGGCGGTGTGGTGTTGTGGTGGATTCTCACGCGGGCAGGGCTTCGCTAAGCCCAAACCGCGAGAGGAAGGAGCAACAGGAGGGGCGGTGTCTTACGTGTCGATTAGTTTTGCCCCCAAGAGCCACCCTCCTTTTGTAGGACATGGGGAAACTTGGTTTCCAATCCTCCAAGGCTTCCCAACCAAGGAACTAGCCTACAAGGCTTCCCACGAAGGAACCAACCTTCAAGCCTTCCCCACGAAGGAACTTGGCGGGCCAAGGCTTCTCAAGGAAGGGACTTGGCTTTCTAAGTGGGAAGTTCATGATAGGTTGGCCTGTCGTGGGACCCCTGGAACATTTCTGGAAAACCTCGATACAATACATATAAATTACCCAAAGAACCACCACCATCATTGCCGGAATCACCACCACCTCCTCCTCCATTGGCTGAAGCACCACCACCTCCATGGGCCGAAGCACCACCACCACCGGCCATAAGATCATGAAGCTCTTACAGCCTTTGAAACGTGACACCCATTCTTCTCAACTCCAAAAACTCTATTGCCATCGGTTCCATGCCATTCAGATTTATTATCAAGAGCCGATTCTTCTCGACCTTGTCGTCCTTCCTCTTGTGCTCCTTCAGAGCGACCTCCGAAGTGGGTGGACGAGACGCTCGTCATCGACCCACTTGAGCCTTGGTCTTCTTTGACCGTTGGAAAGTGATTTCGCCCGTACGTTAGACGCCACCGAAGCCGTGCCGGCCCCGACGACACCGATGTACGCGGCAGGGAGCCTGGAGCCCGTGGTCGGAAAGGGCCCGACTCCATGGGCGACGTGGTTACCCTGCCTCTTCCGTTTCACCCTGACGGTGGAAGGAATTGGCGCGGAGACGGGAAGCCGGCCGCAGGAGATGCGGAAGCTCGAGGCGGCACCGATGGGGTTGGCGAGGCATGAAAACCGATGGGCGGTGGCTGCAGGTGCTCCATGCGTCGATTGGCTGGCGCGACAACGCGAGAGGCATAGAGGAGGAGCAGCATTTTCAGATTTGGCGCCAGTAGACCACCGGGGAAGCATTCACGTCGCTATTCCATGTTTGCCGCCGCCTTACCACCCACGCAGCCAAGGAGAGCGACACGTAGCACCGACGCACGCCACCCCCCGCCAGACCGACGTCACCCTCTCCGCGCGAGGCCACCATCTCAGATACAGAAACTCTCCACCACAAGAGAAGAGAGATGGGGCAGCAACAGCCCCACCACCATCCTCGGCAGCCGTGCGGGCTTGCCCGCCGACAACCTCTTGCGGCGAAGGGAGGGGAGGGCCGGGGAAGGGGCGACGGGAGGGAGGGTACCTCGTGTGCAGGCACACAATGTTAGTGTCTTGTTATGCTAGCATTTGGGTGTAATCAAGTCCACAAGTAGATCAAGTCACGCAATCGTTCGGAATGTTGTGAAACTTTTCAAATGTTTCAGCATTCTGAAGTTCCACCGCATTCTTGAACAGCGGAGGCTTCATTGAGGCCATGGACTACAGATGCTTGCGACTTTGTAAAAGGCAAAGAATTAATCAATCTGAAGCTGTTATCTTTGTCGTGTGCAGAGTGCAGACACCAGCGAGGACGGCGAGTCCGAGTCGAGTACACTGCCAGGCTGGCTCGTACAAATCCAAATACAGTACTGTACGTTTTTTCGATTCTTGGTATTTCCTCCAAAATACAGGCTGGCTCATACCGAACCCGACTCGAACTCGAATAGCACGGAGGAACCATCCCCTTCCCCCAGACCTAATTTCCGCGCGCCATTGCTCGAAAGTCGAAACCAAGAATTCGCGCGCACCGGAAACTCTGCTCCGTAATCGCGCGCACCGAAAACTCCGCTCCGTAGATCGCTCGCTCGCCGGAGACCTTCAGCAACTCTCTCGCTAGCCAATTCGAGCTCGTCGGAGAAAGCCCGGCCATGGAGGCGCCGCCGCAGGTCCGGAGTATCCTGGACCAGCTCTACGCCGGACCCCCAAGGCCCTGGGGATCGCCGTGCGCGTCCACTTCGGATCCCTACCTCCCTCCGCCGCCGGGAATCGCGAGGACGTCGCGAGATACGCCGCCTACGTGGCGCGGCGGCTGCAGCCGCGCGCGCGGCCGAATCCCCCCATGGCGCCGCGCGCGCCGTTGAGGATGGTCTCGGGTGCCTGCTACGTTCCAGATCACGACGAGGATTGCCACTTTCTCCACGACGTGTGCGGCGTGGTCGGTGTGGCGGACGGCGTCGGGGGATGGCGCGCGGAAGGCGTGAACGCCGCCGCCTTCTCGCGCGGGCTCATGGCGAACGCCTTCTCCGAGGTGGCCGCCTCCGAGCTCGGCCAGCCGGTCTGCCCGTACGAGATTCTTGAGCGGGCTTTCCAGCGGACGGCCGCGCCGGGCACGCCGGGGGCGTCCACGGCCGTCATCGTGTCGCTCGCAGGCCGGGAGCTCAGATGGGCGTACGTTGGCGACAGTGGGTTTGCTGTCTTCCGCGATGGCAAGATGGTGCATCGCTCGCAGCCGCAGCAGCACTACTTCAATTGCCCGTTCCAGCTCAGCGCACTCGACGGACTCACCAAAATCAGCGACGCAGCGGTGGGTGAGATTGGTGTCGAGGAGGGGGATGTGTTGGTGGTGGCGTCAGACGGATTATTTGACAACGTCTTCGATTCGACCCTAGAAGAGCTAGTGCAGTCTGGCACTGTCCTCGGCTGTACGCCACAGGAGATGGCCGGCATCATTGCGTTCCAAGCTTATAACACATCATTGAGCACTACAAAGGACTCACCTTTCAGCGTTGGCAGCCAAGAATGTGGGCAGGCTCGCACCGGTGGGAAGCGAGATGACATCAGTGTCGTAGTAGCATTCATCGAGTCGCAAGACTCGGGATTCTTTGGTTATTAGTTCTTTATTTTTCCAGAACATGAGCTAATGTTGTTTTGTTTTGCTTTTGTGCAGGTCTGGGATTTGGATTGGGGGAAGCCAGCAGCTCCTGCCGACACGACATTTGGTGAGTTTCATCATTCTTCGTAGATTTCATTGTTGCTTATTTATGTTGGTTGGATTGCCACGAATAGATGTCCATTTGATCGAGTGATGTTGAGCCTGTGTGATTGGAGGGTTAGCTTGTTCTGCTGCTTGGCGTGTGCCGTAGGTCTCTATTCGTTAGCGTTTCTACGAGCTTCAGTTTGTGCTTCCTGGATGTCAAGTCTCCAGAACATGAACATGCCTGTTATTTTTAGATTGTCGGATGATTTATGTTGTTACGGCTGAATGCCTTACGGCTTTATTGCTGCAGGATACGTGGCGTCAAGGTTGAGCTGAGCAAGAACTTTGAGATGGGTGTCTCAAACAGAACCACTGAGTTAATCAAGATAACCCCCTAAAAAGGTACATACACCGATTAAATTTACAGATAAGTTTAAATGTTTAATGCAGTGATTCAGGAACTAATAATTCTTTGCATGTTCCTGTCCTTGAGAACTCCGGATGGTGCTGTTACTGAGAGAAATCTATTGGACGCTATGGTATATATTGTGCTACACCCTTGATTCAAATTTATCTGCTTTTGCACTCATTAAATTAGTAACCGTTCTTCTTTATTCCTGAGGTTGCTAGTCCGAAGGGTGAGAAGCTTCTTTTCGGAGAATCTCTTATTGAACATGTAGTAATCGATCAGCTACTTCTTTTTCATAGCTCAGCAAGTTTTAGTGCTTATCCGTTAATGGTTGTGTTCTTGCAAGCATACTTGTACCCAAGGCTTGGTTTGAAACGCAAAGAGTAGCAAGTTCCATGAGGTTGCCGTTAAAAAGTATTGTGTCAGTCCTATAGAATTCTTCTGCTCTACATGTTAGTGATCCTTTGCAACTTCTATCTGTGATGTTTGTTCAATGTTTAGAAGCCTGATCCATGGAATTCTTAATCTAGCAATAAAATCAACCACTGATAGCTGCAAATTCGTTGAGCCAACACTAATTATCCCTTCTTTGATGTTTCTCTCTGCTTAACATTCTGTTGCTGTCTCTGTGAGTCCCGAGTTGTGCAGTAAGCCTGCCTTAACCAATTCTATACTGCCTCCTGTCAGTGAGCCTCGTCTTAACAAATGTTATTTGGTGCATCAGGACAGTAATTTTTTCTTTCAAATGTGATTGTAATTGGGGCACTCTGTCCTTGTTACTGCTGGAGACTAGAATGTGGTGGACATACATATCTTAGCTTACATTTGCAGAAGAAAATCCTGTATACCATTTTTCAACCTTTCTTGTGACCAGTAAAGCTAAATAATTTGAAAAGTCACTTTTGTTCGTTTCCTAACCTTGATCCTGAAATGAGTTGGAACTCTGTCTTGTGGAATTCTTCTATTTTGTTTTAGTCATCTGCTGCAACTTGTATCTGTCATGTTTGTTAATTGCTAGATAATCCTGATGCATGGATTTTACAATCTAGCAGTATGATTGACCACTGATTGCTACAAATCATTCAACACTCAACAGTAATTGACTTAAAGGCTAAGAGAAACTCATTGTCCATACTATCATGTTTCTGTTTCTGATTCAACAGTATTGATTCATGCAGTTAGCCTTGCCACCTGGAGCATCAGGACAGCATTTTTTTCTGTAAACAGCAATTTTTTCTTCAGACGTGATTGTAGCACACTGTCCTTGTTATCACTGTAACCTCCTCTGGTGGATATACATCATGTTAGCTTACTTCTGCAGAATAGAATCATCTTATTTATTTTTTCAACCTGTTCTCACGACAATCCAAAATCCTATAAAATCATTTTTGTTCATTCTATAATCCAAATCCTCCCATGAACCGAAACTCATATAGTTCCATTATTTCAGGATTCTGGTTCTGTGACTACAACTACAAGTATCATGACAACACACTGTCATATGTGACCCTGAACAAGGTTGGCGCGGATGAATCTGTGCTGCAAGTATGATTTTGACAAGATGCTTGTGATTGGTTGCCCTTCAGGGTCAAGGGACTCGTGCTCTTCCGTGGCACGGACATCGCCAAGTTTGTCATGGAAGAGGTCTACGAGTGGAACAAGGTCGACATCTCCGATGAGGCCTAGAAGGAGGGGTCGACGCCATGGCTGAGGACCTTGAGCCATTCGAAGGGCAGGCCTTGCTGGATGCCAAGTTCAAGTGAGCGGAGCAGTGCTCAGGATAATGATGCCAAGTGCTTCAAGGGCGGCGACAAAGAAACTATGTAGGACCTGAATTCAGTGTCGAAGCCAAGACCCGGCTGCCCGCATCTCCTCCGGAATCAAGTAGAAGAAACTGGTTGAGCTAAGAGGGCGCTTTGCCAAAAGGCCAATTACGTACTCTTGCCCTTTAGACTGGGCTGGGTTTCTTTTTTTTCTTGGGACGATTTTGTTTGTTACTTAATGCCAATTTTACCTGCTGAACCACATTTCATGCTATATCATGAGTCTTCGGGTATCTGTTCCCGCTGTCTTGTTATGCTATGATGAGGTTTATGAGTTGAGGTTTATGCATTAGTCTTGTGCGGATGGAGCCAGTTATCTCCGTTTATATTGTTGCTGTTACTTTCTTGATATGTGGCAGAGCACACAGCCGCTCGCGTAATCAATTGTACAATGTTGTTGTACACAGTAGATCTCAAGCCATGTAACCTTCTTTCTCACAATACAACAACTTTAAAGCTATTCAGATCCCCGTTAAGATCCGAATGTTCTTAAACTGTCCAAATGTTTCGGCATTCTGGAGTTGCCCACATGTTTGAACAGCCAAGGCTTAAGCAAAACAGGGCAGTCAAAACTAATAATCACCACCCCCTTGAATATGAAGTTCCTTTATGAAGTGCCAACACTGAAAAATCCATCGCCCGTTCATGCTTGCTTGGCCAGCAGTGAAATCTGAGGTCGCCTGCCACTGGATCTACATACTACTGAATTCATGGAGTAGAAAGCATCCGAGTATTCAAACGACAAGCTGAACAAGTGCCGAGCCAGACGATTACAGAGTACGAGGGTCATCATTTCCTGCTACATTACTCATTTAACAAAGCACCATCATTTGCTAATAATAGCATGTATGAAAGGGAAGATTCACAATAACCTACAAACTGTTACATCATGAGTGGCTAGTGAAGGGTGACAACAGACAACTACCAAAACGATCACCAAAACAACTGGCGATTTCCTACATGATCACCCTGTGCATTGTCTACGGCCCTGCTTCCACAGGGACCCTTTGCACCAATCTCATCACAGCTCACCCTGTTTTCGTTTGTATGCTACCTGAATTTCTGCTATGACTCTACTTGTGTGTGTCATGCGCTGCATTCTTGAAACGACTCGGAACTGCAGAGGAGCCGATGCCAAACAGACCCATGCGGTGTTTGGTGAGGATCAACTGTAAAAAGAAGACGAGTCTGTGAAGAGAAAACTTCAGAGTAAAGCACACGTTGTAGACACATGTGAACAAGTAAGATAAGACATACGTAAAGCATTGCAAAGACACCAACAAAGACTAACACTAACTGTGTTGGGTGAACTACAAAAGATACTGGAAAAGAAAACCCGAAATGCGGACCAAGCCAGAGATGTCTGGAGGGAGGGAAAGAGTACCAGATGTAAATTCATCGTGGAACAAAGGTTCAGAAGTCATATTTCGTTCTGCCACTCTTCAAGATTAGGCACAGCATATCAGACAATTGAGAGGTTGAATTGTAGAAATCCCATGCCTCGAGCATCAAGCGCTTTCTTGAACCTTTGAAATGGACAACCTGAGAACAACATGTCAGATTTGGTATGTTATCATACCCAATGAAAAAGCACTGCAACATGCTCCTAAGAGGCTCAGAGCTAGACCTTCCCAAAATCAGCACGTCTAACACTGACAAGTGGCAAGAATGAAAAACACAGTGTAACAATAACAGAAGAACTGCAAAGTACTAGTGTCTAACCAAAAATAAAATCTATCACGGCTGCATGGACCAAACAAGTTCTTACAGTAGAAAAAATGATATACCTTAACATCCAAGGGCATACCATGAAACTGTCCAGCACCCTCAGGAGGAGTCCAATTATAAATTGCACAAGGCAAAAACAGAACAGATGCTCCATTGACTTCACCTATAAATAGGCCTAGAAAATTTCCCAAAAGCTGATGGTAGATAAGACTTCACAACCCATGCCAGTGCTAGTTGATCACCAAGCATGCGAGAAGCCCTCATATATTTTAGGTTGTATGCTTCAAGGACTTTTTTAAAGAATTCGATAGCCCTAAAAGCAAAGGAAGAGATTATTTAAAAGGCCAAGTTTTCTACTAAGATCTGTTACGTATTAGTAGATGTTAACTTACTTAGAGATGCCATCACTGGTCCCTCTCACCGCTACAAATCCAGAGTTCAGAGGTTGGCCTTTGTTATTACGGAAAGTAAGAGCAAGGACAATGAGGATATCTCTTGAAGATATGTTCAAGATCCTCAACCACTGCCATATCAGAATCTGTGAAAATATAATGACTAAAACTGTTCACTTGGTCAATCTCCTCAAGTTTTAGCTCTAGAAAGGCCTGAATATGAACCAGAAACACAAAGATATCAGCATTTAAAAGAAAATAATGCATATAGATGGCTGCACGGCAGTAATATTTGTAGATCACATAAGCAGTAGTTCTGATTTATGAGAAAGCATATGCAGAAAGATGTTGTTTCAATCAAGCATATAGACTTACAATGTAGGACTTGATTCTCTGAAGCATTAAATTTCCTCGAGAATAATTTCCTTCAATAGGAAGTATTGTGGCCCTCCCTTGATTTATTGACAATTTTGATTTAGGATCAGTCAATATTATGACTTTGCTTGTTGGCATTGACACCTACAGAGTTCTACAAATAAGATCAGACGTTAAACAAACATCCTCGCAATCACCAATTTATATGTCCCTTCTACTTTTGAAGATTCAATTTACATGCCAGAAGGCTAAAACACATAGTGGATCCTATAAAAAGGTGTGCTAGCTGGGTCATAGTGATCAATGGTTCTATTTTAGTTTTCACTAAATTTGTTCCTCTTTCTCTACTACCAAATAACTAACTTTTAGAATTCTCTTAGCTGAGAGTGATTATGAGTCATTCACAACATGACAAGAAATTTAAGCATCTTGGTAGTTACTTACTGGCTAGCATAAACAAGAAGAAAAGGAAGAAGTACCTGTATGAAACTGACGAAAGTGTTAAGAATGGCCATGGACCTTTCCTCCTTGCTGTAAGAATGCTTTCCAACAGTTACAGCATCAGCATCAGATGACATTTTGCCAACCCAGCGGGGCCAGAATTGTAGGTTGTGAATACTGTAACAAAAGAAACAAGTTCTCCAGAATATTTCTTTCACTTGATAAACTGATCTTATTCACAGCTTGAAGTCCTGAGGAAAAAAGTAAAATGCAGTTAGTAGGTACTCCCTCCGTTCGGAATTAGTTGACACGTGTTTGTCTAAAAGTGGATGTATGTATACACTACAATATGTCTAGATACATCCGTATTTGGACAAACATGAGTCAACTAATTCCGAACGGAGGGAGTACAAAATAGATGCCGATCTCTCTCACGCTATAGAAGTATGAATAGACTTATGTGGTATCCTGAAGCCTAACTGGCACTGTTAAATGGATATCACAGAATATCGTACACTGTAGTTGATAAGTAAGTTTTACATCCAGCACAGAACGTACAATCTCCAAGTGCTGATATTCCAGTAGCTACAATTCTCGTTTCCTACTCTTCCCAGAATTGCTTCAAATTGGGATGATACAGTTAGAGCTTACATGTGACGATTGGTTCTCGTAAATCAGTTGTTATGTGGAGATGCTAAGAGATCGCACATCTGTAGCATGTCCGGGAGAAAGAACAGAGAACGGAATCATCTAATTTCACACACCCAATCTTCGAATAAGAGGTCAAGAATGAGAACTGCATTTCAAGCATTGTTGGTGCCAAGACTATAACGACGTGGTGCCAAAAAATACGCTATCATCATCTGTAAGCCGTGTAGTGTTTTCTATTTGAGTGAAAGGCACCAGACGTCACGAAGTTGCGTGAAAAGTAAGGATTGGTCACCAAGTTGAAAAACCTCAAAACGAGGTCACGAAGTTGTGGAGTAGTATTTTTGGTCATTCCGTCACGGTGGGCGTCAAGTTGCTGACGTGGCAGTGTGTTTTTTTTACAAAAAACACCTTGAAATTTTATATATTCTAATTGTTAGGTCCTTCTCCGGGCATGAAAGGCACCAGAGTTCACGAAGTTGCGCGAAAAGTAAGGATTGGTCACCAAGTTGAAAAACCTCAAAACGAGGTCACGAAGTTGTGGAGTAGTCAATTTTTGGTTTTTCCGTCACGGTGGGCGTCAAGTTGTTGACGTGGCAGTGTGTTTTTTTTTACAAAAAACACCTTGAACTTTTATATATTCTAATTGTTAGGTCCTTCTCCTTTTTTCAAGTTGCTGACGTTGCTGCCTGGTCCTTCCCCGCCGTCTTTCCGAGCTGCTCCGACGTGCGCGTCACGTCCAACACGTCTTCCACCACCTGGAAGAGCAAGCCGATGGAGCGCGCGTACCGCCGGACTCTCTCTATCCCATCGTCCACCACCTGGAAGAGCAAGCCGATGGAGGGCGTCACCGGAGGGCAGCGCGGTGTTGGATTTGAAACGCTAGATCAGCCGGCCACACGCACGTACAACTTTGGAAGCAGCAACTGTTGATCGATTACTGGCTATCCCGTACGTGCATGTGGCCGGTTGATCTAGCGTTTCAAATCCAACACCGCGCTGCTCTCCGGTGACGCCCTCCATCGGCTTGCTCTTCTAGGTGGTGGACGACGGGATAGAGAGAGTCCGGCGGTACGCACGGTACGCGCGCTCCATCGGCTTGCTCTTCCAGGTGGTGGACGACGTGCTGGACGTGACGCGCACGTCGGAGCAGCTCGGAAAGACGGCGGGGAAGGACCAGGCAGCAACGTCAGCAACTTGAAAAAAGGAGAAGGACCTAACAATTAGAATATATAAAAGTTCAAGGTGTTTTTTGTAAAAAAAACACTGCCACGTCAGCAACTTGACGCCCACCGTGACGGAATGACCAAAAATTGACTACTCCACAACTTCGTGACCTCGTTTTGAGGTTTTTCAACTTGGTGACCAATCCTTACTTTTCGCGCAACTTCGTGACCTCTGGTGCCTTTCATGCCCGGAGAAGGACCTAACAATTAGAATATATAAAAGTTCAAGGTGTTTTTTGTAAAAAAAACACTGCCACGTCAGCAACTTGACGCCCACCGTGACGGAATGACCAAAAATTGACTACTCCACAACTTCGTGACCTCGTTTTGAGGTTTTTCAACTTGGTGACAAATCTTTACTTTTCGCGCAACTTCGTGACCTCTGGTGTCTTTCACTCTTTCTATTTTCTTTAATTACTTCATACTAACATATGATGTTTTTGCAAAATGCTGCGGTGTGGGTGTCAATTAACACGACAGCCTGAGTGTGGCCTTCGCCACGTCACAGGGGCCAAGTCTACTCCCCAACTAGCAAACACAGAAGCACAGAAATCATCTGTCATGATTCACAATGCGGAAAACTGATGGGAGTACAGAAACCTTGGCACTGAAGGCGATCGGGGCGGCCCTGGCCGGCGGCGGGGCCGAGCACGAGGGCATGAGGACGCTTCGGCGCGGCAGGACGAGGCAGGTCCAGGCCCTTCTCCGGCGCCCAGCTCAGCCGCAGCCTGGAAACTGCAAGGACGGACACAGATTGGATCGTCAGGAGGGCAATGTGCGCCAAAATCGAGAGGCGGAACGGGGCCGTACCGGAGTAGAAGAGCGGGACGAGCAGGACGAGGAGGAGGAGGAGCGGCAGGCGCGGGACGGCCCGGCTTCGGGGCCTCGAGATCGCCATGGGAGCAGCGCGCGGAGGAGGACTGCACTGGAGTGAGAACAACGCTCTCTCCTCGTCTCGGTCGATGGCGTGGGTAATTTTGCATTTAGCCACCACTACTTCCACGGAAAGCGCATTCGTGTCCTCCGAAGCAAATAGGTACTCCTTCCGTTCCAAATTAGATGACTTCCATTTGTCCACATGCGGATGTATCTAGACATGTTACAAGTATAGATATATTTGTATGTGGATAAATGAAAGTCATCTAATTTGGAACGGAGGGAGTAACTTTCAGAGGACCGCGTGGCGAAACGTGCAGCCGCCGCCCGCCGCCGAATGGATTCTCCTGTCGCCATCTTCCCCGCGGCAACGCCACGCAACTCCGAGCACTGCCAGACGTGGAGGCGACGGCTCGTCTCCTCCGCATCCCCGCCGATGTCCTCCTCATCGGCCGCCGCCGCGCTGGGGGCCACCCCTGCGGACGCGCTCCGCCGCAACCGCATCCTCTCCAGCAAGCTCTACTTCGACGTCCCGGGCTCCAAGGTCAGTCGCTCGCTCGGCGCTCGCGGAAATGCTCCAAAGCACTCGTTAATCTCTTTTCGCGGTTGAGCAGGCTCCGGTGGTCTGCTCCGCGGCGTACGACGTCGCCTTCCTCGGAATCGAGAAGATGTGAGTCAGCTGCTTCTGCTTGCTCCATACCATCCATTACCTGCTTGCACATGCCTTGTCTACGGCTGACGCTGTGCGCACGACATCTTGATCTTGTGCAGGCACCCGTTCGATTCCTTCAAATGGGGACGCATATGCAAGTTCCTCACCAAAGATGGCCACCTGGAGAAGAACCGGGTGGTTGAGCCGTTGGAGGCTTCCAAGGAGGACTTGCTGGTGGTAGGAACCACGAACCAGGAAGCTGTTTTTGCTTGGTTATAGTAGTACTAGTGCATCATCTTCTTATTGTTCGATGGCGTTGCTTGACCAGGTTCACACGGAGTCGTATCTGAACAGCCTCAAGAGCAGCTTCAGGGTTGCAGCCATTGTGGAGGTACTGATTGCTCAGTGACAGTTTAGTTAATTACCCTGACAGCTAGCAAGATATGCAGTGTGCTAATGAGATGTTTTATTTTAGGTTCCTCCAGTAACGCTCATTCCTAATTGGGTGGTGCAGCAGAAGCTACTGTACCCCTTTCGAAAGCAGGTGATGTCTTGTGATTCGCTGCCCCCATGTGTACTGAGTAGGGTAATTTGAGTACCAAGGACACTCTATAAGCTGGTGTGTTCTTTCCTGTAGGTGGGTGGGTCCATTTTATCAGCCAAACTTGCGGTTGAGAGAGGATGGGCCATTAATGTCGGTGGAGGATTTCACCATTGTTCGGCGGAGGAAGGGGGTGGATTTTGTGCGTACGCTGATATTTCGCTCTGCGTTCAGTTCGCCTTTGTCCGATTAAATATTTCAAGGTCAGAAACTTATACCGATCTGACTGTAACTATAGAAACTTTATTCCTTTGGTCTGCAACTATTTGTATGACTTGTACAAAGCATGTGCTTCTCTGCACATTTGTGAATATATTCTGTAAACTATCTGGGTTGATAATCATCTTCTGTCATGTTATAATACTATCTTCCCTATGAGTATTTCTATGCTTGTTGGCAAGGCAATTACGTAATGCTTTTGTTGGCAGTGCAATGAAAGGATATATTTACATTCTTTACTAACTAGTTTAGCTTCATAAGTACCTATCCTTTTCAAACACTTGCAGAGTAATGATAATAGATCTGGATGCTCACCAAGGAAATGGCCATGAAAAGGATTTCGCCAATGATGGTATGCGGTATACGCCCGCTGTTTTGTTCTTCTATTAATTCTGTGTCACTATGGTGACCCCAATTTTTTGCTTGCAGAAAGGGTTTACATTTTGGACATGTACAAATCTGGAATTTATCCCTTCGTAAGTATCACCATCTAAAATTCTTCTTATACCTGCTGAACGTCAAGCTTATTTTTTGTTCTTGGTTATATCACCATCTAGAATTCTTCTTACACCTGTGGAACGTCAAGCTTATTTTTGATTCTGTTGATTATACCCTGAATGCCATTATGAAATATCTGGTTCAGAAATGCTTCTGGTGTAGAGGTTACTTGTCTAGATTGTTTTGTTCATATCGTGGTGTTGACAATAAGTTCTGTTGTCAACCCCAGAAGCATTCTACATCATGTTTGGAAGATAAAATCCAGTCCAGAGTGAAAGAACTGAAAGAACAGCATTCCCAGCTGTGTATACTAAAATTATTTGTAGTGTCTTTTGCTGCGATATCTAGAACACCCACCGTCCAAGCTTTGTCTGTCATTATTCTCACCAACTTTAAGTTCAGTCCTTGTGTATTATCATTCCGTTTTATTGGGTGCATGTAATATTTCCGATGTTCTGTGTAAACTGACTTAACTTTATTTTTAGGACCATGCTGCTAAGCGATATATTGATCAAAAAGTCGAATTAGTTGTAAGTTGCATCAAGTTGTTGGTTTTGTATTCTCTTGCTCTTTTTTTTCGTGTAATTCAAATATGAATTGAGTGCATTGTGTGATTGTGCATTGTAGAGTGGGACAAAAACAGATGACTACTTGGATCAGCTTGATAAGGCTCTCAAGGTACCTTTGCACTTAAGGATGTGATGGTTTCAAAACTTACATTTATAAATGAAATTATCCTGTGCACTGTGAATTGATAAGGATAATTATTAGAGTAAAAATGATATTTGTGTGCCATATTTTGCATGATAAATTCTGGATTAAAGTAAACTGGACATAAAAGTGATTTTGATGTACTATTTCAGATTTTGAGGTAAGAGCATAGTGCTGAATAAGTTATTTGCATCTTATACAACTGAAACAGAGGTTTGAGATGGAAAAAAAAAGTCCAAAATGGGTTGACAGTTGCGCAATATAATTTTTTCATATTACTATCTGATGAAATGGTCATACCAAATGGCGCTGGCAATACTTTTTTTTCTTCTTTTATTCCAACTTTCCTACTTAATGCACTTATTCTGCGCATAGTGTTTTCTGCAACCTGTGGAAAGTTTCATGATGGCATAATTATACAGTCTTAACCATGAAGGCAACCAAGACTTAGAGTAGTCCAGTATTTTTCTGCCTAAGCTAGACTTTTCTTTTGTAATGCCACAACAGAAAACTGGAACATAATTGTGTGCTGAAGTATTATAAAAACTTGCTTATTAGCAACATAACACCTTTGTTTTGCTTCTGTTCCTTGCACCAATTGGTGCTATACTGCTGAATCCGACATGTTTTCCGCAAAATTTCAGATAAGTCCTGAAGGTGTGGTGCTTAGAGATGAGAAGGTGTTCAGGTTTGCAAGAGATCAAAACATTCCACTTCTCATGCTGACATCAGGTAAACCATGTCTCATATACTTTTGGTGTTTTTGTTACTCTCCTGGGAATCGCATACATCAACCACTAATGCCACATCGA
Organism: Poa pratensis; assembly: GCA_947311845.1. NCBI lineage: Eukaryota > Viridiplantae > Streptophyta > Magnoliopsida > Poales > Poaceae > Poa > Poa pratensis. The sequence goes on from CAMZMU010000074.1 coordinate 65,229,830, forward strand.
TATGCACACGCCTCACCCTCTTCTCAGGAGGCTACATGAAGTCGAGCGCACGAGTAATCGCAGATTCAATTATCAATCTCTCACAGAAGAACTTGATACAACTAGGTGGCCAGCTAGGCTAAATGAGCACCTGCCACGACTGTTCAACATGAAGGACACATCTGTTGGATGTATATATCTTGTATGATATAAGTTAGTATGTATGTTTCACACAAAAAACTTGTCACCTTGTACATAGGAGTATGTCATAAGGCCTTTGTTTCCAAGAAGAGCAAGTTACAGGGAATCTTAGGGAGGGTGATCATGACAAGACAGAACACTTGGAGATCCTAATGGATCCCCATTAGGCCATCTCGGTCGACAACTTACACGGGTTTGAGTTAATAAATTTTCCTTGGAGCCACTAAATATACCATCTTGTACTCTATGTATATCTTGACGGCGATCAAGAAAGGTATAATATGCTGTTTTGTCACAGTTGCAACAGGGCCCTACATAGACAAGTAGATGAACTGTGGCGCCCCGACCTGACTGCTATACAGAGATACTGTGTCTCCGGTTATCCGATACCAGTAGGCACACTATCAAAGCATAATAGAGAGATCAAGACTTGTGGAACAACTGGCACATCACAGACTCTACGACACAAAATCATATAGTTCAACTCTTATAATAGAGAAAGATAGCAAATGACAACCAGAGGTCACAGACCCAACAGTGCAACAAGCGGAAGCAAATTAGGTTGTTCTAAACAGCAAGAACCAAATTATGGCCTAAGAGGCCTACACATAAACATCCAGCGCCAGCTGTTCTGGGATGTCCCAAGCTGCCACCTGGGAACCCCAGACTACTCGTCGACGTCCACAAAGAACCCACCTTCGAGGTCGGTGAAGTCCTCCTCTGAAACAAAACAAACGACGTTGAGTTCGACGAACTCGCAAGATTATATATAGAGCTTTAGCTCGATGAGGCTTTCAAAGTTATATGGCTGTTTTGCATAAAGCTGATTTTATTTATGAAAACATAACTCAAGGCATCGACTAATCAGAATATTTGTAAAAGAGGTAAGAAGTACTCTTTCTTTCATCACCTCTCATCATCAACCAACATCAACCACTGTACCTGTTCATCAAAGGCACCTCCCCGAATCACCCTCGAGGGAGCTCACCTTACAATCTTGAGTGGTACCTCTAGTACCCAGTTTTTAATCATTCCGTTAAAGTTATTCTATGATCTCTGAATCCGTCACCAAGTCGTCCATAACCGCGGACACGGCTTTTCGAAAAGATTTATCCCTGCAGGGGTGTACAATGTGAAAGTTGCCAGGTTCCCGAGGGACCTCCCAGCTTCTTATCCATGCGTACCGTCCGGCCCATTGCCTAGCTCTTAGCTCTCTTCCGGGGAAAGGCGGCTGGGTGGGAGCGGCTACGACCTTTACCTCGCTTAAGACTAACCCAGGATCATCAGTGGCGGTAGGACAAGAGGTACCTCCAGCACCCTGTCCCGCGGCCACTTATTTTCCTGACACCACCGTCCTCATCTCAGTCTGGGCCACCATCTTCAACGCACGCGCAAATGGAAAGCCAAACTAGAGGACCCTCGGCTAGTCCGCCACAAGTTAGTCGGTCGACGAGGTTCCATATGCCCACGCATGGTTGCACGCTCAACTTGGCTCGTAGGCGAGAACTCGCACTTAGGCGGCGAGAACGAGACAACCCACCACATCCCATGTGGCCTCTCATCCCCACCTTTAAGCATTTTATTATTCGTCACCACAATTTTCCACCATCATTCTCATCTCAACACCTGTTTCCAACATGAAGTAACCATCGCACCGCTATGCCGGTACTAAGCATGGCTAAGCATCAACATAGCATAGTAGATATATCGGGCCAACAATACAAACCTATGGATATAGGAGGGAAACGGGTATGTGGCATAGGGAACTTAACGCAACTATAGGATACTCTAATCCAAGTAAATTGACATTTGGAACCGCATGCAATATTATAGTGGAGAAAATACTTGCGGAAATTAGGATAAGATATGCTCAGAGGGAGGATTACGCTTGCCTTGTTCAGGGTACTGGTAGTACGGATCCTCGGGGTATTGTGGAGTAACCCCGGCTGCTTGATCTATCGAAAATATCGCAACGGGAGAGCAATCAATCACCACACAAGCTTTAACAAATGCAATGCGCAAACACATGATGGCATGGCATTTTTTTATGCACTGGAATTATTATAGCAAGTTCTACCCATTTTATATGGGGTGCGATAATTAATTGTTTAACAAGAGAGAAAATATAGCTCTACATTGTTTTAATGTTTTCCTGTGCTATAAGTTCAAATAGACATGCATGCAAGTGATGCTAAAGGTTAGTGCACATTTTTCGGAGCATTCCGATATAAAGAACACATTTTTCGGATGCCCCGATTAAAAGTTATTAATTTTATAATTCCTCTTTTTAAATATTTACTTTTGATTATTTAATTCCAACGATAAATATATTATTTACTCGACTCCGCGAGAGAGCGATGGAACATGAAGGAATCAGCGAGTCGCTGTCCCTACGTCGCGGGGGGGGGGGGGGAGCGGGGAACATACGCAAAAGGGAGGGGAATTGAAAAAAAAGAACCCCTAAAAAAACAGACAGCCCGGCCTCCAGCCCGGTCTGGGCCGGCCTGGCCTAGCAACAGAAACGTCCGGCCCCCAGCCCAGCTTGGGCTGGCTCCGAGGCCGGCCAGGCGGCAGAGAGCACCGGCCTGCAGCCCAGCTTGGGCCAGGCCCAAGGCCGGTTAGAGGCCCGTGAGAGCCAGTCCGCAGCCCGGCTTAGGCCGTCTTCGCGGCCAGGCTGGCGAGGAACAGCGACGACACTCCGGCGATGGTGGCTACGGCTCGAGCACGAGCTCGCGCGTGAGGGGAGAGGTGGAGAGGTGCTACGGCATGGGATGCTCACCACGAACCAGTTGGCGAGGTCGGTGACGGCGGAGGAGCGACGGCGGCGGCGGAATCCCGCGGCGGAGATGCGGCGGTGGCGGAGACGAAATCGAACGGCGGCGGAGATGCAGGGCCTCCCGCCTCGATTCCTTCGGCGGAGGTGTTCCAGGCGAGCATCGGCGACCACCAGCTCAGCGGGGGCGGCGGCCATGGCGGCTCAGTGGGGGAACAGAGGGAGAGCGAGATGCGGGGAAAGTGTCGGGATGGGTGAGTAGGGCAGGTGGAGCTCGCGTGCGTGCTCCTCTTCTCCTCCTTGCAGGCAGAGGAGAGCAGGGGACCCGGGAGCGCGCACGGCGGTGCGGCGCGAGCACAGCGCTCGGTCGCTACAGAGAAGGGGATGGTCGTCTGGCAAAAAAACCCCTGGAAGAATTTCCCCCATCACCGATTGGTCCCTGGCTGCTTCTCCTTATTACAAAAAGGTCCTTTTCAGTTCTGTGAAATGATTCCAGCAGCTGTATTTGAATTAATTGAGGCATTTAAACACTTCTGAAAATTATGCCAATTTTTGGGGAGTCTCTTTATATTAATATGAAGCTCCCCTAATTTTTCCAGATTATTTGAAACTCATTTGGTTGGAAAATAAAATAGGAATTGCTCACAGGCAATTTGAGTTTCTCTCCATTTATTTTATTTTACAAATCAAAATAGTTTGTCAAAATTATATTTGGAACTTCCTTGACAAATATAAGATGTCAAAATATTTTTGTTTGCAAGTTTGAAAACTCTCATTGATTTGAATTTGTAATTGAGCAATTTTGCCATTTGTTTTTAAATGGTGCCAAAACCATTTGTGTGTTGTTTAGCAAGTTAAATTTGGATGCCATGATGCAATGCAACACAAAAGCGAAAATTTTACTCGGGTTTTTAGGTTTTCGAACTTTGGGTTGTTACATGAACTACCTTGTAGAAGACTAGGCTGCACTTCTGACCTATCCAGAACTACATAGGCCAGGATATCTGTCCAGTCTTTGATCTAACCCTACCAAGACATGGACAAAAGACTGGAGAGGAAAACAAGACGCAGCGCCATTGCGACCAAGTAGAGTCCCCTTCCTGCCTCCTTCCCGGCCTCCCTGATACAGTCAATACGGCGACCCTGCTGGCGGTGGCGTCGCCGTCGTCACGTCCTCGATCACCTTCCTCAGAGCTTCCTTCAGCGATGTCTCCTCTAAGATGTAGCCAGCGTCCTGCAGCAAACATTTGAATGGTATACAAGGCTTCGTTAAGCTTCGTTGGAACTTCTACTCCAACGTTGTACTTGTCGTTGGCAATTTAAAAAAGAACATCCAGAAGTTAGGGCAGATATGTAACAGATGATTGTGCAAGTGTATTAGACCTGTCAAACAGTGCTATATTGGTTGTCTTAGTCAGCTCAAGCTTGAAACGTGTGTAAGAATCTGATTTATGCTTGATTTTCAAAAGAAAACATTGACTTCCAGTTTTGACCTGGGCAACCACTGACTCGCTAGATTATGCACAGATCTCCTGTAGTCTTTTTGTGAATACATTTCAGAGATTCGGTAAGGATGGTCTAATGTAGGTCAAGCAAACCAACTTTCCCCTCTGCTTCCTTTCAAGTCCAGTGGTAGAATTCATCGAAGTTCAGTGGTTACCGAGTTTCGTTCAGCGACCAGTTTTATCATAGATTCATAGCCCAGGATGGCAAGAAAGAAAGGTGAAAGCATAGTTACTAGGTTGACCTCTTACCGTGATTTGCAATGTCAGGCTGGCCCGTGCAAGCGCGCCGCTCTCTTGTCTCGCCTCCACGGACACCACGGTGAAACTCCCCCTCTCCTTCAGCCGTGCCAGCAGCGAGATCAGCACCTCTGAGATGTCGCATTCCACTCGCACCGTCACCATCACGCTCACACGATCTCGGGGCGTTGATGCCCCGGCGGTTACCTCCACCTCTATCTTCTCCGACGAGCCGTCGTCGTCACCCGCCGCGGTTCGGTTCAGGCCGAGCTGCGTTTCGAGCTGCCGGTTCTGGTTTTGGAGGTGGGACACCTGGGATAGCAGCTTGGCCATGTACTCCGTCGTGCTGGCGAGAACATTGGCCTTATCTTTCTACAGAGAACGAACGATCACAATTTTTCAGATGTTGTAAATCTTGCATTATACTAGTTTAGTACATGATCAGCAGTGGTGGATGGTTTGGTTTGGAGCCGTACCTTGGAACCGGGAGGGAGCAGCGCCCTGAGGCTCTGGAAGCTGTCGTTGAGACGCTCGCGCCGGCGCCGCTCCGAGATCATGTGGTGCAGCTGGCTAGCGGCGGGCGGCGGTGGCTGGGCGCTGCCGTCCTCGTGATGCGCCTGCGCCGCTGCGAGTTCCCGGCTGCGCATTGCATTGTGCACGCTCATCAGGAGTGAGATGCACGCCTTGGCCATCCTCTGCCCGGGAGAGCCTGGCGGCGGCGGCCGCCGCGTCCTCGGCGCTCGCGCCGCCGCGCTGTACGCCTTGAACGCCGTCGTCCGCCGCGGTGACGCGCGTTGACGCGCCAGCCACGAGGGAGCCGAGTGGCTCTGCGGAGGAGTGGAGGTGGTCGACGCATCGGAGGAGGAGATGAGCGCGAGCACTGCCTGCGTCAATACCGCGTCGTCGTCGGCTTCTGCGGTCGGGAACACGTGCCGGCCGAAGACAGGCGCGAGCAAGCTGGGGACCGGCGTCGCCATTGGGCGGATGAGAGAGGAGTACTCCGTGCTCCCGACCGAGAGTGAGGGAATGGAGGAGGACGAGGACGATGGCCGTGCCGGCGGCAGCTGCAGGAGCTCCTCCAGGAGCGACTGCTGCACGCAGTCCGCCACCGCCGCCGCTGCCACCGATGTGCACGACAGGCCGACCTCGATCTCCCCGCTCTCGCATCCCATGAACACTGCCATCTGCGTGATCACCAACTCTCTCATCCCTATTCTACTGACTGATGCAATTCATCAAGAGCGCAATGAGGTGGCTTTGTTCAAGAAACGTACTTACCTTCGTGCCGGCAACCTGCAGGGGCAAACAAAAGCTCAGTAATCAGCTTCAGTAAGCATTAAGCAATCGTTCTCGTTTGCACGATGAAGAGAAGTGTTTTGTGTTGACTTACTTGGTAGAACTGCTGCTGCACCTGCAGGGACGCCGCGGCCGTCAGGTCCGGCTCCGGCAGCTCCATCCACGCGACACCCTCCTTGTACGCCCACCCCGGCACGTAGCTGCGTGCTCGACCACACACACCGTCAGAATCCAGCAGAGGAACGAACAGAGATCGCAATGTTTACCCGCTCACGACGGCGCAGAGCGCTCCTCGGTACGCCTGGAACATCGCCGGCGCACGATCACCGCGGCCGATCCACGCGTCCAAGCAGAACAAATGGCTGCCGATCAAAGACAATGCGCTGCTCGGGAAGAGCGAAAGGAAACCGAACGAGCTTGACAGGGAAGTAACCTACGTACGTACGAACCTGGATGAGGGCTGGCCGGTCACCGGCGCCCAGAGGCAGCCGGGGTCGCGCGCCGCCGCGCGCTCCAGGACATGCGCCCGGGGCACCGCCGCAAGCGAGAATATGGCGTCCATAGAATAACCGCCGGCCGTGCGAGCGTCCCTCTCATCTTAAAAGGAGTCCACCGGCTCCATGGTCGGCGGCCGCGTCCATGGCCGTTAGACTGCGTCTCTGCTTGCTTGCTGGCTGAGGCTCGTTCACGCGCGTATGGATGTGTACGTATATACGTGTATGTATGGTTGTGGTGAGGGAGAATTGGGGAGTTGGTGACAGAGATCTTCAAATGGAAAGTACAAAAGGAGACGCTGAACTGCTCAAACTTCAGAGGCGCATGGACGGAATGGTTTGTCTGGTTTGGACTCCTCCAAATATAACAGAAAAAAAACATGACCAACGGGGGAGGAGCCCCGTGGGCCGTGGCATGTCATTAAGAAGGAATACCGCCTTGGTGAGAATTCCCGGAAATTCGGTCCCGACGGGACTCGAACCCGGGTCGCAGAGGATGCCACCGCAACCCCCAACCACTAGGCTATCGTCTGGTTCTCCCTCCAAATATAACAGTGAAATCAGGTTGAAACTACATTTCAATACCTTTTTTTATCTGCATTTCAAGATCCTTTAATGAAGAATGGAAACTTCCTTACACCGGTTAGGCGATGTCATCGAATTTTGTAACTCATAACTAGCACGAATCAGTTCAGGATATTCTTATCGGTTGCAACTCATGAATAACACGAATCATACAACAATCTAACGGTCTAACTCCATGTTCAAGTAAACAAAACTCCAATTACAAATTGATGCATTCTAGCTGTCCTAGAGTTGAATGAGAATTAAACTAATTCTTAGTTGATAAAGAACTAGCAAAACGGAAAGAAAAACCCCGTCACATGTCAGTTTATCGAACAAAATAGAAGTCACAAGGAGTCCATGTAAATCTTACTAGGTAAGATATCATACCAAGAGAGAAGCCGAACCACAATAACGACAACGTTGTGGTTTCGGTAGGAGGGGTTGGGTCCCTGGATCTACATTGCGGTGCTAAGGTTATGGCTATTAGGGTTAGGTTTTATGTTCCTGATCGACAAGTGGCGATGAGAGTGTTGTATGGAATAAGGATAACAGTAAATTTGCCAAACACAACAGAATCCAAAGAGGAGTTCATATCACCCTACATCGGAGGTAGTAACCAATCGTCCATTCAATGGCAAGTGCCACAATCCAAGTAATATGATTCATATTGATTTTTCCGAAAAGGGGAGCGATGCTCTGGCCCCTTTATTGAAACGATTCACACAACCTTTTTATTGCAGAATTAAGAAAGATACAAAGTCCGATGTCAGAGGCTTTGCGACAGTAACTCCATCAGGTTACCACCAACCCAATGTTAAAAGATAAAAATAAAGAGAATATACAAAAAAAAAGTCAAACATCTTGGTTCATTGGCCCTTTCTCCGACCGACGTGGTTCGTTCACCTTCGGCTTCGAAATAGTGAAACTTGAAAATGAAACTAAACCTGGGAGTCACCATCATGGAACTTGAGTAGAAGAATTTAGCAGGAAAACTTTTACGCATACTAATCGTTTGTGACTGAGATGAAGCAGCACAAACAGTGACGCCATGTTGACCTATGTACAACTAAGAAAAGGATACATCGGAACATGCGTGCCATTCTGGGTCGAGTGCTGCTTCAGACAAAAACGGAAGTTATTTTCTTAAGAGTCAGGAACAAAAGTTCTAGTTGACACCTGAGTGCTTCTTTGATTCACGGGATTCGAAATATCTCAGAGTCGAGAAAACATACAACTTACATGTTGTGGGTGTTCAAATCCTTGACATTGCTACTCGTAATGGGCTACTCCACAAATTGAGAGGTCGCGGGAGCATTTTGAGGACATCCTTTTATGCGGATGATGCGGCAATTTTTGCGCCTCCGATCAAGGATGACATAGTAAACCTCTCCTCCATTCTTTGTAGTTTCGGCGAGGTCACCGATTTGTGCACCAACTTCGAAAAAAGCTATGTGGTTCCTATTAGATGCGGCCTCATCAACCTTGATGATGTCCTTGCCGGTCTTCCGGTGGTGCGTGCCACCTTCCCCATGAGATATCTTGGCCTCCCGCTATCGGTGTGGCGTCTAAGAGGGTGGATTTTCAACATCTTGAGGACAAGGTGGCTAGGAAAGTTCCTACTTGGAATGGCAACCTCATCACCGCCGTTGGCCGCTCAACCCTTGTCAAGTCAGTGCTCATCTCCCACGCTATCCACCATATGACACCTCTCATTGTCCCTCAGGGCACTTTGGAGTACCTCAACAAAGTGGAGCATGCCTTCCTATGGGCGGGCAAGGATAAGGTCACCAGAGCGCAATGCAAGGTCAACTGGGAAAGGTTTGCCGCCCCCTTGACCTTGGTGGCCTTGGCATCCTCGACAACGACAAGTTCGCGCGGACTCTTCGTTTGAGGTGGCCTTGGCTCGAATGGAGGGATAGGGGCAAAATTTGGGTTGGCACCGGCAACCCTTGCACATCGGAGGTCATGGACCTTTTCTATGCTTCAACTACGATTACGGTGGGAGATGGGAACTTGACTTCTTTTTGGGATGCCCCTTGGCTTGAGGGGCAAAAACCTAGAGACATCGCTCCTCTCATTTTCATGGTGTCCAAAACCAAGAAGTGGAGTATCAAGAAGGCAACAAATTTGGTGATTCTGTTAGCAACAAATTTGTTCTGTCAATGCTAATTGATGGTAAGGCAAGAACTCAGTGTCCATTCTTTGGTGATTCTGTCTACCTAACATTCTGTTAGTGCCCCCTGCAACTCCTGAGTCATGCATTTAGCCTCGCCCTAACCAATGCTACTTAGTGCATCAGGATAGCAATTGTTTCTTTGTAATCTGTGTGATTGTGGCATATTGTCATTGTTATCAAATGAGACTAATCACTCAAGACCTTCTGTAGAGCCTATACATAAGGCCAGGTTACATTTCAAAATACAGTGGCGTTAACTATTTTTTCAACCTTTCTGGTTCACAACCCAATCAACCTATATAATATAAAATGTATATACCCTTTTACTTTTGAACCCTGATCCTAAAATGAATTGGAACTCAGATATGATGTTGGACCTTATGTCTTTGATGGATTTAGTTCCTAGGTTTTCAGTTGCTGTAGCTTACATATATATGACCACGTTGGAATGGATTTGAGGAGCTGTTTATTGTTTTGTGTGCCCGTGAGAGATTGGTGCATCTGCTTTCTTCACTTTGCTTAACATGTTGGTGTACATAAAGTTGTTCTGCTTGCACGAATGCTTTTGTTACTTTATATCTGCAGATTCAGATGCTTTAGATCATAACCTGCAGTGTCTAAGTACCTTCCAGGGTTGGGAAGCTAGATGAACTGAAATTGATTGACTGGCAGAGATAGATCAAGGGGTAAAGAGATAGGAAATGATCTAAATCAGAGACGTGATCTAATTTGTGTATGGATCGGAAGGGGAGCATCAGGAGGAAGAAGACAGCATGTCTAGCCAGACGCCATACAGGCAAACAGGCAGCTTTCTCGGCCTTCAGAATTTTACTAATTCTCTTGCTGTTGCTGAAGGAAAGGAGCATCAAGATGTGGGAACCTTGAATATGATGAACATCTTTTCTTTCTATGATGTGCATAGCTGGAGGGCACAGTACAAATTTTATAGGGTCATACAACAATGCTGATAAAAAGACTTCACCCTTTCCATCAGAAAGAAAAAGACAACTTTGCTTAAAAGTCATTTTCTATAGCATATCATTAAATTAACGAGATTCACCACAGCATTCGCACCATAAGGTTCACCATACTCGAAGAGCCAAAATTTTCTCAGGGTAGAAAGGTTAAAACGATCCAGCATAATGAGTCATACATATTCCTAGGTAGCAAGGTTCAGATGTATCTCGAAAAACCAGAATGAAAGGCTAATCTTTCAACACTGGGAACCTGGTGAAGTACCACAACATTTGCACCATGAGGTTCACCATAATCGAAGAGCCAAAATTCTCAGGGTACAAAGGTTCAAACGCAGCAACATAATGAGTTGTACAGATTCCTAGGTAGCAAGGTTCAAATGCATCTCGAAAAACCAAAATAAAAGGCTAATCTTTCAGCACTGGGAACCTGGTGAGGTAGTCCGGCTTCTGGAAATCGGTCTCAACTGTTGCGTGGAGTTCTTGTATCTTATCGTGCAGCACGTTCTCCAAGCATGAAAGCTCATGACCCAGCTTGCGAAAATGCTTACTGTTGCTCTTGTTGACTGGATAAACACGGAGAATCTCTCTTCTTTTATTGCTCATACGATTCTGAATGTTGTAGATCGCCCTCTTGATAAGGTCACCGAGATCATCACCCGTTGCATCCCTCACTTTGTCATAATACCAGAAAGTGCTTTCCTGAGGTACATGTTATATGTTGAAGTCCACAATAAATGCATATACCAACAGACAAAATATAGCACAAAGACCAGTTGAATAAAAGGCAGTAGACTTAAGATGCACATTATATATGTTATTTCCTGGAATTTAAGTAACCCAGCAAAAAAAACTAGGGATCATAGTAGGTCACTGACAGCAAATATCATCTGGGTTCAGCATTGTTGGTCTAGTATGCCAGGTCAGTTGCGGTAGAAGTTGTAAAGATAGGCAGGGAAGCTTCTTACAAAGACTGGCTTGAACAGAGGTTATTTGATGAAAATACCAGAGATTAACTTCTGCACAAGATTGGGGCAAAGGATATTTGATGGAAAATAGAAATCAGGGGGCACATTTTTGCTAAGAGCTCTTGAACAGAAGTTACCTTCTGCACAAGATTTAGTGCTAGTTAAGGACCTGTCATTCACCTGCTGATAATAAGCAGACCATACTATAATCAAGGGACTCCACAAGCTATCAGGTAATTAAAATCCCTTTATAAGACATTTGGTGACCCATTGTGACAAGAAGCATATACGTTTGTTCCTGATAGGGCTTACTGACTTAGAGTCCCTACAGCATCAGATATATTCTCACATACAAACATAAGTTGGGTGTTAAACAAAGTTCAAGATCAGGGCAAAATATTTAGCAGAACGTTTCAATAATCTGGTATGGCTTTACTGACTTGGATGACTGGGTTATTGCAGAAGGCAAGACTGCCTCAGGTATATCCTCACGTACAAACATGTTAAACAAAGTTCAAAGGGCTAAATATCTAGCACCATGCGAATAATTTGGTATACCAGTCGTCAATTTTGGATAATGAAAAGCATCCAAACGAAAATTGCATGCACATCTGATGGAATTACTACATTCACTTACAACTTCCGGAGCTCCTTTTGGCAACGGCTTGTTGAAGGTCATACGCCTGGATGGTGTCCTCTACTGTCATCGCCCTCCTCGCTCTCTGTGAATGGAACAACCAGAACGAAGGGCAAAGGTTAGAGAGAGAGGGGAAAACCAAGGGAGAAGGTATCGGATCAGCGCCAGGGCCATACTGCCGGCCGCGGGACAAGAGGGCCGCCCTGGTGACCGCCGTGCTCCATCTGCGGCGGCGGCGGCGGCGACGGTGGGATTTGGATTTGCGGGAGTGGGGAGAGAGAAAGAGCTAGGGTTCTGCGGAGGCTTTGGAGACAGGAGTTTTGCCCTTTGTCTGGCTGACAGGTAGGGGTAGAAATGAACATCTACCGGCAGGCCGTGGAGCGCATTGGGGGAATCAGGCTATGCTTGATATTTGTTCGTGGGCTTTATGAGCTTCGAGGAAATGTTTTAGAACCGGTACAATATAGTTATGCAAAGGCTGTGGAACCTGAAAACGCGTGACGTCGAAGATTAGTGCCTGATCCACACCTGATTCAACTAGATGCACCGTAAGCAACTGTAACAGAAAGAGAAATCCTTCAGCTTCATAACCAGCAGAGAAAAAAAATTGAAAATATATTTGTGAGTCCAGTGCTCACTCCAGTTAAGAAATCTCCACTAAAAAAGATAGACATATCAATATAAGGGCCACACCTTCCTTCAGGTGGACCTGTAGAGTAAACTAGCTGCGCAAACAAATAATCAGAAAATGCCTTGTCAAAGGAGGGGTACATAACCAACATCAGCCTGGTAAATATTCGTAGCACAATAATTATGGCAAAAAAAAAAACATTTGTTGACAAAGTTTCGGTCGAATAAAGTACATGTTGCATAATCAACTACGGTCAGTAGTTTATTTTTTTGGCTAGTAAAGGCCAAGTTCAGATAAGCTAAATAAGTGTGTGCACAAGGTCATATTTTTCAAGTGCTTACGTAATCATAAATGAGCAACCAGTGATGCATACCAACTGATGAAGCCTTCGACGATGCACATGAATGCACCATGACCTGCAACATAATTTCGAACAGGTTAGTATAACAGGACGATCCATCAAACGATCCAAAATTACAAATGGTATATGAATGCATAGCCAATAGGCAAATATAAAATTGTCAAAGGCCGCAACCATTCTCAGATCTGTTGTCATGTCTGTTTAATGTGCAGTCCAAAATTATGAGGTTAACTGTCAACACATAACATGGAAAACTATTCCTAACTTCATAACTCTATTTGGACTTTCTTTCCTCCCTCTCAAGTTGTTGGACGATTCCTGTATCAATTAGCACCTGGCCTTTTTACAGATGCACTGTACCACAGTGGATAATTCGCTTTAGAACATTGAATCAAAGACTGCATTCTGGCATAACATATGAGAAACTTAAGTTATTTTAGCTGATAATCCCATAGGTAAACACTCTGTACAATCTAATTAATGTAATGCATACGCCTTAGCCTAGGCAGTTTTAAAAGGAGTGAACTGCATCCCTTGGAATGGCAGAGAGCAAACTTACTTCAGATACCGGGCAGGTGTATCGACCTTCAGCCTCTTACTACAGCAGCTCCTTCGACCATTTTGTACCCTGCTACTAATAACTACTACCTCTGTAACTAAATATAAGAAGTTTTGGTAGCTAAATTTGTGCTACCAAAACGTCTTATATTAAGATAGGGAGGGAGTAGTTGACTTCATTAGAAGGCAATGAACATGGGTCAGAATCGAAAGTCCAATCCATTATGCCCAACTGCATTGTTGTCATCATAATGTAAATAGCAAATGCAGAATCAGCAGCTTTTCCAGCTTTCAGGTCATACATGTAGAAGTATCGCCACCAACATACTGATTTCTGTAATTAAATTCAACTAGATTATCTGCTGGGGCAATATCTGTATCTTCATATTCACACTATATTCTGGATCTTGTTCTAAGAAATCGTGGCACTCAACAGAGGCCTTCGACATAATCCGTCGATGACACTTTCATAATATCTGTCCTTAAGACCATCTTCAGTAGTCTCAGCTGCAGCTCTTAATGCTGTTGCGGCAATTGGTACTCCCACGCTAGACTTCATTTTCTGCAACCTAGAGTTAACTGCCGAATCTGATGCTGCAGGGAAGTCGCTTGAAAGATGATTCCGATATACTGGCTACACAGGTATGATAGCATCTAAAAATCTTGGTGTGCCAATGACTTGGTGGGATATTCTCTGTACAGAATTTTAATAAATTACTAGAACGAACAACAAATGAAGAAAAGATCTGCAACAAAGTGATAGGCCTTACAGTAGTTCAAAACGAGTGCAACAGCGACATACATAAACAAGGATACTCTTCCAAATCTATCATGGTTGAAGTTATATAGTTATGTTAGGTGTTAAATATCAGGTTTCACTGTTGAGGATGTTGAGGATGAAACTAACGTCCATGAAAGATTGGGTCTACTTCCAAAGTAGACTATAAATATGGGAGTATATATTAACTGTATAGCAGTATAGTGCAAAAAGGATTAAACAGGGTCGTCAGGGTTTTACAAGTATATAAAACATCAATGGTAAACATCAACAACTATGCCCAAATACAAGTAGCGCAAAGGCAGGGTTGTCAAATTACATTTGCTATAGAATAACTTCTCACCAATGAAAGCAAACAAAATGTTCTGAAATGAAGTATTATCAGAAAAAAAATGTCAACCATGCTGGCAATTAGAAATACAGAGTGTAAAATCTATTAGCAGGGTGTTGCCTAGTATTACTTTCAACATTCAAAGTTACAGGAAAGTAAATGCAAGATATTACTTTTATTTATGTGAGAATACACGGCTCGTGATATGACTTGCACTTGAATTAACAGAAAAGACATTATCATGAATGTCCCCAAGCAGCATGGGATGGATTACCACCAGAAAACAACACTGATTGTAACCGGCGGAACCTGCTCACCACCGGAAAAACTACCAAACACTGCAATCCTTTATGCCATCCTATCCAACCATGGGATGCGCTGGAAACAAGCAGCATGGGTACGGATTAAAGCCATCCCAAGGGATTTTCCTATGGTTGCTATGTAGAAGCAGGCTAAAAACAAAGGACAGCATGGTAGTCAAGAACTTCATTAGTGAAGCTAGCTGTGACTTCTGCCCTGCTCTAGAGTCTGTCCATCACATTGCCTACAGTGCAAGAACTCGCAGTCTGTTTTGACTAGGCTTGATCTGAACAACGAAGCTACAGTGTCCTCCACCATAACCAAGTTCGTGGAAAGAGTGGCACCATCCAAAGGCCAAACCTGCTTTGGTGCGTGTCTTCTGACACTTTGGAAGAACAGGAACTATCGCATCTTTAATCAAAAGTGCAATAAGATCACACAAGCACCAGAGCGGCATTCAGGTCTGGGTACAGCAGCTACGGGAGAACTGAAAACCTATGCTCCAAGCTATCGTTTTTCTACTTAATCTGAAGAATTCTTCTTGATAAATTTCGCTATTGCATAGCTGCACACCTGCACATGTAAAACAAAATTATCGTAAGGTAGAGAACACTACTTTTTTCCTTCAGAAAAAATGAATGTCCCCAAGTTTTAAAAACTAGACTTGTGACTGAGCGAGTCTTTTTAGAGACCTTAGGTGAGCATGTTTGCGGGCCCCTGTCTCGCTTTCTATGGTGGTCAAAGTTAGACTTGTGTGCGGGCCTTGTAAACAAGAGTGTAGGGAGTAGAAGTTATATAATAATGAAACTTGGCTCATTTGGCAACATTACACCAGTTTGCATGTCTGTAGCTTAATTTTTTTAAGCTATAGGAGCAATGTTCTTGCTGGTTGGGGTGATCATCTCTCCTCAAGATTGTTGCATCTGCTAATGATGACGCTAAGAAACACTCGCAGCACTGCTAGATTTACTGACTATACATAATAAAAAAAACAAGAAGCTAGCCACTGGGCCACAGCCCCGTTCTCCTCTATGGAGAGACTATACTCTACATAATACAATTGGCAATATTGTTTTCTCAAAAACAATTGGCAATATTACTAGTCATAAAACAGAAGCTGAAACGGGTAAAACATCCAGAAATCGACATAATGAAGTGGAGATGAATTGTTCAAGAACAAACATAAGCAATTCCCCTCTATGAGAGAAAAGGACCTATCATGATTAAATCCCATGTTTTAAGATGAACACGCTCTCCTCGTAAGCATCATCAAATTTGATCAACGACCTTTAGTTGTATGCCACAAAAACAGTTCACCAAATACATATTTAAAAATACTTCCCAGTACTATCATCTTTATGGCATAAAGCTTATACTCCCTCCGTATCAAAATATAAGATGTTTTAGCATTTTCTGTCACACGCGTATCTAGACTTGTTTTAGTGTAAGATGCATATGAATATACATACCAAAATGCGTCTAGATACGTGCAGTCTAGAAAAAGGCTCTCATATTTTGATACGGAGGGAATATAATATTTTAGTTTAATGGATGGTCAAAGTAAATCTCAAAATGCACGCAGGGCTCTGTAAACCCGAAAGGAGGTTTGATACTCTCTTATTCCAAAATACAAGTCATGTTTGATTTTTCATAGTCTCTAATGCAAAAACAGTAAATACAATTCACTTAAATATAGCTAAAAATAGTAAATGTGTCGTCTGACATAGGTGCATTGTGATATATAAATGAAACTAAATTACTCGTAATGCCTGATACATTTTTTTTTTGCGCATAGTAGTGGTCAAAGTTTTAGATGTTGATCGCTTATATTCTGGTAAAGATGGACTATTCGTTGAAAAAAATTACAATCTACAACTAATTTCTCCTGCACCACCTGTTGCACAGGGAGCTTCTGCGCTCCACCAAGAATGTGAAACAGTTAATGCGCATAGATTAGGTAACACTACTTGTGTCCTATATAAAAAAGTGACGATACGGCCAACTTCTAGTTTTATTCGTTGCAGAAGTCACAAATGGCCATATTTTAGTATGAAGCAAATTTGTAGGTGCAAAGACACAACATAACCCATGTCCAGGAGGTCCCACATCCAACTTGGGGTGCATGCACAACTAGTTGTGGAAATTTGCATTTGTTTAGTGTATACCATCTCATATTTCTGACCAAAAATAATACTTCAATAGACAGATAAATTCAATCCTATTCATCCAAAGTAATATTCGTCAATGAAGAAACTGTATTATCAGAACAAATCGTTCACCGTAACTATTACATACGAATACCTATTCACTGTAGCCTAGTTGACAAACTCACCGAGGTCTTTTACTTGTGTTTCTCTGTTCTGCAACGGGCTTCTTTGGCAGAGCGTCCCAAAAGGAATAATCATTCACCATCTTGAAGCCATCCTCGGAAACCGAAATATATAATGTATCGGAAATGGAGTGCAGCGAAGTCAATGAAAATCCGAGAGACTCTGAGAACCACAGCACCACCTACTAACCTGGGTGGTTGTGCGACGATCCTAAACACAACAAGAGTCAGAATAAAGGATAACATGAGAACCATGGTAAGTAAAAACAAGTCAATACAACAAGAACATCTAAAAAAAATAGGACACCTATAACAGATAGAGAGAAGTACCATGTATGAACAGTGACATGCACGTATATTGGAAGTAACACCGGAATCTAGAATCCTACCTGAACAAATAGAGGGCGGTCTACCTAGAAGACCAATAAGTAGAACGGGTGCGCTTCCAAAGACGGAACGAGTCTCACATGAATACGCTTCTCGGTGAGACACCGAAACCTAAAGCGAGACAATGATAGGCCCCCTCCTCTATACAAACGGCACCAAGAGCTTTCAACAATATTATTCACGCAAGGGTGAAGAGCAAGGAACTGTGTCACGAAGTCGTAGACGCGAAAGAGCCGTCGAGTCATGCCCTGTAATCAACGAACTGACCAGATATTGTGACTCTATCATAAGTCTCGAGGCTCGCAGTCGCTGAGAGAGAGAGGGCGGGGGAGGGGGGACGGACAAGGCGGCGAAGGACCTACCTAGAGAGACCTCGCCCGCCGGTAAGATGGTCCCGAAGCCGCTGAACCACGGATGTGGACATAACTGCTGAACTTGTACCATAAGAGGCCGGAGAGCTAAACAGAGGAGAACAACAGCCAGCAGAGGATCCTACAAAGAGGATGCCTACCGACTGTCGGCGGCGAGATCCCCGGCAGATCTAGCTAGGGAGGGCTGCGTGCGGTCGCTCAAGGAGATCCGTTGGGGTGAGATCCCGCGACGCCAGACGAGGCACGAACGGGACTGCTGTTGGCGGCTGGCAGATCAGAGGAACCGCAGCTTCGCAGGGCAGCGCATCAGTCACCGGCGGGACTAATGGCTGGTGGTGGATCAGGGAGGAGGCACAATAACTGCCGGCGGGACTGCTGATGGTAGCCGGTAGATAGGAACGGACGCAGCAGCGCAGACCTCTCCGGTCAACGGACTAGTTCTCAGCGGTAGGCAGAACAGACTGGCCGCAGCAGAGAAGGGGCAGAGCACACCGGTTCCCCGGCCGGCTGAACTGGTATGTTCGCGCCCGTGGAACAGCGGCGTTGGCAGGGCAGCAGCGGGCGGGAGGACATAGCGGACCGGCGGCTGTGCGTGGTGGAGAAGGCGAGATGCAGTTCGTTAGATGGAGAAAGCCAGAACGAGAGATAAGACGGGACGGCTGAGAGATGGAACGGAAAGTGCTTGATTCGCGAACCCTAAATATATATATATATATATATATATATGTGTGTGTGTGTGCAGACAAGACCTAGCCCAATGGCGAGCTGCTGGGTTACTAATTACGGTGTGGCCGGCAGAAGCTTGAGACCTAGCTTAGTTACTTACTTACTTATAGATAGCATACATTCTTACCATCTTGTTAATTTTTGTAACACCGAACTTACCGGCATTTGTCCCGTCCCTCTATATCAAATGAAAGCAGTGCTCGCTGCCTTCCGTCAAAAAAAAAAAGATACACCTTTTTTTGTTGAGGGTCAGAATATAAACCTTCCCAGCCGAAGGAAGAGGACGAAGCTACCGCGCGCTCAGCCCAGTTTGAGTTCTAACCATCCACGTCAGCCCAAACCATATTACTAGTTTACAAAACAAAACGCGCCCATTAGGGGTCTGCTCCCATTTGATGCAAAATAAGAGTGGCGAAAGAGATTTTGTTCATGGCGCATCCAGCACGGCCCATCAACAGGGCTATTTTTTTCCTTAAGACCACCAATTAACTCGAAATCTCTATTATACTAGTTGAATGCTTGAGCGTCGCTACGGATGCAAAAAATGTACCAATCAGTCCATTTTGAGCCTCACCATACAAGATGAGAATGTGACGTGTTCCTCTTGCACCCGCTCCATCGTGCACCTCCTCCATCGTTGCAAATCATGCTCGAAATAAAGTATATGAATAATTGAACATTCAACCCATTTCAAGTTAGAGAATAGAAAAAAACTCATATAGTGCACTGAATTACAATTGAGTCAACCTGCTAATCGCTCCCTTTTCTATAAATAAGGCGCACAAATAATGTTTAAAGATAAATAACTCTTGAAAACACGTTCGCATTGTTTATAGGGATGATCAGTGCTACAAAACTAAGTGCATTTTCCTTTTCTTGGCCCATTGCTCCTCTTGAAAACTAAATTGAGCTCTAACTCCTATAGTCGGTGGCGCAGCTAATGGCACTGAACTTGTTTAGTTCGGTTGCAAAGTCAAACCAATTCCAGATCCGACTGCTTTTTAGTGAGGAAGGAAGTAGAATCACATCATTCATTGGATCACATTCACATGTAATCCTTTCATTAGTCCAATCATCGTCGCACCCTAGGAATGATTTTGGTAACAACAATTATAAGACATACTCTTCTAATAGTAGCAATGGTTATGTTAATTCTTATGGTAGATCTGGATTGCCTAGTGAGGAAAGAATGCTAGAAATTGAAAAGGCTACTAAGAACTATATGCAATCACAATATGAGCAAAACCAATTATTTACTAAAACTATGAATGAACAATCTTCTATGTTGAAGAACATAGGGCATCAACTTGAGAATTTGAATAGGGAAATTTCTGATTTGCAAACTAAGATTTCCAATGCTGAAAATTGTATTTCATCCATGTCTGGATCACAAGCCTCTTTAATTAATGAAATCGCGCCTAAACCTGAAGTTGTTGACAACAATACTTTTGCTACAGCCAATGCTATCCAAGTTAAAATTGACAACAATATTAGGATGTTGGCTGAATTGCATTTTAGGTGGGAAAGAGAAGATGAAATTGATAGAAATAATAGTATAGCTAGAGTTTGTACTATTACCACCAATAGTAATGCTGAAGCATCACATGCTAATAAACCTCCTACTATCAATGGTAATGTTATTGGTGTTGGCAATGTTTTCCACTACCTCTGCAAAGCGTTTGAAATTGCCTAAAACTGCTGAAACTGTTTCTGATAAGAGTGCTGAAATTTTTCAAACTATGGAGACAATGGTTCCTTTACCATTGACCATAATGATTTTGATTTTGATGGTTATAATATTTCTGACGTAATTATGTTCTTGCAAAAGCTAGCTAGAAGTCCTAATGCTAGTGCTATAAATATGACTTTTACAAAACATATTTCAAATGCTCTCATGCAAGTTAGGGAAGAGAAGTTAAAACATGAAGCTTCTATCCCTAGGAAGTTAGAAGATGGTTGGGAGCCCATCATTAAAATGAAGATGAATGATTTTGATTGTAATGCTTTATGTGATCTTGGTGCTAGTATCTCTGTCATGCCTAAGAAACATGATGTGCTGATTTACCACCTTTGGAACACTGTTATTTGGATGTTCATCTTGTTGATAATTCTATGAAGAAACATTTGGGGAGAGTTGATGATGTCCTCGTTATGGTTAACAATAACCTTGTCCCCGTTGATTTTGTTAGTTTGGATATTGAATGCAATGTTTCTTGTCCTATTGTTTTGGAAGACCTTTTCTTGGAACTGTTGGTGCTGTTATTGATACGAAAGAGGGAAATATTAAGTATCAATTACCTCTCAAGAAAGGTATACAACACTTTCCTAAAAAGAGAATGAAGCTTCCTTTTGATTCTATTATTAGAAAAATTATGGTGAGCGCGCTTGATGGAGAGGTTGATGAAGAGATGCAGCCCGGAGAGGAGACGGCGGTCCGCTGCAACCACGACGCGGCGGCGGCGCTGGAGATGGCGGTGGAGTCGATGGAGATGGCTCCGGGGGCACTTCCCCGTCCCGACGGCATGCCGGAACAGAGATTTTGTCCCCCGAAACTTGTCGTCGATGGCGGCGGCGCTGCGGAACTCTTCCTGGAATATGACTCGGTGTTTTAGGGTTTTCGCGTTGGGGGGAATAAATAGGCGAAGGGGCGGCGTCAGTGGAGTCCCGAGGGGCCCACCTCACGTGGCGGCGTGGCTAGGGGGCCCACCGCGCCAGCCTATGAGGTGGCCACCTCGTGGCCCTCCTTCGTCTCTCCTTCGGACTCCGTGACGTGTTGGAAAAATAGGGACTTGGCCTTTTGTTTCGTGCAATTCCGAGAATATTTCCAGAAGTAACTTTCTGAAACCAAAAACAGCAGAAAACAGGGAACTGGCACTGTGGCATCTTGTTAATAGGTTAGTCCCAGAAAATGCATAAAAATGATATAAAGTGTATATAAAACATGTAGCAAATGGTATAATATAAGCATGGAACATCAGAAATTATGGATACGTTGGAGACGTATCAAGCATCCCCAAGCTTAGTTCTACTCGTCCTCGAGTAGGTAAAACGATAACAACAAATAATTTCTGAGGAGACATGCTTTCACACAATCTTGATCAATATATTGCAAGGCTCATGTCATGAATGAAGTGACTCAAAGCAATGGTCTATAGTTTGCTAACAAATAGATAAAGAGTAAACAATGAATCATATAAGCAAAAACTTTTCATGAATAGTACTTTCAAGACAAGCATCAAAAAGTTTTGCATAAGAGGTAACTCATAAAGCAATAGATTCAAAGTAAAAGGCATTGAAGCAACACAAAGGATGATTAAGTTTCAGCAATTGCTTTCAACTTGTAACATGTATATCTCATGGATAGTTGTCAACATAAAGCAATATAACAAGTGCAATAAGTAAACATGTAAGAATCAATGCACACAAAGTTGACACAAGTGTTTGCTTCTAAGATAGAAAGGAGTAGGTAAACTGACTCAACATAAAGTAAAAGATAGGCCCTTCGCAGAGGGAAGCAGGGATTAAATCATGTGCTAGAGCTTTTTAAGTTTTCGAAAGCATATAGAGAGCAAAATAAGTTTTGAGAGGTGTTTGTTGTTGTCAACGAATGGTAGTGGGCACTCTAACCCCCTTGTCAACCAGACTTTCAAGAGCGGCTCCCATGAAGGACGTTATCTCTACCAGCAAGGTAGATCATCCCTCTTCTCTTTTGTTTACACATGTATTTTAGTTTCTTTATAGATGACACTCCTCCCAACCTTTTGCTTACACAAGCCATGGCTAACCGAATCCTCGGGTGCCTTCCAACATTCACATACCATGGAGGAGTGTCTATTTGCAAATTAAGTTGCTTACTGATAAATCAGGGCAAAACATGTGAAGAGAATTATTAATGAAAGTTGTAATTAATTGGGCTGGGCACCCCGTTGCCAGCTCTTTTTGCAAATTATTGGATAAGCGGATGTATATGCCACTAGTCCATTGGTGAAAGTCTGTCAGAAGTAAATGACAAGATTGAAAGATAAAACACCACATACTTCCTCATGAGCTATAAAACATTGACACAAATAAGGAGTAATAAAGTTTTGAATAGTTTAAAGGTAGCACATGAATATTTACTTGGAATGGCAGGAAATACCACATAGTAGGTAGGTATGGTGGACACAAATGGCATGGGTTTTGGCTCAAGTTTTGGATGCACGAGAAGCATTCCCTCTCAGTACAGAGTTTAGGCTAGCAAGGTTGTTTGAAGCAAACACAAGTATAAACCGGTACAGCAAGACACATAAAAACATATTGCAAGTATTATAAGACTCTACACTGTCTTCCTTGTTGCTCAAACATTTTACCAGAAAATATCTAGACCTTAGAGAACAAATATGCACAAGTCTCAACAAGCTCTACGGTAGTTCTCCACTACTAGGCTTTAACTACATGATGCAAGAGCTTAAACATGATCTACTTGAGAGCTCAAAACAATTGCAAAGTCAAATAAACAAGACAATGATCTACAAGAATGCATATCTTTTCCAATACCAACTACACATGTAGCATTTTCTTTTCCAAACAAACACCAATCAATTTATTTAAACACAAACTCTCCAAATATAAGCAATGAAACAAGAGAGTATTTACAAAACTAACAGCTCTCGAAGAGATGCATGAAAAACAGGAGCTAAAAGCACTGCAGTAGCTAGTTAAGAATACTCAACAAATATAAGTGAAGAACATGAGTATTCACATGAAAAAGCGGAGCGTGTCTCTCTCCCACACAAGGATTGCTAGGATCCAATTTATTCAAACAAACAAACAAAAATAAAAGCACACAGACGCTCCAAGTAAAGCATAAGATGTGAAAGAATTAAAATATAGTTTCACTAGAGATGACCTGATAAGTTTGTTGATGAAGAAGGGGATGCCTTGGGCATCCCCAAGCTTAGACGCTTGAGTCTCTTGAATATGCGGGATGAACCACGGGGGCATCCCCAAGCTTAGGCTTTTCACTCTTCTTGATCATATCATATCATCCTTCTCTTGATCCTTGAAAACTTCCTTCACACCAAACTCAAGAATTCTCATTAGAGGGTTAGTGCATAATCAAAAATTCTCATATTCTGTAATGATACAATCAATCCAAAGCTTCTGGACATTAGCTACAGCCACTGCTTTGTGGAGCAAAGAAATCCACACAAACACAGTAAAAGAGAGAATGCAAAACAAAAGGCAGAATCTGTCAAAAACAGAACAGTCTGGAATGACGAATTTTTTCGAGGCACTTAAGTTGCTCAGATGGACTCCAAAATAATGAAAGTTGCGTACATATCAGGATATGCGTGATTTTTTCAGAATTTTTGAATTTTCTACAGTGAGATAAGCTCAAATGTGACAGCAAAAATCTGTCTCTGCGCAGAAATCCAAATCTTGCATCAACTTTCAATATAGAACTTTACTTGGCACAACATTGCAATAAAATAAAGATACAAAGGAGTTGCTACAGAAGTAAAACTCCTTGACTCAAAAAAAAAAAAATTGCAGCAATAAAAACGATGGGTTGTCTCCCATAAGCGCTTTTCTTTAACGCCTTTCAGCTAGGCGCAGAAAGTGAAAATCAAGTGTTTCAAGAGAAGAAGCATCAACATCATAACTTGCTCTAACAATAGAGTCAAAAGGTAACTTCATTCTCTTTCTAGGGAAGTGTTCCATACCTTTCTTGAGAGGAAATTGGTACCTTATATTACCTTCTTTCATATCAATGATGGCACCAACAGTTCGAAGAAAAGGTCTTCCCAAAACAATAGGACAAGATGCATTGCATTCAATGTCCATAACAACAAAATCAACGGGGACAAGGTTATTGTTAACCATAATAAGAACATCATCAATTCTCCCCAAAGGTTTCTTCATAGCATTATCAGAGAAAAACATCCAAATAACAATGTTCCAAAGGTGGCAAATCAAGCATATCATAAAGTTTCTTAGGCATAACAGAAATACTGCACCAAGATCACATAAAGAATTACAATCAAAATCATTCACCTTCATCTTAATGATGGGCTCCCAACCATCTTCTAACTTCCTAGGGATAGAAGCTTCATGTTTCAATTTTTCTTCCCTAGCTTGTATGAGAGCATTTGTAATATGCTTTGTAAAAGCCATATTAATAGCACTAGCATTAGGACTTCTAGCTAGCTTTTGCAAGAACATAATAACTTCAGAAATATTACAATCATCAAAATCAAAATCATTATGTCAATGGTGGAACCATTGTCTCCCATAGTTTGAAAAATTTCAGCACTTTATCAGAAACAGTTTCAGCAGTTTTAGGCAATTTCAAACGCTTTGCAGAGGTAGTAAACATTGCCAACACCAATAACATTACCATTGATAGTAGGAGGCTTACTAGCATGTGAAACATTAGCATTACTAGTGGTGGTAATAGTATAAACTCTAGCTATACTATTCTCTTTTTCAATTTTATCTTCTCTTTCCCACCTAGCATGCAATTCAGCCAACATCCTAATATTGTTATCAATTTTAACTTGGATAGCATTTGCTGTAGCAAAAGTCTTGTTCTCTTTAACATCATTAGGCATAACTTTATTTTCAAAAGATCAACATCAAGAGCAAGACTATCAACCTTAGAAGCAAGAACATCAATTTTACCAAGCTTTTCCTCAACAGATTTATTAAAAGCGGTTTGTGTCCTAATAAATTCTTTAAGCATAGCTTCAAGATCAGAGGGTACACTTCTATTGTTGCTGTAGGAATTACCATAAGAATTCCATAACCATTAGAAGGATAAGGCTTATAATTATTGCTACCAAAATTATTCCTATAGTCATTGCTGTTGAAGTTGTTGTTTTTAATGAAGTTCACATCAACATGCTCTTCTTGAGCAACCAATGAAGCTAAAGGAACATTATTAGGATCAACATGAGATTTACCATTTACAAGCATAGACATAATAACATCAATCTTTTCACTCAAAGAAGAGGTTTCTTCAACAGAATTTACCTTCTTACCTTGAGGAGCCCTTTCGGTATGCCATTCGGAATAGTTAATCATCATATCATCAAGAAGCTTTGTTGCAGCACCCAAAGTGATGAACATGAAGGTTCCGCCAGAGGCCGAATCCAACAAATTCCTTGAAGAAAAATTTAGTCCTGCATAAATTTTTTACCAAAGATTTCATCCTTTCCCATGCTTGGGCAACATGTTCATTATCAAATTGCTTAAAATTCATAATGGTACTTCTCAAGGATATAATCTTAGCAGGAGGATAATATTTTCCAATGAAAGCATCTTTACATTTAGTCCATGAATCAATACTATTTCTAGGCAAAGATAGCAACCATTCTTTAGCTCTTCCTCTCAAAGAGAAATGAAATAATTTCAGTTTTATAATATCCCCATCTATATCCTTATACTTTTGCATCTCACAAATTTCCACAAAATTATTAAGATGGGCAGTAGCATCATCAGTACTAACACCAGAAAATTGCTCTTTCATAACAAGATTTAATAGAGCAGGTTTAATTTCATAAAAGTCTGCCTTAGAAGCAGGTGGAGCAATAGGAGTGCATATGAAATCATTATTATTTGTGCTAGTGAAGTCACACAACTTGGTGTTCTCAGGAGTACTCATTTTAGCAAAATAAAGCCTAGACCGAAATAACAAAAATAAAACAAGTAACTAATTTTTTTGTGTTTTTGATATAAAGAAAGCAAACAAGACAAAATAAAAATAAAGCAAGACAAAAACAAAGTAAAGAGATTGGGTGTGAGAAGCACCCCTTAACAGAAGGCTTGATCTCCTTGATGACGGCGCCAGAAAACTTCTGGTGCCTAGGGGAGATAGAAACCTGCTGAACCGAAATGTCTTCACTCCCCGGCAACGGCGCCAGAAAACTTGCTTGATGCGTGTAAACCACACGCTCGTTGGGAGACCCCAAGAGTAAGGTTTGATGAGTGTAGCGGCAAGTCTTCCCTCAGTAAGAAACCGAGGTTATCGAACCAGTAGGAGATGAAAACACTTCTGAAGGTTGTTGGTGCAGGAGTGTAGTGCGGCGCAACACCAGGGATTCCTGTGCCAACGTGGAACCTGCACACAAGACAATCAAACTACTTTGTCCCAACGAATCAGTGAGGGTGTCAATCTCACCGGCTTGCTGAAAACAAAGGATTAGACGTATAGTGTGGAAAATGATGTTTGTTTGCAGAGAATGAAAAAGAACAATGATTGCAGTAGGTTGTATTTCAGATGTAAAAGAATGGACCGGGGTCCACAGTTCACTAGTGGTGTCTCT
The DNA here is from genome assembly GCA_947311845.1 of Poa pratensis. Taxonomy (NCBI): domain Eukaryota; kingdom Viridiplantae; phylum Streptophyta; class Magnoliopsida; order Poales; family Poaceae; genus Poa; species Poa pratensis. The sequence continues at coordinate 65,256,715 of CAMZMU010000074.1, forward strand.
CCATAATAAATAACTAACATGCTAGGTAAACAAATTACAGCTGGGCAATTGACAATATTGATAAGTGCGTAACATGCATGTGCAAGTTGTAGTGTCTACTATGTGATTCATTTGGGCATTACGACAAAGTACACAGACCGCTATGCAGCATGCATCTGTGCCTAAATAGTCCACCTTCAGGTTAACGTCCGTACCCCTTCCGGTATTAAGTTGCAAGCAACAGACAATTGCATTAAGTAAAGTGCATAATGTAAACAACACATTCATCCTTAGACAAAGCATCATTAGGTTATCCCTAGTGGCAACAGCACATCCACAACCTTAGGGGTTGTTGTCACTCCCCCAGATTCAATGGAGACTGAACCCACTATCTAGCATAAATACTCCCTCTTGGAGTCACAAGCATTCACTTGGCCAAAGCTTCAACAAGTAACGGAGAGCATGCAAGATCATAAAAGACATAGACATAATATTCAGTATTCAACTTGACATAGTATCAATATTCATCGGATCCTAGCAAATACAACATGTAGCATTACAATAAGATGATCTTGATCATGATAGGCAGCTCACAAGATCTAAACATGATGGCACAAGAGGAGAAGACAACCATCTAGCTACTGCTATGGACCCATAGTCCAAAGATGAACTACTCACACATCACTCCGGAGGCAGGCATGGCGATGTAGAGCCCTCCGGTGATGATTCCCCTCTCCGGCAGGGTGCCGGGGAGAGCTTCAGAACCCTCCCGAGTTAGGGTTGACGACGGCGGCGGCGGCGGATGTTTTCTGGAATATTGGCTCGGGTGTCTAGGGTTTTCCCGAAAAGATGAATATATAGGCGAAGGGGCGGCGTCGGTGGAGGCCTGTGGGCCCCTCACCACGTCACGGCGCGGCAGAAGGGGGCCGCGCCACCACGTGGTGAGGGCGGCCCACAGCCCCCCTTCGCCTCTCCTTCGGACTCCGTGTACGTGTTGGAAAAATAGGGACTTTGGCTCCTGTTTCGCAAAATTCCGAGAATATTTCGAGAACAACTTTTCTGAAACCAAAAACAGCAGAAAACAAGAACTGGCACTGTGGCATCTTGTTAATAGGTTAGTCCCAGAAAATGCATAAAAATGATATAAAGTGTACATAAAACATGTAGCAATTGGTATAATATAAGGATGCAACATCAGAAATTATAGATACGTTGGAGACGTATCATTCATATATGCATTTTACATTCATCAACATCCCCAAACTTAACCAATACTCATCCTTGAGTATGAAGGTGATAAAACTAACATGGGCTTTGCAATATAGCACTAACAATGGATATCAAAGATGATTGCTACTGCTACATAGAGTCAAATGATTCAATCTTCAAAGGAGTAGCAATATGCAATATAGTTTATGAAGTGATATCAAGTATTCAATGCAAGGATGTTCAATGATAGTTCACAAAGTGTAACATAGAAGATAGTAATATGGACCACATGTATGCATAATGAAAAGTACGAACATCCTACATTGGTCATAGAGTGGAGATGAAAATCTGAATATGATAGGTGGACACTTTGAAAAGATGTATATGTGAGTAGAGGTAAAGCATGCATAAGTTTCATCCATCTTCCAAACTCTTCTACTTAAGTTAATGATTGTAATGTGGTAATCCTTGGTGTCAAGCTCTCATTCCCCTATCATAGCATCTTGAATGATTAAACTTTAATGTGAGAGCAAATATGAGTAGTGTGCTTGATAAAGTAAAGGTTAGGTGTCTCATGCCCCTTGAATACAAGTACCTACACCATGAGTTACTCAACTTAGGAAACAAAGCAATTCAAGTTATATATCATTGTAAATAATAATAGTATCATCAAGAGCGTCAACTAGTGTGCCGGGGGGCTACCCCTGGATAGGGTAAAGCAATGGTGTAAATAGCTACAAGAATTGAACTGCACCAAGGTCAATCCGGGTCAACCAAGTTCCGGACAAACCGAGGCCGGGTCATTCAGGCCGGATCGGGTATGGCCGGATCATTCAGGCCGGATCATTCAGGCCGGGTCACTCAGGCCGGATCACTTAGGCCGGGTCATGGTAGCTGGATCACTTTAACAGACACTCTAGTGTCGACCTGCTTAGGTTTATTCTCATGTGCAGAAAGGTGACGAAGAGAATCTGGCATAGCTTGGCCGGGTCAAGGAAGGGAATCTGGCATATCCATGCCGGGTTAAGGAAGAGAAGAAACCGTACCTCGGATAGGAAGTCAAGGGCTTTTGTCTTTTGGCCTGGCAATGGAGCGTGCCTGGCCGGAGAACCCAGAGTCTGGCAGACCGGCATCCCGGGATGGGACAGCCCGGATAAGCTGGGACAAGACAACCCGGATAAGCTGGGACAAGACAGGAGCATGGCAGAGATGACCCGAGATCTCGGAGGTGCGTGTCTCCTGCAGGAATCCCGGCTATCTCTGCAGGAGCACGTGAAGACGCCGTGGAGGCAGGGCAAAACAGTAATCCGGATAGACTATATACAGAGCACCACCACCTCCTAAGAAAGAGAGAGGGAGGACGATCGGAGGAACCCTAGCTCATTTTCCCCCCTTGCTCCATCTTCATCCTAGAGCTCTCTCCATTGTTGCATCATACAGCTCGAGGAGCGTCTTGTACTTGTCACCGAGATATATACATCTAGTAGGATAGTGCTGCAGTAGGGGTGTTACCTCCGCAAGAGGGCCCCGAAGCAGGGTACATCTTGGGGTGCTTTCGTTGTTCTTGGTTTTGCTTGTTCTTGCTTGTTCTTCGTTGTTCTTCATGCGTGCTTCTTGAGCGCGCACACCCTCCCCGGATCCCCCAACGTCCTAGCGAGCCCCAACTTAAGCCATCCTATGGCATCTGCCGTGACACCACCACGACAGTTGGCGCCCACCGTGGGGCAAGCAGTGGCGTTGGCTGGGGTTTCTATCCGGACGGGTTCCGTCACCAGCTCCGGCGTGCGAGTGCTGTCTGGGCTCATTTGCCGGATCGGCGAATTCACCTTCATCAGCGACAACGCGGGCTGCTTCGCCAGCAAGCCCTTTCCCGAGGATGGCTTCCTCATGATGCTCGGCAGCTTCGTCACCTACGTCGCCACCGAGGTTGTTCGCGAGTACCCGGCGCAGGTGCTCGTGGACGACGACACTCCTGCTACCCTTGCGGCTCGAGGCCGGCGTATCACTCGCCCCGAGAGCTGCGTGGAGGTGATGATGACTGGCTCGGTTGGTGCGCCTGGCAAAGGAGATGCCGGCAAATCCAAGCCTACCGAGCCTGCCACCAAGTCGGTGAGACCTGCGAAGCCCACGCTGGAGAGGAATCAACCCGGTACGTCCGAGTTGCCACCCCAGACAGCTTCACTTGAGACCATCATGCAGAAACTGTCATCCCCAGTAGATCCGGAGGTAGATGTTACCTTGACTGCTGCTGAGCTAGAGGCACAGCGCCTAGATCTGCAGATAGAGGCCAAGGCTATGGCCGAGGCAACAAAGGAGTTTGACCGGGATCTTCGTGAGTACAATGCTGCTCATCGCCTTACCCCAGTAGCAACTCACCCGAGTAGGTTAGCCGAGGTGCGCAACAGAGGCAAGGGCCTCAATGCCGAGATAGCTAGAGATGGTAGATCCAACTCAGGTAGAAGTGCTAGTCGCATGTCGGGTCTAAAGCCGCAGTACAGCTCCCCTGCTAAGACTCTTAGAGCTGCCGAGGCAGCAAGAGCAGAGCTATCCGGGTTGACTGGAGATGAATGGCGTAGGCAGCAGCAGCGAGTCAATGAGTTGGTTCTGGAGGCAAACCGGCATAATGAGGTTTTCCGTAAAGCCTATCCCGGACCTGGTGGTTCGCAGATAGTTCATTCGGCTAGAGCGGTTAGCCAGGGGTCCAAGAGGCAGGCTTCATCTCCGCATGACGGAGGAGAGGGAGATCGGGCCCGGAGTGTTACCTCTGGTAAGAACAAACAGCTACAGATGTATGATCCGGTGTTAGCCGGAAAGCAAGTGGCGGGCCAAGGCAATGCTGGCCGAGGCAGAGGTAACTCCGGTCAGGGCAATCCGAATATCGGACCTGCAACTTCGGCTGGCCGAGGTAGACCACCTCGGGATCCAGTGCAGCGGCAGCTGTCAGTCCCGCAGCAGATACAGCAACATCGAGAGGTTGAATATGCTCAGCAGCCGCAATATGTTCAGCAACCGCAGAATGTCGGTCAAGGCGCTGAGCGATATGATGATGGTAATTCGGCTATGGCGCGAGCCAGATACCAAACGTATGATAATGCACTTGCATCCAGGCTGGGACCTCGGCAATTGGCTCCGGATGATATGCGTAATAAGTTGGATAGAATCTTCCCATCCGAGAGGCTAGAAGAGCAAGGCCCACCAGGTCCTCCATGCTTTGGGCCTCGAATCATGAACGAGCCGAATGTGCCATTGTTTCAGCTTGGCCGAGTCACAAAGCCGTATAACGGCAGCACCAAGCCGCAGGATTGGCTGATAGACTATGTATCCTCGGTGCACATTGCGGGGGGCAATCGCCGATGGGCGGTCCGGTATCTCCCGCATATGTTGGAAGGGCCAGCCCGGATTTGGCTGAATAACTTACCAGAGGGTAGTATCAACTCTTGGATGGACTTGGAGCAGGCGTTTTACAGCAACTTCTCCAGCACTTACAAGAGGCCAAACCGACCTCAGCTCTTGTCTGCGTGCAGGCAGGAAAGGGAGACAGACCGAGAATTTTTGACTCGGTGGAGCAACATTCGCAATTCTTGTGAAGGTGTCGTGGAGGAGCAGGCCATTTCTTGGTTTGCGCAGGGTTGCCGACATGGCACCCCGCTTTGGCAGAAGCTCCAGAGGGATATGCCAAAGACCCTGGCGGAAACAATCCGGATAGCAGATACATATGCTCTTGGTGATCCGACGCAGCCAGCGTTGGATGCGGTGGGAACAAGCAGGAGGCAACCGGTGAACAACCGAACAGGACCATTGAGGCCCAGTGACCGACATGAGTTCGGTTACAAGAGGAGAGATCCGGATTATAGATACGGTTCAGATCAGGTTGCTGCAGTAAATATGGATCATCCGGAGGAGGAGATAGCCAGAGACCAAAAAATGAGGGTCCAGCTTGGAGGCCGAATCAAGGTGCCTGGGCAAAGAAAGTGTGGGATGGACCGAGTCCACCTCTAACTTTTGAGGCAATGATAGATGGGCCTTGCCGTTATCACACAACAGACCCACGCAAGCCGGCCAATCATTCAACTCGGAATTGTAGCTGGCATCATCGCATCCAGGCGGAAGGTCAGAGAGGGCCACCTCAGAGAGGTGCTCCTAGACCGAATTTCAGGCCAATACGCCTTTATCCGGAGCCAATGCAACCCCGGTGAACAGGAGCTCCAAGGCCGGCAGCCACAAAGCCGGTTAACCTGGTAAATATGGGAGGCAACAACAACAATGCTGGTCCGAGTCGGCAAGGTGGATACCCCGGAAATGATTACAAGGAGGCTCATCAAAGTTATGTGGTTTTTGTGACCGAGCCAACTGACAAGAAAAGTCAGCTGCGAAGGGCGAAGGAGGTGAATGCAGTCACACCAGCAGTCCCAAAATACCTGAACTGGTCCGAGCAGGAGATCACTTGGAGCAGGGCTGATAATCCCAGGGTTATGCCAAGCCCAGGAAACTACGCACTGGTGGTGGATCCGACTTTGGTTGGACCAAGATTAATGTGAAATTCACCGAGTCTTGATTGACAATGGCAGTGCTATAAACATCATGTATCGGGACACAATGGTCAAGTTGGGTTATTCGCCGAATCAGTTGCAGCAGAGCAGTTGTACCTTCCATGGTATAGTACCCGGGGTGTCTTGTTCCCCAATGGGTAAGATCTGGGTAGATGTGCTGTTTGGTACCAAGGACAATCACGACTTGAGAGTCTCGAATTCGAGGTGGTAGACTTGGAGAGCCCATACCATGCTCTGCTCGGCAGGCCGGCATTAGCCAAGTTCATGATATCCACTCATGTGGCCTACCTCAAGATGAAGATGCCTGGCCCGAATGGTATCATCACCGTTGCGGGAGATTACAAGAAGGCCATACAGTGTGCCACGGTCGGTTCCACCTTAGCCGAGTCGTTGGTGATCCAAGCTGAGAAGAGCAAGATGCATGAAGTAGTGGCGATGGCGAAGTCAGCTCAGCTCGGCGTGCTGGCTATGACCAATCCGGATGCAGGTGCAACATTTGAGGTGCCCAAGGAGACAAAGAAGATCCCCATTGACCCGGAGAATCCGGAGCGCATGGCCATCATTGGTGCCGGATTGGGCGAGAAATAGGAAAGCGCGCTCTGTCACTTCCTCCGTGAGAATCGGGATATCTTTGCATGGTCGGCTAAGGACCTGCCTGGTGTTCCGAGGGAGTTGGCAGAGCACTCTTTATTTGTCAGGCCGGATGTGAAGCCGGTGAGGCAACCGACTCGTCGTCTTTCAGACGATCGAAGAAAGTGGTGCTTGATGAGCTGGCTAAGCTACTTGCAGCCGGATTCATTATGGAGGTGTTGCATCCAGACTGGATATCCAATCCGGTTCTGGTAGAGAAGAAGAAGGACGAACCAGCGGTTCAAGGTGTGGCATGTGCATCGACTTCACCAACCTGAACAAGGCGTGCCCGAAGGATCCTTTCCTTTACCTCGGATTGATCAAGTGATCGATTCTACTGCTGGGTGTGAGTTGTTGTCTTTTATTGATGCGTACTCTGGTTTTCACCAGATACCACTGAACCCCAAAGATCAAATAAAGACTGCTTTTATTACCCCGTATGGGGCGTATTGCTATCGTGTCATGTGTTTCGGTTTGAGAAATGCCGGTGCAACTTATCAGAGATGTATGCAGAAATGCTTACATCTCAAATGGGCAAAAATGTGCAAGTGTATGTCGATGATATCGTCATCAAAACTAAAGAAAAACGCACTCTCCTCGAGGATCTCGAGGAAACATTTGTGAACTTGAGAAAGTATCGGTTAAAATTGAATCCGGATAAATGCACCTTTGGTGTCCCGGCTGGAAAGTTGCTCGGTTTCCTTGTATCGAGCCGAGGTATTGAGGTGAATCCGGCTAAGATCCGAGCCATAGAAAACATGAAATTGCCTAAATGTCTAAAAGATGTACAAAAGTTCACCGGGTGTCTAGCCTCGTTGAGTCGGTTTGTGAGTCGGCTAGGAGAAAAAGCCTTGCCCTTGTATCAATTGATGAAAAAGAGCACCGGGTTCACATGGACCCCGCAGGCAGACTCGGCTTTCAATGAATTAAAAAAGATGTTGTCCACTGCACCAATTTTGGCATCACCTTTGCCGAATGAGCCAATGCTACTTTACATTGCGGCCACTAACCGGGTCGTAAGTGTGGTGATAGTGGTAGAGCGAGAAGAGGAGGGTAAATCCGTGCAGAGACCGGTGTACTATTTAAGCGAGGTGATCTCAACCTCAAAGCAGAATTATCCTCACTACCAGAAGATGACATATGGTGTATACCTGGCGGCCAAGAAGTTGAAACATTACTTCCAGGAGCACCCGATCACCGTAGTATGCGAAGCTCCAATCTCGGAGATCATTGGGTGCAAAGATGCGACTGGCCGAGTTGCCAAATGGGCAATAGAAGTGTCTCCTTACACCCCGCATTATGAGAGAAGAGATGCTATCAAGTCTCAGGCTTTACCGGATTTCCTTTGTGACTGGGCCGAGATGCAGTATGAGCCACCCAAGCCGGATTACAATTACTGGAAGTTGCACTTTGATGGCTCCAAAACCAAAATCGGACTAGGTGCTGGGATAGTACTCACATCACCGAAGCAAGATCAGTTGCGATATGTGTTGCAGATTCATTTCTCAGCATCAAACAATGTGGCCGAATATGAGGCACTGATCCATGGGCTTAATGTGGCTAAGGACATCGGCATCCGCCGGATAGAATGTTTTGGTGATTCAGATTTAGTGGTGCAGCAGTCTTCTGGAAATTGGGATGCCCTTGATGCCAATATGGCACTATATCGATTTCATGTCCAGAAAATTTCAGGATTTTTTGAAGGCTGCGAGTACAAGCACATACCTCGGCTGGAGAACGAAGCTGCTGATATCCTGTCAAAACTCGGGTCGTCTAGGGATGCAATCCCACCCGGGATATCCTTGAATCACCTAAGGATCCCTTCAATCAAGCCTTCGCCTGATTCCGAGTCAATTTTTATCCCAAAGCAAGAATCTGAAGCTGTTCCTATGAATGTTGATGTCGGGTACATTTGGGAAGACCCGGGGACTGCGAGATGGCGAGACTCGGGACTGCGCACCGAGACTCGGGGAATGCTAACCAATCTTAGGGAAGAGGGAAGAGAGGAAGATGGTGCTAACCGAATCTTAGGGAATGGACAGAGACTGATAGAAGAAATAATGGCGGCCGAACCAGTGGAAATAGATGAGCACTTATTCCCTTTGCATCCAGTACCGGAGTGGGCTGAAGAAATCATGAAGTTCATGTCGGAGGGGAGTTTGCCAAATGATGAAACCGAAGCTAGGCGAGTGCAGAGGAGGTCCAAGGGTTACACCATCATAACAAGGAGTTATACAAAAGGAGTGCAACCGAGGTGCTAACGTTGCGTGGAGCCAGCCGAGGGCAAGGAGATGCTCCTGGAGATACATCAAGGAGAATGTGGGCATCATTGCAGTACAAGAGCCCTGGTGGCTAAGTATTCCGGCATGGGTTTTACTGGCCCACTGCTCATGCAGATGCAGAGGACATAGTCCGAAAATGTGAAGGATGCCAAAGGTTTGCCAAGCAGACACACCTACCCGCATCGGCGCTCAAAACAATTCCTATCACTTGGCCATTTGCTGTGTGGTGTTTGGATATGGTGGGAGAATTCAAGCCGGCTAGGTAACATGACACATATGCTGGTGATGGTGGATAAGTTCACCAAGTGGATAGAGGTGAAACCAATCCGGAAAGTGGATGGTCATTCGGCTGTAACTTTCCTGAAAGAAATCATTTTGAGATACGGTTACCCCCATAGCATCATCTCGGATAATGGCACGAACTTTGCTGTGGGAGAGTTTGCCCGATTCTGCATGGATAAGGGGATCCGGTTAGACATAGCCTCAGTGGCACACCCAGAGTCCAATGGACAGGTGGAAAGATCAAATGCTTTGGTATTAGCTGGGATAAAAGCCCGGTTAATAGAACCTCTGGTAAAGACTCCGGGGTGCTGGATAGATGAGATACCATCAGTACTATGGGGTCTAAGGACCACGCCGAATCGGTCAACTGGCTATACGCCATTTTTTCTGGTATATGGGGCAGAAGCAGTGCTACCCACTGACATAGAATATGATGCACCAAGGGTGACAATGTATACCGAAACCGAGGCAAAAGAGGCCCGGGAAGATGCAGTGGATCTGCTAGAGGAAGCAAGAGAATTGGCCCTATCTCGGACAGCAGTATACAGCAGGGTCTCCGACGTTATCATAGTCGGAAGATCAGCCCTCGAGTGTTTCATGAGGGAGATCTAGTACTAAGGCTGGTGCAGCGCAGCAAAGGCCGACACAAGTTATCACCTCCATGGGAGGGACCATTCATTGTGAGCAAGGCTATGCACAATGACTCGTACTACCTTGTAGATGCACAGGAACCAAGGAGGATGGCCTGGACAGACCCGGAGAAACCAAGCGACCCTGGAATGTAGCTCTGCTTCGACCCTTTTACTCTTAAGGGCGCAATGTATGTATCTCAGTTTATCATAAATGAAATTTCGGCAATCCGAGTCTGGACTCGGGGACTGCCTCGTCCTTATGCATGTGTTTTTTATTACTGTTTTGTCCATACCGTTCATGTGTCGGATTGTTTTGAACCTCGTCCCAAAATTCAAGTAATGTATGCTGTGTTGTTGATCTCGTGACTCGACTGACAAACACCAAAATGGTAGTCAAGAGCAGAGGTTGGGGAATATGGGAAACATGAAAATGGACTCGGGGACTCGGTCCAAAACCGATTCGGCACATGTCGTTTACTAACCCCTGTTATTTTTTTTGTTTATGTTAGATGATTCTAAACCACAACTCGCATGTTTCAAGTATTGTATGCTATGATTCCTATCTTGTGACTCGACTGTCAACACCTAAAAGGTAGACAAGAGCAAAGATTCGGCAAAAATAGAACAAGAAAACAGACTCGGGGACTCGGTTTAAGATGATCCAACATAAACCTCGTCCGGATCACATTAAGCAAAATAAAGTAGTCTCGGAAGAACTTAAATTGTATATTACATATGCACCCGGCATACCGGGGATTTAATGTTTTCTTCTAAATAAGTTCAGGCAACAAGAGCCTCGGGTAAAGCAGACTCGGTTGCAGGGACGGACTCGGATGATGGAGGAACATCGGTGGAAGGAGGAACCTCACTTGCAGGAATGACCTTGGGCGAAGGGCTTGAAGGCTTGGCGGATTCGAAACCATCCGAGTCAGCTGGCGTCTTGGCGGTCTTGGCCGGAGCTTGTTCGGTAGTCTTGGCCGAGTCGGAAGCTGAAGTCTTGGCGGTCTTGGCCGAAGCTTGTTCGACAGTCTTGGCTGAGTCAGAAGTTGGCACCTTGGAAGTCTTGGTGGGAGGTTGTTCGGCAGATTCAGCCGAATCACCAGACTCGCCCTCAGACTCGGCGTATTCTTCAAGGGAGGCATTATCCGATTCTTCTGCTTCGGATTCGGCTTGAGCCTCTTCTTCCCCATCAGAGTAGACTGGAGCGTCCAGATCAAGATGCTGCGTGTTTGCAAATTCGGCCATAAAATTGGCAGCTTCTTCGCGGATCTTAATCCGGTTCGGATCTGTAGCCCATGAAGACCCTTCGCGGAAAGAGCGCACCTTGTGAAGATCAATGAGTTCATGCCAGGACATAATGAAAATCAAGGCGGCATCAGCACCAGCACGGGTGGACAAGGATCTCCACTGCTTTAACCGGGTCTTCGCCTGATCCAGGTTTCTGGTTAACTCGGCCGCAGACCGGGCTTCCCGGGCTTCAGGGAACAAGACTCGGTGAACGTTTTGACTTGCATTAAGCAACGCAATATAGGCCTCCTTCAAAGGAGCAATCCGAGCTTTGAGTGCAGTAATATGATCTTCAATATCCCACGCCTCTGGTAGGGGAGCCCCGGCTAACTTAGCTCTCTCAGCTCGGGCGTCTCTCACAGCTTTGGCGGCTAGAAGCCTGAAGCTGGCAAACTCTCCTACATACAGATAAACTAAAACCGAATTAGATGAGAGAGAACACAAGATTGTGAGTCGGATAAGAGCAGAGCAGAAACAAGAGATTCGGCAAACTTACGGTCCATGTCTTCGTTGAGCCTAGCAAGGTCAGCCAGCCCTTTTGCGCTAACCGCCTTGTGAGCAGCCAGATCATCTTTCGCCGCTTTAGCTTCGGCTTCAGCATCGGCAACGACAGTTTTGATTTTCTGGTCCAATTCAGCCCACTTCGCAAGCCCGGCTTTGAAAGAATCTCGCTCCTTTTCAATTGAGTCTTTCTCTTTCTGCAGCATATCACGCTCTTTCTTGAGCTTGGTCTTCACCTGTGTAACCCGGTCAAGGTCCCGCTGGAGCCGAGTCACTTCTGACTTGTCCTCAGCTAGAGCGCGCTTGTGCTCCTGTTCTTTCTTTTTCATCTCCTCACCTTGCGCCTCGAAGGAAGTTTGGAGGGCCCGGTGTTCCAGGGCTAGCTGCTTGAAGATCCGGCTGCGAGAAATAGTGGTTTCCTGAAAGAAAAAATGTTAATGGCGAAAAAAGAGTCTCGGGGACTGGCACCCGAGACTATTAAAAAAGGAAGCTAGCAAGGTGGAGCCAAAAAGAATCTCGGGGACTGGAGGCCCGAGATTGATGAAAAAAGTTAACCGAATCAGATGAAAAAGAGACTCGGGGACTGGGAGTCCCACGGATTTTCGGGCAAGTCGAAATTCATGATCAATTTTTTAAGAGATTCAAGCCGAATGACTTTCTTACTCGGAGGAGTATCAGTCGTTCGACCCGAATCTCGGGGACTGGGAATAGTGCAGAGATTGATCATGGTAAAGTAAAAGCAGGATTCGGTAAAGTTACCTCGAAGACCCGGTTAGCTTCAGCGACCGAGGCCTGCACAGAGTGTAGCGATTGAAACATCCGGCTAGGGCCAGCCGGATGTGGCGACGCTGAGGTAGAGAAGCCTTCGTCGAGGTCCACAGCATTCCAAGCTTTAATGTATTGCTCCGCCGAGCCGAGGCGTTCGCCGCTCGGAGTACGGAGATTTGGCAGGACCTGGCCGCTAACTCAGGCGCAAGTGATAATCTCAGAGAGTTTATCATGCACCCGAGTCGTTGATGGAATGACGGCAACCTGCTTGCTAGCAACCACCTGCTTATCCGAGTCGGTTGGAATCGTGCCAGAGGCGGCCTGAGTCAGCTTAGTAAGAGGCGATGCGCCCGGGGTCTTGGCCGAGGCTGGATCTTGCTGCCTCGGTTGGTTCTGGGATTGGTCTCGGAGGGCTTTCTTCTTCTTCTTTGCGTGGGATGCTGGTTGTGGTGGTAGTACTTCTTGTTGCTACTTCTGCTGCTTCGCGAATGTTAGTTTCTGCTGCTTCTTCTTCTCTTGCTGCTCTTGGTTCAGCAGAGCTTGAGCCTTGGGGGTAGGGCGAGGATTCGGCTTAGGCGAAGGCTTTGCCGGAGTCTCAGCTTTCTCCTTCTCCAACTCCTTCAGAGGGCGTGGCCAAGTTGAATCTCGGATAGGAGCCGAGGTGTCCTCGTTCTCCAGGTCCATAACCGACTCTGGAATGAGAGTCGGCGGAGGAGTCTTGACAGGTGTGGCACGCGCAGGAGAGGTAACCGCCTTTTCAGAAGACTGGCTCTCCATGGCCGTATCAAGTGGAGGGATTGGAGAAAAAATGGACGAATGAGTTTGCTCGGTGGAGATGATGTCACTGCATAGAGCAAAATAAACAGTTAACTCGGATAAAGATGACTCGGATAATAGAAGAAAGAAAGCAAATGAAGTTAAGTAGAGTTGGTCTTACCCCTTGCTGGTCGGCAGGGCCTTGAGTCGGCTGGGCTTGGCAACGGCTCTTTTGGGTTTCTTAGCCGCAGGAACATCTGATCCGGGCGTGTCTGCCTGCTTCCGAGATGTGCTTGCGACATTTGATTTGGCTGGAACACAAGGTAGTGACCATGAAATCGGAATAGCATCAATGTGATCTAGGATCCGGCAATCATCATCTTCATCGTCGGAAATGTTGTAAATGGGGGCATGAGCCAGTTGCTTACCCTTGCGGATGGGCTTGGCGCGAGGAATCGGCAAATAATCGTCAGTGTCTGGATCTTCTTCATCCTCGCGCAACGGGCTGCGATCCGGCACCCACTCTCGGATGGAGAGATCTCCATCTTCGGTGATTTGGCGCTCGAACAACTGCAGTAAAGTAAGGCAAATCCGGATTAGTCCATTGATGTCTCGCTAAAATATAAAGTGACTCGGAAAGTGGTGAACCAACCTGTGGTGGAAGTGCATTTCGGTGGAACGGCTCCACGCCCCACCGCCACTTGTCCGACATCTCGGTATAGGCGATGGCGTTTATCCATCTCTTGACGGAGGGTCTGGTAAGGTCGTGTTTGCTGATCCGGGTAGGATCTAGCAAGCCACTCATGTGGCAAATCTTGTGCGCCCGTTGTTGAAGAGGACAAACCAGGCGAAAGATAAAGGTTCGGAGGAGGTCGTCCGAGCACAGTTCCTTCCCCAGAAAATCCTCCAGAACGTCGTGCATGAGTTGAAGTTCCATGAGAGGGTCAGCCGGATCATATCTGAAGTTTAATTCGGCTGTGGGGGGCTCGATCTTGAACTCGGGCAAGTTGAGAGCATCATAGCCTTCGGCGCTCTTCACGTAGAAGAAAGACCTTTGCCATTTCTTGCAAGTGTCCAGGCCGGTGATCCGGAGAAAGATGGAGCCCGCCCTCGGAGTGATGCTAACCGAACCGCAAGCGGTCATCACCTTCGGGTCACTACCCGGGATAGTTTGTTTTCGGAGTTGGAAGTATTTTGACCATGCATCGGTAGTCGGCCAGAGACCGAGGTATCCCTCGGTAAATAAGTAAAAGCTGAGAGGGAAACAATGGCATTAGCCGGAAGGTGGTGAGGCTGCAGGCCGAAGAAGTCTAGGAACCCCCGGAAGAAGTCGCTAGCCGGGAGTCTGAATCCGCGCTCGAAATGCGCTAGGAACACGACTCGCTCACCCGGTTCGGGGACCGGTTCGAGTTCCTTCCCCGGTTTTCGGCATATGACTTCAGGGGATATACGCCTGGTGCTCAGCAGCCAGTCCAGGTCATCTTGGGTAACATCGGAACCCTCCCAACTGCCAGGGGCCAGCTTCGGCATATCCGAATCAGTCCTGCAAGAAGTCGGAGATAACCGAGTTAAGAGATTCGGAATCTCTAAATCCAGAAGAAATCGGATAATGGTATAACCGAATCAGATGTTTGGGATTCGGTAGAAGCTATCCCGGTTTGAGTTATCTAGTTGCTTCAGAAAAGTAACTCGGCTAGTAACTACAAACAAGTTTACATATGGATCTAGGGTTCAGCAAGATCTACCGCGGTGGTAAAATAGAAGCTAAATCCTAACTTAATAGCATGGCGAAACTGCCCATGCGGTTGCAAGCGAAACTAGGGCAATCTAGTGCAAAACTTGGAAAGGAGATCTGGGGAATGCGCTAAGGCGTGACAATGAACTCGTTCACGAGTGAATATAGAAGAAATGAGCGCAAGTTCATAGCGGAAGATGAATTCGCTCGGGAACACCATGAATGGAGAAGAACTCACCGATGGCTGAGAAGAAAGGGTTTGACGGCGGTCGATGGCGCGGTGCACGTCTCCGGCGTCTCCAATGTGCGTGCTTGGAGCAGTGAGGATGCGGTGCGGCGAGACGGCGGCGTTGGAGGCAAAGGGGCAAGGCGAGGTCGAAGGATGCGAGGAAGAAGAAGGTACCCCGCACCCATATTTATAGGGGCTAGGCCTGTGGTAACTGACGCACTACTGCGTGGTTTTCGGGCATCGTGGGATCGTGTGTGGCCAAGTGGGCAGCAGGGGCGGTTGTGGCCACACGATCGGCCACAGAAACTGTCGCAGAATCGCAACCGCCCAAGGAGGATCGTGTGTGGTGGTCAGCGACGGAACCGAAGAGACGTGGTCTTTAGTCAAAACATACTCGAGTGCCTGGTGGATCCGGATAAGAGGCGAGGCGTGCTGTCAATGGCGTGTCAAATTAGAGACCCGGATTACGGGGCTTTGCACAGAGATTCCCTGCCAAGTGTCCCGGGAAATCCTGAGACAAGTTGTGTAATATGTGATTCGGTTAAGGGCGTTTGTTTTTAACCTGCTACGACCCTCCATCCGAGGCTGTAGGACCGCACCAGCTTCGGGGACTACTGTCGGGGGGCTACCCCTGGATAGGGTAAAGCAATGGTGTAAAGAGCTACAAGAATTGAACTGCGCCAAGGTCAATCCGGGTCAACCAAGTTCCGGACAAACCGAGGCCGGGTCATTCAGGCCGAATCGGGTATGGCCGGGTCATTCAGGCCGGGTCATTCAGGCCGGATCATTCAGGCCGGATCATTCAGGTCGGGTCACTCAGGCCAGATCACTTAGGTCGGGTCATGGCAGCCGGATCACTTTAACCGACACTCTAGTGTTGGCATGCTTAGGTTTATTCTCATGTGCAGGAAGGTGACGAAGAGAATCTGGCATAGCTTGGCCGGGTCAAGGAAGGGAATCTGGCATATCCATGCCGGGTTAAGGAAGAGAAGAAACCATACCTTGGATAGGAAGTCAAGGGCTTTTGTCTTTTGGCCTGGCAATGGAGCGTGCCTGGCCGGAGAACCCGGAGCCTGGTAGACCGGCATCCCGGGATGGGACAGCCCGGACAAGCTGGGACAAGATAGCCAGATAAGCTGGGACAAGACAGGAGCATGGCAGAGATGACCCGAGATCTCGGAGGTGCGTGTCTCCTGCAGGAATCCCGGCTATCTCTGCAGGATCACGTGAAGACGCCGTGGAGGCAGGGGCAAAACAGTAATCTGGATAGACTATATACAGAGCACCACCACCTCCTAAGAAAGAGAGAGGGAGGACGATCGGAGGAACCCTAGCTCATTTTCCCCCCTTGCTCCATCTTCATCCTAGAGCTCTCTCCATTGTTGCATCATACAGCTCGAGGAGCGTCTTATACTTGTCACCGAGATATATACATCTAGTAGGATAGTGCTACAGTAGGGGTGTTACCTCCGCAAGAGGGCTCCGAAGCAGGGTACATCTTAGGGTGCTTTCGTTGTTCTTGGTTTTGCTTGTTCTTGCTTGTTCTTCGTTGTTCTTCATGCATGCTTCTTGAGCGCGCACACCCTCCCCGGATCCCCCAACGTCCTAGCGAGCCCCCAACTTAAGCCATCCTATGGCATCTGCCATGACACCACCACGACAACTAGGGTACTCCCAGGATATGGAACAAGCCCATATCAAAATGACAAGACAAACAAACAAGATGAACAATCTCAACACCCTTTTTATTTACCATTGGAATAGCTTTTTATTATAAGGTGTATCATAGAATGTTCACCATAGCATGTAAGTAAATTTCCACCATGAATGATGCATGGCTTAGATTAGCGGTCTCTCTTACCATTTATACAAACTCATTTAAACTACTTTATTTCCACCTCATTTCACCATGATATGTATCCATAAACAAAAGTACATGATATCAACTAAATGAGATAAATGAGCATGTTGAAAGCTTTGCATGTGACAGCACATATGGGCTAACTCCCAACCTCGACATTTATCAAGCCACTAACATCATAATCTTAATCACAATGGGTCATGTTTTATTTAATGCCTTGAAGGTAAAATGTGCATCAAGTTCGAGAGAGCTATATAACCAACTTTTTCCATCACAATCAATAACATAAACATTTTCATTCAGAGGTATAGATAACACAAATATCATGATATACATACTCGGGATAGCATAAAGCTAGTAGGTAGATATGGTGGACTCACTGGAATAACTTTTATTGAAGGTGTTGGAAACAAGTTTTTACTTGTTGGAATGTTTGGGCTAGCAAGAGGGAGAAAGTTGACCATCTAGATGCATGCATGAGTATCCATAAAACTAAATAATCCATGTTAAACAAAGTAAAATAACTTTCAGCATCCAAACATGAATAAGTTATAGCCCTTGATAAAGCATTTGCAAATTATTACTCATAAACAAGCTCATGAATCATGCAACTATATGTATCATTAAAAATCAACTCAAACATCCCTTTTCCCAATATGATAAAAGCATCCAACATATTTCAACCCATATTTCAGTAGCTCTTTCACATATAAATAATAGTGTGGTGGTCTCACAAAATAACAAACAAACCAAAAACAAACAAAAAGACGCTCCAAGTTTATGCGATAAAGTGTTTCGATCGAAAAACAGAAGTTAGACGTGCGCAAACCGAGAGTGTGTAGGTCCAGTGGGGTTGTCTTCACATCCCCAAGCTTATGGTCTTCACCATCCTTGGATAACTCTTGGTGCATCTCCTCCAATCCCTGTGAAAAAACTTCAAAACACCGTTTCTCCCATGTGGGGTGCATTAGTAGTGATAAACAAATAGGTTTCTTGCTGCATATAATCCTTAAACAAAACATCATATGAATATCCAGAAAGTATATTATGTTGTATGCCTACTCATAAACTCATTTGAATAAAAAAGATTCAAGATAAAAGTTCAAAACATGCATAAAACAAAATGGGACAGAATCTGTCCAGAAAAACAGCAGCATCAAAACGTATTTTTCTACCCTACCAAACTTTGTCGAAAAATTCCGAAAAATTCATGCATACAGAGGATGAAAAGTTGCAACTACAGTTCAAATATGAGCTCATTCGGAGTTACAGAATAAGAATTAAAAATCATACCGTGCACAGATTCGTGCAGGAATAAAATCTCCGAACGCTATAAGCAACTTTTCAAGACCAAAATGGGTAAAACTTGGCACTTTATTAAAAACTCCAGAAACTAAACTAAAAACAAACTCTCTTGATACAGCAAGAGGACACAAAGAAAATCACACACAAAAATAACCGGGTTGCCTCCCGCAAAGCGCTTTCTTTATAGCCATATAGCTAGGCTTCTTACTTGTTGTTTATTGAAGATGAAGCTCATGAGGGAGCTTGAACTTTGGTTCCCTCTTTCTTGGGAAGTGTTCCATGCACTTCTTGTGTGGGAACTGAAACTTTACGTTCCCCTCTTTTGAATCAATGATAGCACCTGTAGTACGAAGAAAAGGTCTTCCAAGAATAATAGGACTAGAGGTTTTATTCCCCATGTCCATGATTAGAAAATCCACAGGCACAAAAGTCATATGTAACTCTACCATAACATCACTTACTTTTCCTAAAGCATGTTTAATGGAATCATCAGCAAGTGCAAGTTCAATAGAGCATTTTTCAAGATTTTTCAATTCAAGTACTTCATATAGTTCTTTAGACAAAACAGAGACACTAGATCCTAGATCAAGTATGGCATGGTGTGTCTCTTTTCCAATAGTTACTAGTACCTTGGGAATCCACATATCCCCAAGCTTAGGTGGTATCATGGCCTCTTGGTTGTACCTAGCAATTTTCTCTTTCAAGACATGATTAGCAATATAGGAACCAAAGCCAGCTTGATTAGTGTTGATGGAAGGATCACTTGCAAACTTTTGTAAGATAGAGATTAATTCATGCAAGCTACAATTTTCTAAGTCAAGCAAAGGATCCTTGACTTCACTAAGCATTTTAACTTCCTCAACTTCTCTCTCTTTCATTACCCCAATAGATTCTTTAGCAACTCTCTCTTGCTCATGAATGTGTTCCCAAGACTTATTGATAACTTCTTGGCAATATTTAATTGTTTCCTCATGTTTTTGGGCTGTAATGATACTCTTTAATGATGAGACTTCCTTAGCAAGCTGATCTACCCTTTCAAACAAAGCATCTTGTTTTTCAAACTTAGAGATAAATTCCTTATTAAGCTCTTTTGAGTAGATATAAAAGATCTAATGGTGTTTTCCAAATCACTAGAAACATTACCACTAGAAGCATATTTATTTGGCACATATGGGGGTTTATTATAAGAGTTGTAATTGTTGTTACCATACCCATTGTTACCATAGTTCCTAATGAAGTTGACATCAATATTTTCAGAATTATTTCCAACTAGTTCTTGCAAAGGAACATTTTCAACACTAGGTTTATTAAGCAAAGCAAGAATAGTATCCATCTTAGATGACAAATCATTAGTTTCCTCAATAGAATTCACTTTCTTAGAAGGATTGGGTGCCCTATCAGTATGCCATTGACTATAGTTTTGCAAAATGCTTTCCAATATATTTTTAGCTTCTACTATAGTTTTACTCATAAAAGCACCTCCAGCAGCAGAATCAAGTATGTTTCTAGACATGTAGTTTAAACCATTGTAGAAAGAGTGTAATATGGTCCATTCATTAACCCATGTGAGGACAAGTTCGAAGCATAAGTTTAATCCTATCCCAAGCCATAGCAACATGTTCATTTTCATTTTGCCTAAAAGAAAGGATGTTGTTTCTATTTTGCAAAATTTTAACAGGGGGATAGTATTTCTTAATAAAAGCTTCTTTAAGATCATCCCATGAATTAATACTACCGGATGGCAATGAATGCAACCATTCTTTAGCTTTTCCTCTAAGTGAAAAAGGAAATAGCTTCAGTTTTAGGATATCACTTTCCACATTCTTAAACTTTTGCATGTCACATATTTCAACAAAATCATGAAGATGCATAGAGGCATCCTCCATAGCACTACCACCAAATTGTTCCCTAGTTATCAAGTTCAACAAACTAGGACTTACTTCATAACTATCAGCTTTAATCTCAGGTGTGGCAATAGCTTTAGAGATGAATTGATCATTAGGAGTGTTTGTGTAGTCACACAATTTAGTTCTTTCTCCCATTTTAGCAAGTTTTTTTTGTATTTTTTAATTTTTTATGCAAAACTGAAAATAAAATGATCACAAATGCAAACCGAATCACAATGCAAGACAATGACAAAACAAATAAATTGCTTTGAAGGTAAAGATGGATAAGATGATGCTCACGTAGGTGCAACCTCCCCAAGCTTAGGTGTTAGCACAAGTTGGTGTGAGTTGACTTTGTTGTGATGAATCCGCGCTAGAAAACAGGACTAGTGCATGAGCTCCTTGGATAAATCTTTCAGCTATGATTCCCCGGCAACGGCGCCAGAAAACAGTCTTGATACCCGTAAGTGATAGCCTTCAGTAGCTACCTACAATGAAAAGTATACGGGTTAGGTTGAGCCTCCAAGTGCAGAGTATGTAGTAAGTGGAAGACGTGTTTTCCCCACGAGGGTGACTCGAGGGTTTAATATCGAACTCTCGGGGAATCTAGTGAAAGATTTATCTTCCTATCCTTCTTTTGGTCACCTACAAAACAAGGTTAATTGTTTTGGTCCTCAACCTCACCTGTGGTTGTCAAGCACAAGGTGTATGAATGATATCAAGATAATTATGCAATGCAAACAAGAAATAAATATGCAATGATGGTGAATGATGCGGATGATGATAAATGATATTTTTGGGTTTTTAATGATGAATGCAAGATGGAAAAGTGTTTTTGTATTTTCGGATTTAATAATGGCAGAAAATGGAAAAGTGGTAAAAGTGGTTGGAAAGGTGTTTCTTATGATTAAAAATGGACCGGGGTTCATGGTTTCACAAATGCACTCTCTCTTTTAATGGTGTGGCAGACAATGGAACATAGAGTTGACATATGAGATTGCAACACAAAGTTTGATATCAAGTTACTAATTATATGGGCATCACGTCCTAACATAGAGATCTTTTGGTTATTAATCTCACTTATACTCCACCAAGATGCGAACTAAATCATAACACCTTAGTAATTAAGATAACTCAGAGTATAGCTTTAAGTATCATGACATGAAGTTAAAATAAGAACATGCTAGATCTAGTCACAGGAGAAGCTTGGTCACCATCAACCCTTGTAGCATGGTATTTTTGTTTATCCCTAGTGAGGCAACAAAGTAAGGTAAACACCCAAGTGGATCGCGATATTTCAGTTGTCAACTTACCGCACTCACCACCCCCGTTACTCCAACTAATGCACACATCACCCCACACACGCCCTCATAAACATGCTTGATCATAACAAGTGAATAAGAACGGGGTACATAATATGCATCTATATTCATAACTGAAACAAACATTGCAATCTCAAACATATATTAACTCACAAAAAGATCCACCACATAGGAATTACATAGATGACCGTAATCATGTTCAGCAGCTCATACGGTACTAATTAGTGAAGCTCAAAGAGAGGAGAGATACATAAGTTACTTCCACAAACCCATAGTCCAGAGGTGGACTACTCCCTCTTCATCATGGAGACGGTGTAGATGTCGATGGAGAAGAAGGAGACCACGCCGGCAGCGCCCCGCCGGAGTTTTCCCCCTCCAATCTGCAGCTCCAGATCTCTGTTTTCGTGTTTCTGTCTTGTGGCGGCGCTTGTTTTCAAGAACGCCGTGGGACTTCATTTATAGGCGTTTTTAGGTCAAGACGAAGGCGGTGGAGAAAAGATCGACGACAGCGGAGCCCGAGACCCAAGTTGGTGGGCCCCACGCGGCCAGGTAAAGTGGCCGCGTGGGCCACCCTCTTTCGGGCTTCCGACCTCCGTTTGCTTGCTTCCTTCGCTCCCAAGTCTTCCTCCTTCGAAAATATCGACGCCTGTATTTTTCCAGGTCATTTGGACGTCGTTTAGGTCCCTGAAACATAAAAGGAAAGAAATAGGGTTTTATGCCTGCGCAGGGTTAATTCCATAAAAATAGGAAACACTTATTTTATTTCCTAAAATCATTAAATAACAGTGGTATAACCCTTATATGATGCAAATATGATTGGAATATAAGTGATATAGTGCAAAGTTCATGTATGCATTTTACATGCATCATTTACTTAATGCAATAATCTGTTGCTTGCAACTTAATACCAATGGGGAACTCGGATGACTACCTGAAGGTGGATTATTAGTCCTAGATGTTGTTGGACAACGGTCTATGTATCATGTTATAATGCCCAATTGAATATCATAGTAGTCATCTTGTCATATATATGCATTGTCATGCGCTCAATATTTTGTCAATTGCCCAGATGTAATTTGTTTACCCAGCATGTTAGTTATCTTTTATGGAGAGACACCACTAGTGAACTGTGGACTCCGGTCCATTCTTTTACATCTGATAAATACAACCTACTGCAATCATTGTTCCTTTTCCTTCTCTGCAATTAAACACCATTTTCCACACCATACGTTTAATCCTTTGTTTTCAACAAGCTGGTGAGATTGACAACCTCACTGTTTCGTTGGGGCAAAGTAGTCAGTAATTGTGTTGTGTGCAGGTTCCACATCAGCGCGCCACTGACAATCTTCAGAAATGATTTCTTACTCCTACTGAATTGATAACTTTGGTATCTTACTGAGGGAAAACTCGCTGCTGCACTACATCATACCTTCCTCTTAGGGTCTCCCAACGAACATGTGCTTTACACGTCATCAGGCCTCACGCAATGCGTCACGCAGGGTGCGCCCCTGTTCGGGGTTTCTTTTGACCCTCTGAGGCTCCCCTTAGGCAGACCTCAGAGTTGTGCCGACTCTTCCCCATCGGGCAGTGTATCAATCGGGGGGAGGGGGGGGGGGCTTTCACCGAGCCGGGCTTTAGAGGTGAGTTCATTCCGACCCCTTTCTTCTTGGTGGGAAGTTATCGGTGTAAAACCTCCTAGGGGAGGCTCATGCGAGACGCTTGGTTCCCCTGGAACTTCCCACTGGTTCCCCGGAGTAGGCGCGACGACAACCATCGCCATGGAAGCTGGAGAAGGGGTGGTCTCCGCAGTCGCGACCAGAGCAGAAGAAGACGTTTCGCCAGCACCACCCACCTGTGATGGCACGGAGAAAGAAGCATGATATTTCCCGGGAAGATGAACTTACTTCTGGATTAGTGGGACTGGAGAAGCGGACGTAGAAAGCCTTTTCTCCCGGTAGGTCAGTCAGTATGTCTTTCACTACCCTACCAGCATGAAATGACAGATGGTGGAGCCACACATTGGCCGATGTCTTGAGCAGCAAATAACCCATAGCCGTGGCAGGGAAAGAAGACTGAGGGGCGTACCTTGTCCACGCCGCAGTAACTGGCGCAAATCCTAGATCTGCCGCCACGCCCATGGTCGTTGTCGCCGCCGCGTTGTTTTCTTGCTTGCCAGAGCACACCATCGGGGTAGGATGGCCGCAAAAGGGGAGATCCGCCGTCGATGAGAGGTGTGAGAGAAGGAGAGCTCGGGAGAGAGGAAGGCATCGCGTGAGGGCAATGGTGAAGATGAAGTACACGGGGGAGGTGAGGTACTTAAGTGGAGAAAAGATCGACGACAGCGGAGCCCCGAGACCCAAGTTGGTGGGCCCCACGCGGCCAGGTACAGTGGCCGCGTGGGCCACCCTCTTTCGGGCTTCCGACCTCCGTTTGTTTGCTTCCTTCGCTCCCAAGTCTTCCTCCTTCCAAAATATCGACGCCTGTATTTTTCCAGGTCATTTGGATGTCGTTTAGGTCCCTGAAACATAAAAGGAAAGAAATAGGGTTTTATGCCTGCGCAGGGTTAATTCCATAAAAATAGGAAACACTTATTTTATTTCCTAAAATCATTAAATAACAGTGGTATAACCCTTATATGATGCAAATATGATAGGAATATAAGTGATATAGTGCAAAGTTCATGTATGCATTTTACATGCATCATTTACTTAATGCAATAATCTGTTGCTTGCAACTTAATACCAATGGGGAACTCGGATGACTACCTGAAGGTGGATTATTAGTCCTAGATGTTGTTGGACAACGGTCTATGTATCATGTTATAATGCCCAATTGAATATCATAGTAGTCATCTTGTCATATATATGCATTGTCATGCGCTCAATATTTTGTCAATTGCCCAGATGTAATTTGTTTACCCAGCATGTTAGTTATCTTTTATGGAGAGACACCACTAGTGAACTGTGGACTCCGGTCCATTCTTTTACATCTGATAAATACAACCTACTGCAATCATTGTTCCTTTTCCTTCTCTGCAATTAAACACCATTTTCCACACCATACGTTTAATCCTTTGTTTTCAACAAGCCGGTGAGATTGACAACCTCACTGTTTCGTTGGGGCAAAGTAGTCAGTAATTGTGTTGTGTGCAGGTCCCACGTCAGCGCGCCACTGACAATCTTCAGAAATGATTTCTTACTCCTACTGAATTGATAACTTTGGTATCTTACTGAGGGAAAACTCGCTGCTGCACTACATCATACCTTCCTCTTAGGGTCTCCCAACGAACATGTGCTTTACACGTCATCAGGCCTCGCGCAATGCTTCACGCAGGGTGCGCCCCTGTTCGGGGTTTCTTTTGACCCTCTGAGGCTCCCCTTAGGCAGACCTCAGAGTTGTGCCGACTCTTCCCCATCGGGCAGTGTACCAATTGGGGGGGGGGCTTTCTCCGAGCCGGGCTTTAGAGGTGAGTTCATTCTGACCCCTTTCTTCTTGGTGGGAAGTTATCGGTGTAAAACCTCCCAGGGGAGGCTCATGCGAGACGCTTGGTTCCCCTGGAACTTCCCACTGGTTCCCCGGAGTAGGCACGACGACAACCATCGCCATGGAAGCTGGAGAAGGGGTGGTCTCCGCAGTCGCGACCAGAGCAGAAGAAGACGTTTCGCCAGCACCACCCACCTGTGATGGCACGGAGAAAGAAGCATGATATTTCCCAGGAAGATGAACTTACTTCTGGATTAGCGGGACTGGAGAAGCAGACGTAGAAAGCCTTTTCTCCCAGTAGGTCAGTCAGTATGTCTTTCACTACCCTACCAGCATGAAATGACAGATGGTGGAGCCACACATTGGCCGATGTCTTGAGCAGCAAATAACCCATAGCCGTGGCAGGGAAAGAAGACTGAGGGGCGGACCTTGTCCACACCGCAGTAACTGGCGCAAATCCTAGATCTGCCGCCGCGCCCATGGTCGTTGTCGCCGCCGCGTTGTTTTCTTGCTTGCCAGAGCACACCATCGGGGTAGGATGGCCGCAAAAGGGGAGATCCGCCGTCGATGAGAGGTGTGATAGAAGGAGAGCTCGGGAGAGAGGAAGGCATCGCGTGAGGGCAATGGTGAAGATGAAGTACACGGGGAAGGTGAGGTACTTATCTCCCCTGCTCCGAGATTCGTGCGGGAGTGGTTAATGACATGATCTCCACCACACGTCCGCCATCTATGCAACGTGGCAACGGCAAGCGGTGTCGGTGCCTCAATTCCCGCATGAAGTGGGAAAGCAATCATGATGCACGTTTGGTTTCAAACTGTCGTGGACCACGTGAAGCCATCCATCAGACATGATTTGACCAGTCAACTGGACAAGACTTTGCGTGGAAGATTCCTGACAAGAGGTCATGCCGTCTTTCCCATGTTTTAGTCAAAGACAACGCTTTCCGGCTACATTAGTCGGAGCTCGCCTACTTCAACTTCGGAATGGTTCAAGCTCTGTGTGCCTGTGTCGAGAGTCGGGACGTGGGAAGAACAACCACAATAGGCAACGAAATGAAGCGAAACACGCTAATGGGCCGAGCTCTGGCAATACTGAGGGATTTTCGGAGCATTGGAGCCCCGCGGCGATACAAAATGCTCCCGTCG
The DNA here is from genome assembly GCA_947311845.1 of Poa pratensis. Classification (NCBI taxonomy): domain Eukaryota; kingdom Viridiplantae; phylum Streptophyta; class Magnoliopsida; order Poales; family Poaceae; genus Poa; species Poa pratensis. The sequence continues at coordinate 65,282,558 of CAMZMU010000074.1, forward strand.
CCTGAAGGCACTCCTCTAGTGGGTCGGCCCATTCGACGTTTGTTATCATTTTTTCGTTTTATTCTCTGTTTTTGTTTCTTTTTAACTGTTTTCTTTTCTTTTTCGTTTCCTTTTCGATTTTCTTCCGAAAATATTTTTCAGATTTTCGAAAATTGATTCAGATTTCAAAATTTGTTTGGATTTTGAAATTCATTCGGATTTCGAAATTCGTTCAGATCTAAGATTTTTTGGGATTTTGAAATTCGTTCAGATTTTGAAAATTGTTTAGATTTCAAAATTCGTCGAGCCTTCGAAATTTGAACAGATTTTCAAAATCCGTTCAAATCTGAAATTTGTCCGCATTCAGATTTCAAAGTTTGTTCGATTTTGAAAATTATGCCGATTTTCAAATTTGTTCAGATTTGTAAATAGAAGAAAAAACAGAAAACGAAAATAAAAAACAGTACACGTTTTGTATTTGGGCCGTCTAAATCCGGCCCGTGAAGGCGCTTCCTTCAGGCGCGATGGATGAGCGATGCTCAGAACCTCCCTTGGAGTTGGGGTGCAAAGAAAAATCTTACCAGGTCGTATTTAGTTTTCCTTATAGAGTTGTCCGGCCCAACAAGATGGTACTAGAAAAAGAGAAAGGATAAGAGCCCGATGAATACGAGTCCGGTCCGGGGAAGGAGATGGGCTCCATTCCGACTCGGAAGCTATAGCTAGGGTTTGCCTTCGCGCAGGAGATATATAGGCGAGCCGCCGCCTCCTCCCGTCCTCCAGAAATCGGGGGAATCGCCAATAACCCCCCCAGCCACTTATTGGCCCACATTTCAGTGGCAGCGGGGGGGGGGGGGTTCATAATGCCATACCCCTGCCACGTGGGGGGGGGGGGGGGGGGGTTATTGGAAATTTCCCCCCAGAAATCCCCACAACAAACCAGGCAGATCCACCTCAACTCAAGAGATTCAAGCAAACCTCGGCGAGTCGGAGCAGATCCACGGATGGCCGGCATGGAGGAGAAGGTTTCCCTGGAGCAGTCCGTCACCAAGTCGATGGCCTTCTTGCTGCAGCCTCTTACCGCCCAGGAGGAGCAGGAGGAGGGGGAGCAGCAGGCCTTCGCTGGAGAGGAGGCGTTCAAGGGGTGTGGCTCGAAAAGGAAGGCGGAGGAGGAGGACGACCCGTTCCAGAAGGAGGCGGCGGCGGTGGTGATTCGGGATGAGTACAGCTACCAGGCCGACGCCGATGTGTGGGATGACGGCAACGACTGCGACTCGGACGATGACCCGGAGACGGTCTTCGCCAAGGTCAAAGCACGCTTCGACGCAGTTGTCCAGAAGCACAAGGAGGAACTCCCATGGTTGAAGTACACGCCTGATTCTTTCTACCTGAGGGATTCCGTCCACGATGATGATGATGGCGCCGTGGTTGACGGCTTGTTCCAGCTTGAGATATTATTGCTCTTGCAATTCGACTGAGATGAAGGAGGTTCACCAATGCTATTTATCATATGATTATGTGTTTGTATCTATCTATCTGTTTATCTGTAGTTGATCCGGTGGACATCTGTGTTATTGATCCATCTATCTGTGTGATCTTATTGTTAAGTTAGGCACCGATGAACCAATCGCATGTGTGACTTCTACTCTTATGCTGTCTATGAATAACATGTGTTATTATCATCTAAGTTCCTAAGTCGATATGTGATTCTCTCTGTTTCTATAGATCGGTACAGTGCTAGCTAAAAGAATTGGAACTTTGATTGAATTCATTCATGTGTAATCCATACATTCTTCCGAGGAAATAATTAAATCCGGATATGCTTTGTTCGTGTTGTCAAACTCCTGATTTGAACAACATTTTCTTTAGTAATAATATTCCTGATAATTTAAAAGATACCATCGCTGCACCATCGCTACTAGTGCACCCCATGTGATTCAGGAAGCTGTTCACCTCGGGCGTGTATGCAAATCTCATGATGGTAGTTTGACTCTCGCCAAATCTGTTTTCCCTTCAACTCCCATGATGGTTGTTTGACTCTCACCAAATCTGTTTTCCGCTCAAGTCCCATCTACTACACGCGATACATATAATGTCAGCAGTGAAATCTGAGATCGTGTGCCACTGGATCTACAAACTACTGAATTCATGGAGTAGAAAGCATCGAGCGTTCAAACGACAAGCTGAACAAGTGCCGAGCCATAAGCATGCGAAATTAGATACATACTCTAGACAATTGATTACAGAGTACGAGGGTCATCATTTCCTGCTACATTACTCATTTAACAAAGCATCATCATTTGCTAATAATAGCATGTATTGAAAAAGATTTACAATAACCCACAAACTGTTACATCATGAGTGGCTAGTGAATGGTGACAACTGACAAAGCTACCGAAACGATCACCAAAACAACTGGCGATTTTCTACATGATCACCCTGCTAGCCAGCATTGTCCACGGCCCTGCTTCGACAGGGACCCTTTGCACCAATCTCCTCACACCTCTGTGCTCTCGTTGTAGTCTGGATCACCCTGTTTTCGTTTGTATGCTACCTGAATTTCTGCTATGGCTCTACTTGTGTGTGTCATGCGCGGCCTGCATTCTTGAAACGACTCGGAACTGCAGAGGAGCCGATGCCAAACAGACCCATGCGGTGTTCGGTGAGGATCAGCTGTAAAAAGAAGACGAGCCTGTCAAGAGAAAACCTCAGAGTAAAGCACACGTTGTAGACACATGTAAACAAGTAGACATACGTAAAGCATTGCAAAGACACCAACAACAAAGACTAACGCTAGCTGTTTTGGGTGAACTACAAAAGATACTGGAAAAGAAAACCCGAAATGCGGACCCACCCAGAGATGTCTGGAGGGAGGGAAAGAGTACCAGATGTAACTTCACCGTGGAACAAAGGTTCAGAAGTCATATTTCGTTCTGCCACTCTTCAAGATTAGGCACAGCATATCAGACAATTGAGAGGTTGAATTGTAGAAATCCCATGCCTCAAGCATCAAGCGCTTTCTTGAACCTTTGAAATGGACAACCTGAGAACAATATGTCAGATTTGTTATGCTATCATATTCAATGAAAAAAACTGCATATATGAACATGCTCCTGGGAGGCTGAGAGCTGGAGCTTCCAAAATCAGCACGTGTAACACTGACAAGTGGCAACAATGAAAAGCACGCTATACAGAGAACAAACAACTGTGCTAAGTAGTGTTTAAACAAAAACAAATTCTATTATGCTAAGGTTATGGATCAAGCAAGTTCTTAGAGTAGGAAAAATGCTATACCTTAACATCCAAGGGCATACCATGAAACTGTCCAGCACCCTCAGGTGGAGTCCAATTATAAACTGCACAAGGCAAAAACAGAATAGATGCTCCATTGACTTCACCTGTAAATATCTCAGGCCTAGAAAATTTCCCAAAAGCTGATGGTAGATAAGACTTCACAACCCATGCCAGCGCTAGTTGATCACCAAGCATGCGAGAAGCCTTCTTATATTTCAAGTTGTATGCCTCAAGGACTTCCTTAAAGAATTCGATAGCCCTAAAAGCAAAGGAATGGATTATTTAATGTAATGCCAAAATTTCATACTAAGATCTGGTACATATTAGTAGATGTAAACTTACTTAGAGATGCCATTGTTGGTCCCTCTCACCGCTACAAATCCAGAGTTCAGAGGTTGGCCTTTGTTATTACGAAAAGTAAGAGCAAGGTGACAATGAGGATATGTATCGAAGATATGTCCAAGATCCTCAACCACTGCCATATCATAATCAGTGAAAATATAGTGACTAAAACTGCTCACTTGGTCAATCTCCTCAAGTTTTATCTCTAGAAAGGCCTGAATATGAACCAGAAACACAAAGAGATCAGTATTTTAGAAGAAAATGAGGCATATAGATGGCTGGACGGCAGTAATATTTCTAGATCACATAAGCAGTAGTTCTGATTTCTCAGAAAGCATATGGACAAAGATGTTTGCATCAAGCATATAGACTTACAATGTAGGACTTGATTCTCTGAAGCATCAAATTTCCTCGAGAATAATTTCCTTCAATAGGAAGTATTCTGGTCCTCCCTTGATTTATTGACAATTTTGATTTAGGGTCAGTCAATATTATGACTTTGCTTGTCGGCATTGACACCTACAGAGTTCTATAAATAAGATCAGACGTTAAACAAACATCCTTGCAATCACCAATCTATATGTCCCTTCTACTTTTGAAGATTCAGTTTATATGTCAGAAGGCTAAACCCATAGTGGATCCTGTAAAAGGGTGTGCTAGCTGGGTCATAGTGATGTCAATGGTTCTATTTTAGTTTTCGCTAAATATGTTCCTCTTTCTCTACCACCAAATAACTAACTTCCAGAATCCTCTTAGCTGAGAGTGATTACGAGTCATTCACAACATGCAAAAACATGATAAGAAAGTTAAGCATCTTGGTATTTAGTTACTGGCTAGCATAAACAAGAAGAAAAGGAAGAAGTACCTGTATGAAACTGACGAAAGTGTTAAGAATGGCCATGGACCTTTCCTCCTTGCTGTAAGAATGCTTTCCAACAGTTACAGCATCAGATGATATTTTGCCAGCTCCAGCTGGGCCAGAATTGTAGGTTGTGAATACTGTAACAAAAGAAACAAGTTCTCCAGAATAATTTCTTTCACTGGATAAACTGATCTTATTGACAGCTGTAAGCCCTGAGGAAAATAGTAAAATGCAGTCAGTAGCTACAAAGTATGCTGATCTCACTCACACTACAGAAGTATGAATAAACTTATCACAGAGCTTCGTATACTGTGGTCAATAAATAAGTTTTACATCCAGCACAGTACGTACATTCTCCAAGCACTGATAACAGTATTCTAGTTTCCCATTCCTAGGATTGCTTCAAATTGGGACAGTGCATTTAGAGCTTACATATGGGAATTCGTTCTCATGAATCAGTTGTTATGTGGAGATGCTAAGAGATTGCACATTTTCAGTATGTCCGGGAGAAACAACAGAGAACGGAATCATCTAATTTCACACACCCAATCTTCGAATTAGAGGTCAAGAATGATAACTGCATTTCAAGTTGGTGCCAGGACTATAAGTCTATAACGATGTGGTGCCATATACGCTATCATATGTAAGCTGTGTAGTAGTATTTTCTTTTTTTAGTTACTTTGTACTAACAAATGATGGTTTCACAAAATGCTGCGGTGTGGGTGTCAATTGACACCGCCGTTTGAATGTGGCCACAGCGGCCAACTCTACTCCCCAACTAACAAACACAATTTACAATGCGCAAAACTGAAGGGAGTAGAGAAACCTTGGCACTGGAGGCGATCGGGGCGGCCCTGGCCGGCGGCCGGGCCGAGCACGAGGGCATCAGGACGCTTCGGCGCGGCAGTACGGGGCAGGTCCCGGCCCTGCTCCGGCGCCCAGCTCAGCCGCAGCCTGGATACTGCAAGGACGAGCACAGATTGGATCGTCAGGAGGGCAATGTGCGCCAAATCGAGAGGAGGAAAGGCGTCGCGGGGGCCGTACCGGAGTAGACGAGCGGGACGAGCAGGACGAGGAGGAGGAGGAGCGGCAGGCGGGGGACGGCCCGGCTTCGGGGCCTCGAGATCGCCATGGAAGCGGCGGCGCGGAGGAGTGAGAGCGATGTTCTCTCGTCGGCTCGGGCCGGCGGCGGCGTGGGTAATCTTACATTTAGGCACCGCCACTTCCGCGTAATGCACATTCGTGTCCTCCGAAGGAAATAGGTAACTTTCGAAGTACCGCGTGCAAAACGTGCAGCGCCAACCGAGAAAATGACAGAAAACTACGACATTTGGTGCTCACTTGTCACTTAACTACCATAATTGGGGTAAATGACACATGACTACCATCTCAGGGTATGGTTATGACACATAGCACTGATTCGAGCGCTTAGCAAGTTTAACCCGTTTGCTGACAGCTTGAGCCCACCCGGCAGGTCTACGTGGGCAAAACAACTAGTCAACGCACGTACACGGTCGTTTGCTCAGCCCTGGCCTGCACGACGCGCGCAGGGGCAGCTGGGACGGTTCGCTCGCGCCGACAGACATGCCCGCCCCGACCTCGCCGTACACCGCACTGGCCGCACCGACCTCACTGGCGCCTGCACCCACCTCACTGGCGGCCACGCCTGAGCTCGCCGGCGCCCGCCTCGACCTCGCCGTCCACCGTGCCGGCCATGGCGCGTCGCCCTCGCACCCGTGCCGCCATGGCACGCGCCCTGTCCTGCGTCCTCGGCTCTAGCCCCGCCTAATGTCCCTCTTTCGTGTCGTGGCGTGCGGGGCGAGGTGTACATGAACGATAGCGAAGCGTACATACACGGCGAGGTGGACGAGAACGACGGCGACGCGTACGTTCATCGTCGGGACCCGCAGTCAATGTCGCCCTCGGCCTTGATGACGACGTCCCCAGGGCGAGCTCGGGCGCGAGATGCTCAAGACTGTCGCGGCTGGAATGGGCTCCGGCGCGAGCTGTACGAGCTGCTAACCGGCCGTCGCAGCAGTAGCACCAGCCGAGCGCGCCACGGCGTGCACAAGCAGCAGCACACCCAAACGCAAGCAGCAGTGCAGGTAGCGCGCACAGACGCACAACCATCACGCACACACAAGCAGCAAGCAGCAGCTGCGATAGGATGGCAGTGCGCACTAGCATTGCCGCGTCGTTCTCGGGCCGCCACGGGTATGGTTCCTCCGTCTCAGCGCGTCACGGCGAACCACGACCTGCTGCTTGGCAGCGAGCTTGCTGGACAACCGGTGAGCGTCGTGGGTGGTGGGCAGGGGGTGGGGCGGGAAAGCCGGCGGCCTGCGGCGAGTGACATGGCGGCGACGCGCGGGGCCAGCAAGGCTCCGGCTGCCACAACGTTGGCGACAAAAGCGCACACCCAGCCCATTCACCCGAGTATGCCCGTGGCGCGAAGGTCGAGCGCAGCCGGGGACGTGCATGGCATCCTGTAGCTCGTGGAGCAGGCGCTGAAGAACGCGACCGGCGACCTCGCCGAAATCTTCTGGCTGGGAAGCGCCAAGGAGCTCGCGTGACGCGGTGGCACTAGCACCGGCGACGCCCGGCTCCGCTCCCCACCATCCTCAGACCTCAGCCTCCCGTGCGTCATGGGTGGCGCAACCGGCGTTCCTCACCCTCGTGAGAGAGGGGATTGACTTTCCTCTTATTTGTTTTTTTAAAATTACCCTGTGTTTGCCTCTGACAGTGGGCCAGGCATGTGAGAAAACCTGTTAGTCCGCCACGTCGGACCCGACAGGTGGGGAGACACGTCGGAAAATGGGTTAAACCCAGCAAATCGAGAAATTAGTGCTATGTGTCACGGTCATACCCTGAGATGGTAGTCATGTGTCATTTACTCCAATTATGGTAGTTAAGTGACAAGTTAGCCCCAAATGAATTGTGGTAGTTAAGTGACAAGTTAGCCCCAAATGTGTAGTTTTCTGTCATTCTCTCGCGCCGCCCGCCGCCGAATGGATTCTCCTGTCGCCATCGTCCCCGCGGCAACGCCACGCAACTCCCAGCCTTGATGAGGAAAATGTCCTCTAGGGTGGCCCGATCTTCACGGATTGACGCGGTATGTGGACGAACGCACGCAAGAACACGAGGAACACGAAGAACACCAAGAAGAACGCCCCGAACACAAGAACACACACACACGATACAAGAACCGTTTCCCTTACCGGTCGGTCCAACCGGTCCAATAGAATCCACACGAAGGTGGAGAGATCGGCGAGTAGATACATGAAGGGATCTTGGATGGTTGTTTCTCCAACGACCAACCAAGCCGCTCCAATAAAGTCACCCGAAGATGAAAGATTGGCTAGTAGTCAAGCTACAAGTAGAGGTCTTGAATCCGCGTAGGGATCTTCTCCACGAAGGGAGGAACCATCCCCACAAGGGGGGAGGAAGGAGACCTTTGAGAAGAAGGAGTCTAGCTCTACTCTAATCTCAAAACCAAGTCTATCCAGATCTGAGCCCAAGGGGTCCTATTTATAGTGTTGACCAACAGGGGGTAGGTGGGGAAGGGATTGGGTCCTCCAACCTGTGCTGATTCCCGCAGCGGCGGTACTACCGCTGGGTATAGCGGTAGTACCGCTGGTGCGGGCTGGGCGCCCGCTTCCCACCTCGGCGGTACCGGTTGGTACCGCTGCAGCGGTACCGCTTGGTACCGGACAAGCGCTCCGAAGCTGGTTCCAGCGGCAGCAGGGGCGGTAGCTTCTCGGGCGGTAGTACCGCCTATCCCAGCGGTACTACCGCTGGGTGGGTCTTTTCTCCTCTTCCTTCTTCTCTTCCAAGCCACCGTCTTGTCGTCCCTCATTCCTCTTGCGTCTTGGCCATCTTCCCGTGGACTCGTACCCGCCATGACTAGCAATACAAAGGGACAATGGTCAAGTAGTATACCATTCCAAAGTGTCATATCGAGGTTCACATAGAGGAAGGAGTTCACCTTTGATGTCCATGGTGACTTGTGGAGTGTTGGAGTACTTGACATGGTGATGGACGTGACTCGGGCTACATCATCTCCCCTCCCTTTAAAAAGAGTCATCCTCGACTCTTGCTCTTCATCACCATGTAAAGGGGGTAGATGTGTTGTCGAAGAATTGGAATTCACCATGCCTACAAACACTAAAGACCAAGCAAAGCATGTGTGTGCAAGAAAGAGGAGCATATCAACAATGACATGTCCATTCTTTGTCATAGCACCGTTAGCACAACACAAGAATATGAAAAGGAAGTGCAAGTGCAAGGTCAAAGTGCAAGCAATCCAATGCAGCATCTTCAAAATATCATCATGGTGGCAAACAAAGCACATGAAAGAGCAAGTTTTCAACATATTTGTTGCAACACCAAATTGGTAGGAACCATTATACTCATGACAAGACATGCACAAAATGTCATTATGGTTGCAAACAGGCCATTGGAAAGAACAATTGTTCATCATATTTGTTGCAACACATAAATCATTCACATAAAAGATGGGGAAATTTGTCTTGCCATCGGAGAAACCAACATCACAAGCATGTTTGCAAACAAACCAAAACCAAGAGAAATTGTTTAACTTGTTTGATGCAAAACATGAGAAAGATTCTAGAGTTGTATTTGTTTCACAACTCACATGTATGCTCTCAAGAGCTCTTATTGTCAACTCATGTTCAATTGAGGTTGACATTATAGCACGAGGCTCAATGCACACGAAAAGCCAAAGAAACAAATTGTGTGCATGGTATATGAACACATCATCCATCATGAAGTGTCTCTTCATTTGCACATCACCAAACACATCAAAATCAATTGGAAAATATGATGTATGTGAATGGTCACTATGCAAAGTGAAGGATGGAACAAGGTTCATAAGAGAAAACGAAACATCTCAAAAAAGTGAGAAAGCTATGGGGGCAATCTCATTATCAAGAATTTCAACATTATTGCAAGCAACACATGTGAAAGAGAAATTGTTCAACATGTTGCAAGCAACAACGGGAGAAAAGTGGAAACATTCATAACAAGGCATGCTCATGGCAAAATCATCACAAATAAGTAATTCCACTTGATCAACATTGGTTTCAAACAAAGTATCACAAGGGAATAAGAACGAATCATATGTGACCTCAAAAGGATCATCCATAGCATGCAAGCAATCATAGTTCATCATGTCCACTAGCGGGAACATGGTCACATCAACACCTCATGAGAAGTAGGTGTTGAAGCAGTAGGGGCTTCCATATAGCCGACTTGTCCATCTTGAAGTAGACATGGGGTGGCATCATCATCATCCTCCATGTACATCTTCTCCATTTGAGGCATCATCAAGTCGAAGAGTGGCGTCTCATCTTCCATGGAACCTAGCACACAATGAGAAAACACACTAGAGGTAGAGGTTAAGTTGTTAGAAATCAAAATGGCCTCACAAGACCTATCAACTACCTCTCTCAACTCAAGTGGTGTATCACTCATTCCCTCAAAGTGAAAGCACTCAAACTCACATATGGTGGAGGCACTCAACTCACTCTCACTCTCACTCAAGTGGGCTAAGTGGCTCTCATTCTCACATGGGATTGGTACCATCTCATAACTCAAGCTCATAGGGATAGGCTCGGTTTCCTCATCTCCATACGCCGCCAAGGTTGAAGGGAAACTCCCATGCTCAACCTCCTCAACCATCTCGCCTCCAAAGGTCAATGCCATAGAGTAGGCATCCTCACTCGACTCCTTTGCGGAAGGGAAAATCCCATGCTCCGCTTCATCACTTGACTCCATTGTCGAAGGGAACATCCCATGCTCGGCATCATCATCACTTGACCCATGGTCATAGGTGATAGCATTCTCCATGCTCGCCTCCTTGGTCGAAAGGAAAATCCCATGCTCGACCGTCTTCTCACCATCTTGGTCACCGTCTTGTTCACCAACTTTGCACTCCCACATCATGTGACCTCTTCTATTGCATAGTGGGCACAAGAGATTGGGACATTCTCGTGGGTCATGGTCTTGGCCTTGGCAATTGTCGCATAAAAGGTCTTCTTCTTGCCATATGGGGACCAAAGTGGTGGTGGCACTTGGTGTAGAGGCCATGTCATGAGAAGTGCTTGAGAAGGGCGCCGTCTTGGTTGTGTCCTCACGGTTGTGACCATGCTTCTTCCGGCGTCGACGTAGGCATTTCGCGACGAAGTTGTCGAAGTCGGCCATGATCTCATCAACCATGGAACTTGTAGCTCGTGTTGGCGCACTTGAAGTGGTAGCACTAGGGGACACCATAGGATGCGCCTTTGTCGCCATCTTCTTGTCATGTCGACGTTGACGCTCTTGAGTGGAGGGGTGTCGCCGGAAGTCATTCGGATGCTTCTCTTCATGTTGACGACGGAGTGCTTGTTGCCTTGGCGACCTTTCCTTGGAGCTTCCACTAGAGCTTGGTGACATGTTGTGGTCCACCGTGGCATCTTCCTTGTGGCGCCTTGATGAGCTAGAGAAAGGGCGTAGGCTCTTGGCATACTCGTCCAAGGCATCCTTGACAATTTGGAGCTTGGCCTTGTCAATTCGCTTCTTGTGGTGCCGCCTTGTTGTCGATGTAGAGTGGCGAGGCTTGGCGCTCTTGGCGTCGTCCTTTTCGTGGCACCTTCTTGAAGTTGAAGGAGAATGTCGAAGCTTGTCGCTCTTGGCAAAGGCCTTGTCATGGCTCCTTCTTGAAGTTGATGGTGAATGGCGAAGCTTGGCACTCTTGGAAGTAGATGGAGCTCCATAGGATGAACTCATGGTGGTCTACTTGTCGGAGCACCGCCTTGAGCGTGAACCACAGAAGTAGGTTGTGCCATGACGCTTGGTGGTGTCGCTCTTGAACATGGTGGTGATGGGGATCCTCTCCTCTTGCATGTTGTCGAAGTCCTCGCACATGCTACAAGAGTAGTAGTCGTAGACGTTCTCCACCATGTCATCGGAGTGGTAGTCGTTGTAGTGGCGCTCCACTATGTCGTTGTTGTCGAAGTTTGTACCATGTGATGAGGCGTGTGAAGACACTTGCGCCTCATTGTCGTTGGAGCTCGTGTAGTCGGAGTCGTGGTAGATTCGTATGTATTTGGAGTCGATACCATATGATGAAGGTTGCTTGACGTCATGGTACCGCTCCTTGTCGTGTACGCTCGAATAGTCGGAGTCGTAGTCGGAGTAGTTGTAGCGGAAGTCTTGGTGATGATCCATCATGTCATGGGGGTCATTGTCGGTGTAGTCGTCGTAGTAGTGGTCCCCCATGTCCTCAAAGCATGAGGCATCATAGTCCATGTGACTCATCGTGTAGTCCTCCTCATAGGCTCCGTAGTTGCATTCGCTCTCCCTAGACATGTCAACTCACAAGACAAGTGTATATATGTGGAGTGGAAAGGAACTAGAACACAACCTCTCACCTTGTAGATAGTATTGGACGTCGTGGACAACCAAGGGAAACGATCACAAAGTAAAATGCTTGTGTTCAAGTATCCAAAGCAAACTCCAAACACACACGGCTTAAAAGTTGGTAGGAAGGTATGGTAGGTGGAAAGCAAATTGAACCAACCGGAAACCAAGATATTGTCAAAGCAAGTAGAGAACCACGATGATCACAAAGCAAAACAAGTAAATCTCAAAAGATAGGAAACACACGCGCGGAGAGATAAATGAGACTCGTGCAACCAAGAAGTGAGCTAAAGAACCATATGATCCTAGCGAAGACTATAAGCTCGTGTTGCACAAGTACAAGGAGAGCTACTAGCTCGATTGCAATTTATTGGTGGGCTACAAGATTTGCACAAAAATGCACCACCTACTAGATGTTCATCGAGTTTGCGCTTTCCTACTAGATATGGCAAGTGGTGTTTCTTCTTTTCTTTTCTCTTTTGACTTGGCACTTTTTGCTTCTTTTCTCTTTTGCTTCTTTTCACTTTTGCACACTCACTTCTTTTTATGCCAACAAGAAGATATATGATATATGATAACTAGCGCATGCAATTTTGCTCGGAAACTACACGGTGCAAATGTGCAAAGCCCAAGCAATCATCAAGAGCTAGCCTCAATAGGACAAGATAATCGCAAAGATGTAGTGTGGCTTTCAATGGAATGGCAAGGGGTAAAGATTGGCGATGTTATACCTTTCATCGATGTTCTTCACCCTTTGTTGTAGAAGCTTCGTGCTTGCCCACGGATTTTGGTGGTGGTGGATGATGGATCTTCCGCAATGGTGATAAAGGCCTTGATCGTAGCTTCGAAACGAGCCGAAGAACACCAAAAACGGAGTCCGGAATCAAAAGATATGGCCAAAACAATTTTCTGAAATTTCAGTTTTCTGGAGGTACCGCTTATCCCAGCGGTAGTACCGCTGGTGGTACCGCTTGAGCGGTCCGAAGGGCAGTTTTGGCGGTACCGGCTGGCGGTAGCACTGTAGCGGGCGGTAGTACCGCTAGCTTTGGCGGTAGTACCGCTGGAGGTCGCAGAACACGCCCGAGAACGCGAAAATTCGCGATTTTGGCGGAAATTCTCGCTGAAAAACCTCAAATCGAAGGGGCAAATGATGGAATTAGGCCATGGGAACGCAAAGGAAGTTAGATCAACTCGTATAGCAATAGATCTATGGATCAAAACTTGCAAAAACGCACTCAAATCTCAGATCGATCCAAAAGCAAATTGGGGCTATTTTTGGTGGAAATTTTCGAATTTCTCAAAATCAAAGAAAAATTTGGTGGATTTATGGGGGAAACAAAGTCAAATCCGTGGGAACCATGCTCTGATACCAAATGATGAGGAATGGACCTCTAGGGTGACCCGATCTTCACGGATTGACGCGGTATGTGGACGAACGCACGCAAGAACACGAGGAACACGAAGAACACCAAGAAGAACGCCCCGAGCACAAGAACACATACGATACAAGAACCGTTTCCCTTACCGGTCGGTCCAACCGGTCCAATAGAATCCACACGAAGGTGGAGAGATCAGCGAGTAGATACACGAAGGGATCTTGGATGGTTGTTTCTCCAACGGCCAACCAAGCCGCTCCAATAAAGTCACCCGAAGATGAAAGATTGGCTAGTAGTCAAGCTACAAGTAGAGGTCTTGAATCCGCGTAGGGATCTTCTCCATGAAGGGAGGAACCATCCCCACAAGGGGGGAGGAAGGAGACCTTTGAGAAGAAGGAGTCTAGCTCTACTCTAATCTCAAAACCAAGTCTATCCAGATCTGAGCCAAAGGGTCCTATTTATAGTGTTGACCAACAGGGGGTAGGTGGGGAAGGGATTGGGTCCTCCAACCCGTGTTGATTCCCGTAGGGGCGGTACTACCGCTGGGTATAGCGGTAGTACCGCTGGTGCGGGCTGGGCGCCCGCTTCCCACCTCGGCGGTACCGGTTGGTACCGCTGCAGCGGTACCGCTTGGTACCGGACAAGCGCTCCGAAGCTGGTTCCAGCGGCAGCAGGGGCGGTAGCGGTGGCGGTAGCTTCTCGGGCGGTAGTACCGCCTATCCCAGCGGTACTACCATTGGGTGGGTCTTTTCTCCTCCTCCTTCTTCTCTTCCAAGCCACCGTCTTGTCGTCCCTCATTCCTCTTGCGTCTTGGCCATCTTCCCGTGGACTCGTACCCGCCATGACTAGCAATACAAAGGGACAATGGTCAAGTAGTATACCATTCCAAAGTGTCATATCGAGGTTCACATAGAGGAAGGAGTTTACCTTTGATGTCCATGGTGACTTGTGGAGTGTTGGAGTACTTGACATGGTGATGGACGTGACTCAGGCTACATCAAGCCCCGACCACTGCCAGACGTGGAGGCGACCGCTCGTCTCCTCCGCATCCCCGCCGGCCGCCGGGATGTCCTCCTCCTCATCGGCCGCCGCGCCGGGGCCCACGCCGGCGGACGCGCTCCGCCGTAACCGCATCCTCTCCAGCAAGCTCTACTTCGACGTCCCGGGCTCCAAGGTCAGTCGCTCGCTCGCGGAAATGCTCCTACGGTTACTCTGACCACTCGTTAATCTTTTGTCTCCTTTGTGGTTGCGATTGAGCAAGCTCCGGTGGTCTGCTCGACGGCGTACGACATCGCCTTCCTCGGAATCGAGAAGTTGTGAGTCAGCCGCTCTCCGCCTCCCCATCATGTAACCTTGCTGGCTTGCTGCATAGACGTGTGTCGAGGCTACGGCTGACGCTGTGCGCGCGACATCTTGTGCAGGCACCCGTTCGATTCCTCGAAATGGGGACGCATATGCAAGTTCCTCACCAAAGATGGCCACCTGGAGAAGAACCGGGTGGTTGAGCCGTTGGAGGCTTCCAAGGAAGACTTGCTGGTGGTAGGAACCACGAATCAGGAATCTGTTTTTGCTTGGTTATAGTCTTATAGACTATAGTAGTACTAGTGCAGCATCTTTGTTCGATGGCGTTGCTGAACCAGGTTCACACGGAGTCGTATCTGAACAGCCTCAAGATCAGCTTCAGGGTTGCAGCCATTGTGGAGGTACTGATTGCTCAGTGAAAGTTTAGTTAATTAACCTGACTGCTAGCAAGTTATGCAGTGTGCTAATGAGAATTTTTATTGTAGGTTCCTCCGGTAACGCTCATTCCTAATTGGGTGGTGCAGCAGAAGCTACTGTACCCATTTCGGAAGCAGGTGATGTCTTGTGATTAGCTGCCTCCATATGTACTGAGTAGAACAGATAGGTAATTTGAGTACCAAAGAAACTCTATAAGCTGGTGTGTTCTTTCCTGTAGGTGGGTGGGTCCATTTTATCAGCCAAACTTGCGGTTGAGAGAGGATGGGCCATTAATGTCGGTGGAGGATTTCACCATTGTTCGGCGGAGGAACGGGGCGGTTTTTGTGCGTACGCTGATATTTCCCTCTGCATTCAGTTTGCATTTGTCCGATTGAATATTTCGAGGTCAGAAACTTATACCGATCTGACTGTAACTATAGAAACTGTATTCCTTTGGTCTGCAACTATTTGTATGACTTGTACAAAGCATATGCTTCACTGCACGTTTGTGAATATATTCTGTAAACTATCTGCGTTGATAATCATCCTCTGTCATGTTATAATACTATCTTCCCTATGAATGTTTCTATACTTGTTGGCAAGGCAATTATGCAATGCTTTTGTTGGCAGTGCAATGAAAGGATATATTTACATTCTTTACTAACTAGTTTAGCTTCATAAGTACCTATCCTTTTCAAACACTTGCAGAGTAATGATAATAGATCTGGATGCTCACCAAGGAAATGGCCATGAAAAGGATTTCGCCAATGATGGTATGCGCCCGCTGTTTTGTTCTTCTATTAATTCTGTGTCACTATGGTGACCCCAATTTTTTGCTTGCAGAAAGGGTTTACATTTTGGACATGTACAATGCTGGAATTTATCCCTTCGTAAGTATCACCATCTAAAATTCTTCTTATACCTGCTGAACGTCAAGCTTATTATTTGTTCTTGGTTATATCACCATCTAGAATTCTTCTTACACCTGTGGAACGTCAAGCTTATTTTTGATTCTGTTGATTATACCCTGAATGTCATTATGAAATATCTGGTTCAGAATTGCTTATGGTGTAGAGGTTACTTGTCTAGATTTTTTTGTTCATATCGTGCTGTTGACAATAAGTTCTGTTGTCAACCCCAGAAGCTTATGTTCTACATCATGTTTGGAAGATAAAATCCAGTCCAGAGTGAAAGAACTGAAAGAACAGCATTCCCAGCTTTGTATACTAAAATTATTGGTAGTGTCTTTTGCTGCGATATCTAGAACACCCACCGTCCAAGCTTTGTATGCCATTATTCTCACCAACTTTAAGTTCAGTCCGTGTGTATTATCATTCCTTTTTCTTGGGTGCATGTAATATTTCCGATGTTCTGTGTAAACTGACTTAACTTTCTTTTTAGGACCATGCTGCTAAGCGATATATTGATCAAAAAGTCGAGTTAGTTGTAAGTTGCATCAATTTGTTGGTTTTGTATTCTCTTGCTCTTTTTTTTCCGTGTAATTCAAATATGAATTGAGTGCATTGGGTGATTGTGCATTGTAGAGTGGCACAAAAACAGATGACTACTTGGATCAGCTTGATAAGGCTCTGAAGGTACCTTTACACTTAAGGATGTGAGGGTTTCAAAACTTGCATTTATAAATGAAATTATCCTGTGCACTGTGAATTGATAAGGATAATTGTTAGAGTAAAGATGATATTGTGTGCCATATTTTGCATGATAAATTCTGGATGAAAATAAACTGGACATAAAAGTGATTTTGATGTACTATTTCAGATTTTGAGGTAAGTGCATAGTGCTGAATAAGTTATTTGCATCTTATACAACTGAAACAGAGGTTTGAGATGGAAAAAATTATGTCCAAAATGGGTTGACAGTTGCGCAATATAATTTTTCATATTACTATCTGATGAAATGGTCATACCAAATGGCGCTGGCAATACTTTTCTTTGTCTTTTATTCCAACTTTCCTACTTAATGCACTTTGAAACTTACTTGCTCTCCATGTTTGGCAGATTTATTTCACTTTTAACCATTCACTCTTGTTTTATATGCGAAAGTGTATATCTTGTTAAGAGACTCGCTATAAACATTTTCTCTTGGGTCATGTTGTTTGCAGGTTGCACAAAGTAGATTTCAGCCCCAGTTGATTGTTTATAATGCTGGAACAGACATCCTGGATGGTGATCCATTGGGCAACTTGAATGTACATTTCTGATCAGCTCTATAGTTTTTCGCAAAGATGGACCCATAAATATCTTATTCTGCGCATAGTGTTTTCTGCAACCTGTGGAAAGTTTCATGATGGCATAATTATACAAAGTCTTAACCATGAAGGCAACCAAGACTTAGAGTAGTCCAGTATTTCTCTGCCTAAGCTAGACTTTTTCTTTTGTAATGCCACAACAGAAAACTGGAACATACTTGTGTGCTGAAATATTATAAAAACTTGCTTATTAGCAACATAACACCTTTGTTTTGCTTCTGTTCCTTGCACCAATTGGTGCTATACTGCTGAATCCGACATGTTTTCCGCAAAATTTCAGATAAGTCCTGAAGGTGTGGTGCTTAGAGATGAGAAGGTGTTCAGGTTTGCAAGAGATCAAAACATTCCACTTCTCATGCTGACATCAGGTAAACCATGTCTCATATACTTTTGGTGTTTTTGTTACTCTCCTGCGAATGGCATACATCAACCACTAATACCACATCGATATGCACACGCCTCACCCTCTTCTCAGGAGGCTACATGAAGTCGAGCGCACGAGTAATCGCAGATTCAATTATCAATCTCTCACAGAAGAACTTGATACAACTAGGTGGCCAGCTAGGCTAAATGAGCACCTGCCACGACTGTTCAACATGAAGGACACATCTGTTGGATGTATATATCTTGTATGATATAAGTTAGTATGTATGTTTCACACAAAAAACTTGTCACCTTGTATATAGGAGTATGTCATAAGGCCTTTGTTTCCAAGAAGAGTAAGTTACAGGGAAGCTTAGGGAGGGTGATCATGACAAGAAAGAACACTTGGAGATCCTAGTGGATCCCCATTAGGCCATCTCGATCGTCAAATTATACGGGTTTCAGTTAATAATTTTCCCTTGGAGCTACTAAATATACCATCTTGTACTCTATGGATATCTTGACGGCGATCAAGAAAGGTATAATATGCTGTTTTGTCCCAGCGTGTTATCCTGGTAGTTCGAATGACCATTTGTTTAGGGCTTTCGTTGCCGATTCGGATATCTTACAGTTCACTGCCATGGAATTCCTGCGATTAGAAACTTTGCTTCCTTGCTTTCTAGAATTTTGCGCGAATGACATTGATGGTTCGAGCTATCAGGCCACCAGCCTGGGTCTGAACCGGAGCTTAAACATTCAGTGCATGAATTTGATGCCAGTTATTCAAACAAATTTTCTCAATGACTGTAACATTCCTCAGCAGAACAGCTCAGTTCATGTCACAGTTGCAACAGGGCCCTACATAGACAAGTAGATGAACTACCTTGTAAAAGACTAGGGGGCACTTCTGACCTATCCAGAACTACTTAGGCCAGGATATCTGTCCAGTCTTTGATCTAACCCTACCAAGACATGGACAAAAGACTAGAGAGGAAAACAAGACGCAGCGCCATTGCGACCAAGTAGAGTCCCCTTCCTGCCTCCTTCCCGGCCTCCCTGATACAGTCAATACGGTGACCCTGCTGGCGGTGGCGTCGCCGTCGTCACGTCCTCGATCACCTTCCTCAGAGCTTCCTTCAGCGATGTCTCCTCTAAGATGTAGCCAGCGTCCTGCAGCAAACATTTGAATGGTATACAAGGCTTCGTTGGAACTTCTACTCCAACGTTGTACTTGTCGTTGGCAATTTAAAAAAGAATATCCAGAAGTTAGGGCAGATATGTAACAGATGATTGTGCAAGTGTATGAGACCTGTCAAACAGTGCTATATTGGTTGTCTTAGTCAGCTCAAGCTTGAAACGTGTGTATATATATATCAGGGATTAATTGGTCAAATTAATCATGTTTGGTAAAACCAATTCAAACAACTTAATAAGAATCTGATTTATGCTTAATTTTCAAAAGAAAATATTGACTTCCAGTTTTGACCTGGGCAACCACTGACTCGCTAGATTATGCACAGATCTCCTGTAGTCTTTTTGTGAATACATTTCAGAGATTCGGTAAGGATGGTCTAATGTAGGTCAAGCAAACCAACTTTCCCCTCTGCTTCCTTTCAAGTCCAGTGGTAGAATTCATCGAAGTTCAGTGGTTACCGAGTTTCGTTCAGCGACCAGTTTTATCATAGATTCATAGCCCAGGATGGCAAGAAAGAAAGGTGAAAAGCATAGTTACTAGGTTGACCCCTTACCGTGATTTGCAATGTCAGGCTGGCCCGTGCAAGCGCGCCGCTCTCTTGTCTCGCCTCCACGGACACCACGGTGAAACTCCCCGTCTCCTTCAGCCGTGCCAGCACCGAGATCAGCACCTCTGAAATGTCGCATTCCACCCGCACCGTCACCCTCACGCTCACATGATCTCGGGGCGTTGATGACCCGGCGGTTGCCTCCACCTCTATCTTCTCCGACGAGCCGTCGTGGTCACCCGCCGCGGTTCGGTTCAGGCCGAGCTGCGTTTCGAGCTCCCGGTTCTGGTTTTGGAGGCGGGACACCTGGGATAGCAGCTTGGACATGTACTCCGTTGTGCTGGCGAGAACATTGGCCTTATCTTTCTACAGAGAACGAACGATCACAATTTTTCAGATGTTGTAAATCTTGCATTATACTACTCCGTACTAGTTTAGTACATGATCAGCAGTAGTGGATGGTTTGGTTTGGAGCCGTACCTTGGAACCGGGAGGGAGCAGCGCCTTGAGGCTCTGGAAGCTGTCCTTGAGACGCTCGCGCCGGCGCCGCTCCGATATCACGTGGTGCAGCTGGCTGGCGGTGGACACCGGTGGCTGCGCGTTGCCGTCCTCGTGATGCGCATGCGCCGCAGCGAGTTCCCGGCTGAGCATTGCCGTGTGGACGCTCGCCAGGAGTGAGATGCACGTCTTGATCATCCTCTGCCCCGGTGTGCCTGGCGGCGGCCTCGTCCTCGGCGCTCTCGCTGCCGCGTTGTACGCCTTGAACGCCGTCGTCCGCCGCGGTGGCGAGCGTTGGCGCGCAAGCAAAGAGGGCGTCGAGTGGCTCGGAGGAGGCTTGGAGGTGGTCGACGCGTCGGTGGAGGAGATGAGCGTGAGCATTGCTTGCTCCATTGCCGCGTCGTAGGCAGCTTCTGCGATCGCGAACTCGTGCTCTTTCCGGCCGAAGACAGGCTCGAGCATGCCGGGGACCGGCGTCGCCTTTGCGCGGATGAGAGACGAATACTCCGGGCTCCCGACCGAGAGTGAGGGCACGGAGGATGAGGAAGATGACGGACGTGCCGGCGGCAGCCGCAGGAGCTCCTCCAGGAGCGACTGCTGCACGCGGTCCGCCACCGCCGCCGCTGCCACGGATGTAGTCGATAGCCCGACCTCGATCTCCCCGCTCTCGCATCCCATGAACACTGCCATCTGCGTGATCATCAACTCTCTCATCCCTGTTCTACTGACTGATGCAATTCATCAAAAGCGCAATGAGGTGGCTTTGTTCAAGAAACGTACTTACCTTCGTGCCGGCAACCTGCAGGGGTAAACAAGATCAGCGTTGTCAAAAGCTCAGTAATCAACTTCAGTAAGCATTAAGCAATCGTTCTCGTTTGCACGATGAAGAGAAGTGTTTTGTGTTGATTTACTTGGTAGAACTGCTGCTGCACCTGCAGGGACGCCGCTGCCGTCAGGTCCGGCTCCGGCAGCTCCCTCCACGCGACACCCTCCTTGTACGCCCACCCCGGCACGTAGCTGCGTGCTCGACCACACACCGTCAGAATCCAGCAGAGGAACGAACAAATATCGCAATGCTTACCCGCTCACGACGGCGCAGAGCGCTCCTCGGTACGCCTGGAACATCGCCGGCGCACGATCACCGCGGCCGATCCACGCGTCCAAGCAGAACAAATGGCTGCCGATCAAAGACAGCGCGCTGCTCGGGAAGAGCGAAAGGAAACCGAACGAGCTCGACAGGTAAGTAAGCATGTACGATGTACGAACCTGGATGAGGGCTGGCCGGTCACCGGCGCCCAGAGGCAGAGGTAGAGGCAGCCGGGGACGCGCGCCGCCGCGCGCTCCAGGACACGCGCACGGGGCACCGCCGCGAGCGAGAATATGGCGTCCATAGACTAACCGCCGAGCGTGCCTCTCATCTTAGGGGGAGTCCACCGGCTCCATGGTCCGCGGCCGCGTCCATTGCCGTTAAACTGCGTCTCTGCTTGCTTGGTGGCTGGCTCGCGCGAATACGTGTATGTATGGTTGTGGTGGGAGGAGGGAACTGAGGAGTTCGTGAGTCGTGACAAGAGAAAGAGATCCTTTTTCAATGAAAAGTACAAAAGGCGAGGCTGAAGCTGAACTGCTCAAACTTCAGAGGCGCATGGACGGACGGATTTGTCCTGAAATCGACCGGATGCACGGCTCGGACTCCTCCAATATATCCGGTGAAAATCAGGTTGAAAAAACATTTTTCAATATCAAAATGGAAACTTCCTTACACCGGCCTCTACCGCTCTACGCTAACTAAAAATGCATGCACAACATTACACAGTCTATAAAACTAGATCATTTAGGCGCGCGTTGCCGCGCCCATCCATTAGATAAATAGATCATTGAAAATTTATGGAAATTTGCAACTAAGTGAAAAGTCTTACTATCGAGTATATTTCTAATTTTCACGTTACATTGAATTAAAACTGAATGTAAACAACATTAAAAAAACAACTTTCATGGAAGTTTTCAATGTAGCCTCAAACAAAGAATCACATTTATCTGCCCAGCTCTTACATGCCAACATAAGACCATCCACTATGTAGTGCCGAACCAACCCAAAAAGTTGTCAGCTGTGAATTCATACTCGTTTGGCTGCAGTGTGTAGAACCGCACCATATACTGTTCATGGGTCCACCTCAAGTAAAAGAAGAGTTTTCTTCCAAGCCAATCGTACTATGCATGCGAAGCATTGTGTGTCCAACTAGTCAAACTGCATGTAGAGAAAGACTTTTCTATTCGTATGAGCCGAACCAATATGTTGGTTCGCTTTTGTTGTCGGATTTGATGATGCGATGCCCTATTATGTGTGGAATCGATTTAAAGCCATCTATGGTTCGCTTTTATCCCACATAGTGGATGGTCTAAGTGCATTGGTTATGGTGGCGTGCTCTTCTATGGAACTCTCGATTAGAAAAATACATACTGATTTTGTATGCTCTAGTTGCAGACGTTTTTAGTTTCCTAAAACTGCCATATATTTCCTACACAAGAGATTTTTCTTCTACATGTATGTACATTCCACTTGTGTAAAGTAGCAGAAATAACATGCCATAGGACTGTCTCCTGGACTTGAAAACCTGTAAAGCAACTCTAAAAGGAGAAGATTATAATGTCAGCCCCATGAATAGCTCCTAAGCTGTGATGCACCTAAACCAGAAAAGTGCTTCAATTATGTGAGAAAAAATATCTATGAAAATAAAAACGGTCAACAGAAATAGAACTTCTAGACTATTAGTGCAAGCTGTATCAATAATTTGCAGACAATAAAAGCACACCATATCGTAGTCTTAGCAGGGATGTAGTTTCAGATTTGTTCCGGTGAATGTACAAATTGAAGACAATAGTTGTGGATTGTCACCTTGCTGCTGCAATATCTGAAGAAGAAACCGCAGAGAGAGGGAACTCACCTTGCTGCTGCAGGCTGGCTTAACTTTGGTAGGCACATCTGGTATGTATATTTTTATATTCGAGAAAAAATACTATCGACAATTACAACCCAGCTAAATATTTCTTTTGCTATTAGCAACCCGAGTCAAAGTTGAGAACATCGCAAAAATCAAGTATATGAAAGGGGAATGTAGTGGTCATGTGTCAAACCCAACTCATCATCCTCAGATATATTTGAAAGAGCCAAATATTCATAAGATTATTTATCCTCCTTTCCCATATGCTTCTTTGTAAAGGCCAAGTAACAATCATGAGCTCAACACGCATTTGGTTATAGTTTGAGTAAACTTTCGGACAGAACAAAATTGTTACACTTCGCTTATTCCCATGCATTTATCTCATATGCTTGTTCTTGAGCTGCAAACTTATAATCCCATGTAATCATATTTATAATATTCTAAATTTGCAATCACATGATGATCTATAAATATAACTGATAGAAGACCATTTATAATTCTTCTACTTACATGAAACAACTTGTCTACAGAAATTTAGAAGCAGTACATATTGTTAAATCTAAATTCAAAATGGCTACTGACTGAATATCAAGTAGAAATCCATTTCATCAGTGACCTCTAATATAGGTAAGGTACAGGAATCACATTACAGAAGATGTAATACATAATCTTACTTACCGTGCTATATAATATAAGACCATTAGAAGTGTAAAATTTGGTATATCAGATGCATTGACATAGCACTATAATAATTTCGTATACCTATAAGCACCATAACAATTTCATATACCTGCAACTGCAAGCAGTACATTAATTTCATATGAAAGTTCTACCAAGCCCTAATATTTGATTTTGCAATACACGAAAGGAAGCATTCAATAATCAATATGTCAAAACGGAAAAGTAAGCACTATGATAATTTTGAATACCTGTAGCATCTTGGTTCTTGGATCTTACAGAGGGAAATCTAACGTGAACATACAGTCATCAACATGTAATTGAGATCAAATAACCAACCATTAGGCCGATCAACCAGTGCAGAAGTAGTGGGCAGAAGTATGAAAAACAAAACCTGGCCGGCAACCTCCTCAGCTAATGAATTCCCAACAGAAAAACCAGAACCAACCTCCAATAATCCCATACACGTATATACACCAGAACCAACCCCAAGCTCCTGAACTGACAGTACCTGCAACAAAAAAAAAGACAGATCTAGGAGAATTCCGGACTGAAGATATGGAGAAATCTTCAGAAATAATGAGCGCTTGAAGATAGCAGAGCAAGTGAGCAACCTAGTGAAGAAGCACTCCTGCCGGGTGTGTATCGCTGGAGGAAGAACAGGCGGATGATACAGGGGTATTGAAAAGGGCAAATATAGGCGTGAGAAACTGTAACGCCAGTACGCCACCGTTGGTCGCCCGCTAGTGGCGCTCCCTCTACTCCCATTAATGGCTACAGGAACAGACGACTGCTACATTTCTCGGCTGAACTGTGCGGGGACGAAGTCCAATCGCCCATGGCTCTCCGTTTCCCGTTTCTCTCTGAATCGATTCAGGTTAAGAAACAAAGTAAGCCTCAAAGAGGAGAGTGGACAAATGCTGGTTTTATTTGGCGCACCTCCACTGTCAGTAATGACTTGTAGTAACGGCGGCGGAGAATCCGGTCGCCTTGCTCGCGCCGCTCGCCCGATTGCCCCCTTCCTTCTCCGGTTCGGTTTGTTTTTCTCGCAGGAAGATCGACTCGCTTGTTCGGTGGGCTTACTTTGCACATGAGGCGACCTCTAGTACATGGGCTTTAGAGGATATTATGGGCCCAATTAACCACGATGCTCCAATTTGACATCCAGAGTAGCTGCCCCAGGGACTTTCGGCCCACTGCGGTAATTGCTGAAGATCTGACGGCCAAAAATGGCTAGGGAGTGTGATGGTACGGCTGAAATTGTAGAGGTCGTGAGAGGCCTCATGTTTGTCTCAGTTTTAATGTCCCTAATTGACAAAAGAAAAGGAGCGACTAATTCTGAATGACTGAAAATTTGCTTGGTTCTCAGTTAGGTGACATCACGTGTTAGTGATAAATCGAAGCGGCCAAGCAGAGACAGATTGCTGCCCGTCATCACCGTCTATGCAGATTCGATGAGAGGCGACGGGCGGGCGGACGCGCGGCGGCGCTTGACGCTGCCGCCAAACGCACTAGGGTTCACGCCGCCGGGGAGCTCGTCGGCGAATGCTCCGGGAGGCTCCCGCTTCTCGTGCTTGCCGGATGATTCCATCTCGGAGCCGCTCGAAGACCTTACGCCCGAGGTGAAGATGATTGTCTATCGGAGGTCCCGTTTGAGACAGCCATGGAGGTCATCGACGAGACCTCGCTGGAGCCAGGATGGAACACGGTGAAGCGGAAAGGGCGGAGGACGGATGAGGAGCTCGCTGAGGATTTCTGGTGTGAGATCGGATTCCCCACGTCGGCCTCGAGGTTCTGGGAACGCGGCTCGTGTTCTTCAGAATCTACCGGCACTCCGCCGCGGCCGCAGTCGCCGCCTCTAGGCATGCGGAGGACGGGAGAATCGGCTTCATCCACACCAGCTGGACGCCGGAAGGGTGCCGTGGTGGCTAGGCCGGTGAGGACGGGCTGGCGCGGCCCCGTCCGCGTCCTAGAATCTCACCGCCGTCGGTTCTGGGCATGTTCCTGCCAAGCTCCCCGCCATCTCCTCCGTCAAATGGTGACGCCACTGCGGCTGGTGGAGCTGGGGTAGACTGTAGAGGCCGCAAGCACGGCGGCTGGTACCTCGTCCGCCGGCGGTGTACCGAAGCCGGAGAAGTCGGATCACGCGGTTAGCGGGGTCAGCGAAATTCTAAACCGAGTCAAAGATGGGCCTAAATTGCAGGTAATTCCTGCTAGTATTTCCAATTGGGCCTACTTGGGTCGTTGTTTTGCAGGTTTGTGGAAAAAGACGCCGACTGCTAGGGTTCCTGCTACGGGAGACGGGGTCGAGTACAGCACAGCTTCTGTGTCGCCATCACCGCACCTTGCCGCTGCTTCGACGACGCCCCGACGCGACTCCACTCCATCGACTCTGACTCCCATCCACACCACATCACCGCCGCCACCATCGCCCCAGCCCGCACTGCCATCCACGCGATCCTTCACGGAGGTGGTCGCCTCGCGGGGAGTCATGAGCGGAGGCGGTGGTGCGCCGGCGGGAGGGACAGGCGGAAAACAAGCTGGCGGGCATGGGAGAGGACAGGTCCTACCCCCGACGCGGCCCCCCATGCTGTTTGGCCGGAACGCCGGGCCGGGCACCAGCAGAGCGGCGGCCATGGCCGTGACGGGTGGAGGCGTCGCGCCGCTTGCGGCCATCGCACCAACCATCGTGCCTTCGAGCTCGGCCACGGTGCCGTTCACGGCTGCTGCGACAACGTCCAAGAACAACCGCAATAAGAAGAACAAGAAGACGGCTCCGGGCGCCGCGGCAGTGGTGCCGGCAGGTCCGGCTGTCGGGGCTGTGATGCCGGCGGCTGCCGCTGCTCCTGGAGGAGACCAGGGGCAAACGTGGGGAACTCGGTGCCCCAGGCCGCTCCGGCTCCGGCGGTTCCGAAAGCAAAACGCAAGAGATGCGGCCACTGCAATGCCACTGCCCATGCTACCAAGGAGTGCCCTGTTGATCGACACTGCTACATCTGTGACATGGTTGTCCACCCGACGGCCCGTTGCCCCACCTTGCGGCTGCCTAAGCCATATGCAGGGATGGGTGGCATCGGAAGTGAAGACACTATGTTCAGCCACCTCCCTGATGGTATATTCAAGCCGCAGCTTGCTCGCAGCCAGACAGCGGTGGGTACTGTGTCGGTGACCGACGGTCCTGTGTCGACGAAGACCATACAGGCAATGTTGGCTTGGATCTGCCCGGCTAAGCCTGGGTGGTGTTGGGAGGCCATTGAGCACAAGGAAGATGTCTTCCTAGTTAACTTTCCGTCGATGGCTGACTTGGAGAGGCTTGATGGTTTCGAGCTTGGTGTGCCTAAGCAGGAGGCCATGATAACTCTGGGAATTTGGAGAGAGGAAGAAGTTATGCACACTAGTTAGCTGACACCTATGTGGGTGCATGTGACGGGTGTCGCGTCTTCGATCCGCCACTTTCTGGGCATTTGGGCCGTGGGTACCTTGATTGGCAAGACCATGGACGTCGATCTGTTGGCCCTCAGACGTCAGAATGTGGTCAGAATTCAGGTGGCAATACGACGACATGATCTCTTTGAGACTAGAGATGTCCAGGTTGACGCTTTTGTGATCCTCAAGGGGACACCTTCAAGTTTCGTAAGGAAGGACCGGATTACATCCCCGAACCTGACTTTGTACCATATCTCTGGAGGCGACATGAGAAGGAGGATGATGGGAAGGGAGTTGAAGAGAAGGATGTAGATGAGCCCATGCTGCAGGGACCTACCGAGTCTAATGATGGGGATACAATGATGATACAGGCAGAGACAACGGGGCCAGAAGGGGCCACTCTTGGGCTCGGTGGTGCTGTCGGTATTCTGCGTGGTGTGGCGGTGACGCCGCTAAACCCAAACCCGCAAACCGCCCGTGGGAAAGAAATTCTTGCGCATCTATCACCATTGGGGCTGGCATCCTCGCTGCAGCGAGTTGAGCTAATGAGCAGCACTACTGAAATTCCTACGCTGGTCACGGCGTCGAAAACTCTGCCAGCAGCCCCTGGACATCATCTGGAGCCAGTTGGGCCGGCGGCAGCAGATCGCTCAACGCTTGTAGCGACGGAGACCAAGGCCAAGCCTGCTGTACCTACCCAGACGCAGCCTGTCACCCCTGTGAGGCCATCTGCACCTCCGGGGCCGGCGACATCAAGCAATCCGTCGCTAGGAGAGGCAGTGGCGCAGCGGGCCGAGAGCAAAGGCAAGGAGACAGCCTGCCCCATGGGCCTGCAGGCGACGGGGAGCTTCCGACCGCCCTGTGCGGCCATGATGGAGCAACTTGGCCCGGTGGAGCCTCTGGGAGAGTTGCTGGAGCTGGATGCTGCTGCCACTGGGCCACTGCTGGGGCTGGCCCAGATGGCGGACGGGGACAACGGCCAGGCTACATCGATTGTACATGCGGCGCCATCGGAGGTGGACTCTACTGCACCACTGTCTACCCCGATGTCGACGCCTCTGAGGAGGAGCGCGCGCTACAACACGAATGTGGATGGGAGCACCGCCACGGATGAGGACTCTATGGTTAAGGCCATGAGACGCAAGGCCGAACAGAACCTCGACACTACTGGTACGATTAATAATTCAAAGTCTTTCCTTGCATTTTCAGATTCTAGCATTTCAGCTAAATTGAATAGTGTAGGAGTTTCGTTGGGTAACAGTAGTGGTAATGTTTCGGTCTCGACTAATGCCTTGAGACATTTGGAATATGACCGGTTAACGGTTACTCCAAAAAGATCGGCAAAGTCGCTTACTCCCCAGGAGGATGAGGAAGAGCTAAATGACACAATTGATATCCAGCTTCTTTCACACCTTGTGGGTGATGTATCTGAGGGAGGTTTAGAGGAGGCGATGCTTAGTTCATTATATGATCTCAAAGCATCCGACCGGAAATCTAAATCAGCCTCAAATAAGAAAAATAAAAACAAAATGCCACGGAAAAAGGCGAAGGTTTCCACATCTCCAATTGTTTCCCAATAAATGGCATGTTCGAGAATAGCAGAGATCTTCGTGACTTGGCTAAACACGCACGTATTGCTGATAACCCCCAAGAGCAGGGGATCACTGTAGCACCTCTCAATGTGGAAGTAAGGTATCGATCCGCGGGAGCAAGAAGGAAAAGTTATCTATTCCCTACAACTAAAGTGTCACAAGTTTTAGTTGATTATGCACTAAACAAGTTTAAGGAACAAGTGGTTGATTTAATGGATGGAAGTTTAATGTAACAAAATAAGAATGTAAAAGTGTCCCAATCCTCTTCAATGCAAGAGGACAAGACAAAGTTTTTCTCTTATAGGAACAATGGACATGGATTCATGGGTTCACTTAATCTCTCTCTCTCTCATCTACGGTGATTATCGTGTTATAGATAAAGTACACACAATTGTCATGTTTTAATGGTAGCTTTTAATGACGGCTATATGTCCTAAAACACATAGTTGAAAGAAATACTCATTTGTGTGCTATGTCACCCCGTAAGGCTAGCATGGTTGTTGTCACTCCCACATCATACTCTTTCTTTTTACCCCCAGATAAAGGATGTTGGGCGGTACTGTGTCACTCAATACCTATGCCGTGTCATATCGGCCATCCCGTACCCACATATATCATACTTCTTAAAAAACAATATTCTATCAAAGTATGACAAGTCATAAAAGTTCCAACACAACAGTAAATGCATAACAAATCATCTCATACCACAATATCCACCATAAGAATTACATAGATGACCGTAATCATGTTCAGCAGCTCATACGGTACTAATTAGTGAAGCTCAAAGAGAGGAGAGATACATAAGTTACCACCACAAACCCATAGTCCAGAGGGTGGACTACTCCCCCTTCATCATGGAGACGGTGGAGAAGTCGTTGGAGAAGGTGGAGACCACCCCGGCAGCGCCCCGCCGGAGTTTTCCCCCTCCAATCTGCAGCTCCTGATCTCGTTTCGGTGTTTCTGTGTTTCGGCGCGCTTCTTCCAGAGAACGTGGGACCTTTTTTATAGGCGTTTTTAGGTCAAGACGAGCGGTGGACGAAAGATCGACGGAACGGAGCCACGAGGCCAAACGGTGGGCCCCACGCGGCCACAGTACCTGGCCGCGTGGGCCACCCCTTTTTGCCTTGCGGGCTCCGTTTGCTTGATTCCTTCGCTCCTACGTCTTCTTCCTTCCAAAATAATGACCTCTGTATTTTTCCAGAATTTTATGACGACGTTTGGGTCCCTGAAACATAAAAGGAAAAAATAGGGTTTTCTGCCTGTGCAGGGTTAATTCCATAAAAATAGGAAACACTAATATTTCCAAAATCATGATTAAAACATTGATATAACCCTTATATGATGCAAATATGATTGAATATGAGTAATAAAGTGCAAAGTTCATGTATGCATTTTACATGCATCAACATCCCCAAGCTTAACCATGCTCGTCCTCGAGTATGAAGGTGATAAAACTAACATGGACTTTGCAATTTAATACTAACAATGGATATCAAAGATGATTACATTGCTACATAAAGTCAAATGATTCATTCTTCAAAGGAGTAGCAATATGCAAATAGTTTATGAAGTGATATCAAGTATTCAAGACAAGGATGTTCATTGATAGTTCACAAAGTGTAACATAGTAGCAAGTAATATGGATGTTCTTACTTTTGCATACATGTGGTCATAGAGTGTAGATGAAAATCTGAATATGAAGGTGTACACTTTGGAAAGATGTATATGTGAGTAGAGGTAAAGCATGCATAAGTTTCATCCAACTTCCAAACTCTTCTACTTAAGTTAATGATTGCAATGTGGTATTCATTGGTGTCAAGCTCTCATTGCCCCTATCATAGCATCTTGAATGATTAAGTTTAAGTGAAAGCAAATATGAGTAGTGTGCTTGATAAAGTAAGGTTGAATGTCTCATGCCCCTTGAATACAAGTACCTACACCATGTGTTACTCAACTTGGGAAACAAAGCAAGTTCAAGTTAAATATCATTGTAAGCATAATAGTATCATCAAGAGCGTCAACTGGGGTACCTCTTGTCCCAGATATGGAACAAGCCCATATCAAAATGACAAGACAAACAAACAAATGAACAATCTCAACACCCTTTTTATTTACCATTGGAATAGCTTTTTATTGCAAGGTGTATCACAGAAGGTTCACCATAGTATGTAAGTAAATTTCCACCATGAATGATGCATGGCTTAGATTAGCGGCCCAGGCGTCTCTCTAACCATTTACACAAACTCATTTAAACTACTCTTCCACATTTATTTCAACATGATAGCATCCATAGACAAAAGCACATGATATCAACTAAATGAATGAAGAGCATGTTGAAAGCTTGCATGTGACAGCACATATGGGCTAACTCCAACCAAACATTTATCAAGCCACTACATCATAATCTTAATCACAATGGGTCATGTTTTATTATGCAATAAAGTAATTGTGCATCAAGTTCGTGAGAGCTATATAACCAACTTTTCCCATGGCAATCAATAACATAAACATTTTCATTCAGAGGTAAGATAACACAAACAACATGTTAAACATACTCGGAATAGCATAAAGCCAATAGGTAGATATGGTGGACTCACTGGAATAACTTTGGTTGAAGGTGTTGGAAACAAGTTTTGACTTGTTGGAGTTTTTGGGCTAGCAAAAGGGAGAAAGTTGACCATCTAGATGCATGCATGAGTGTCCATAGAACTAACTAATCCATGTTAAACCAAGTAAAATAACAATCAGCACCAAAACATGAATAAGTGATAGCTCTTCAAAAAGAATTTGCAAACTATTACTCATAAACAAGCTCATGAATCATGCAACTATATGTATCATTAAAAATCAACTCAAACATCCCTTTTCCCAATCTTATAAAAGCATCCAACATATTTCAACCCATATTTCCAGTAGCTCTCCATATATAAATGATAGTGTGGTGGTCTCTCAAACAAATCAAACCAAAACAAAACAAAAGACGCTCCAAGTTTATGCGATAAAGTGTTTCGATCGAAAAACAGAAGTTGGACGTGTGCAAACCGAGAGTGTGTAGGTCCAGCAGGGTTGTCTTCACATCCCCAAGCTTATGGTCTTCACCATCCTTGGATAGCTCTTGGTGCATCTCCTCCAATCCCTGTGAAAAAACTTCAAAACACCGTTTCTCCCATTTCTTTTCTGTGGGGT
Source organism: Poa pratensis (assembly GCA_947311845.1). Lineage (NCBI taxonomy): Eukaryota > Viridiplantae > Streptophyta > Magnoliopsida > Poales > Poaceae > Poa > Poa pratensis. Next base: position 65,314,236 of record CAMZMU010000074.1, read on the forward strand.
GCATTAATAGTGATAAACAAATAGGTTTCTTGCTGCATATAATCCTTGAACAAAAATTCATATGAATGTCCAGAAAGTGTATAATGTTGTATGCCTACTCATAAACTCAATTGGATCAAAAAGATTCAACTTAAAAGCTCAAAGCATGCATCAAACAAAATGGGACAGAATCTGTCCAGAAAAACAGCAGCAGCAAAACGTATTTTTCTACCCTACCAAACTTTCTCGAAAAATTCCGAAAAAATTCATGCATACATAGGATGAAAAGTTGCAACTACAGTTCAAATATGAGCTCATTCGGAGTTACAGAATAAGAATTAAAAATCATACCGTGCACTGACTCGTGCAGGAATAAAATCTCCGAACGCTATAAGCAACTTTTTCAAACCAAAAAGGGTAAAACTTGGCACTTTATTGAAAATTCCAGAAAATAAACTAGACACAACATCTCTTGTTACAGCAAGAGGACACAAAGAAAAATCACGCACAAAAATAACCGGGTTGCCTCCCGCAAAGCGCTTTCTTTATAGCCATATAGCTAGGCTTCTTACTTGTTGTTCAGCGAAGATGAAGCTCATGAAGGAGCTTGAATGTTGTTCCCCTATTCCTTGGGAAGTGTTCCATGCATTATACCAGGGTCCCATGGTGCTCTCAAATCGATCAAAATAATAGTCAAGTTGAAACCTATTTGAGAGAAACACAAGACACAAAAATAATAACAACGAAGTCTAACTTTCTTCCTATGCATTGGTATTTTGTATATGAATGAATCACAATGAATAGAAGTTTTCCAATGCATAGTTACTTGCAGCCCATAATTATTAGTAGCATACAGAGGGTTCTTATCACCTCCTCTTTCATAATAGTTGTTAAGATCAATATCAAGTTTAATATCATGGTTGCAACAAAGATTTGGAACTAGAGATAATTGCAAACCACATAAGTATTTCTCATAGGCAAATTTCTCCTCTATGGTGTAGTTAGGAGAATTCAAGAACATAGCAGGACTCTCATGAGTAAGACTACTATCATAAGAAGCAAGTATATCATTTTATCCTCACATAATTTAGTAACTTCCAAACATGTAGGATTATCAATAAGCATAGGATCATCATCTAAAGCATTATCATATAGCATATTTAAGCAACACTCCTCATTATCATCAATAAGTTCACTAGTAGCATTAAATAGTAAAGGAGCATTATTACTTTCATCATAATAGCATGGGTCATCATAAAGAACTCGAACATGATAGACAAGTTGTATATTAACGGGATGGTTTTGGGTAATCCCCCCATAACTATGACAAGTTTCATGAGGATGATTATAATTATTAGCATGATCATTTTCAGAATTAGTACCAAAGAGATTTTCAATATCAAAAGTACTATGCTTTTCCAAATGATGATCACTACTATAAGTAACAGGCATAGGATCATCATCGAATTCAGACTCATCAGCAACAACTATAATAGGAGCAACATGCTTAGGGGAGGATACCGTTTCCTCTTTTTCATTAATAAGAGTAAAACAAACATTAGTCCTCTCATATTTTGGTAAGGTAGTTCCATCTTTTATAATATTTTGTATGTAAGTGTTGGCATGGCAATTATTAACACAATAGAGATAACATCCATGTAACACGCTATTCATATCAAAAGCACTCATATCTAATGAAGACGTTTTTCTTGATAACTCTTCACACCCCAAAAATAATGTAAGTTCATCATGTTGATTAGGAGTGATCATGTTATCACAAAAGTCTCCCGCAATATCCTTATTAGAGGCTGAGCATTGGAATTTGAAATGCCCCTCTTTATAGCAAAGTTCACAAACAAAAGGATATATGACACAAACTTTTTTCACCAAAATCATATAGAGCCTTGCTCCACATTCTAGTTTTTTCATTCTTATGATGGATACAACATTCTTCTTCGATTTGATTCTTTTCACAAGGTCTAAGTGCTCCATAAAAATTAACATGCTTATAAGAAATAGTATTTTCAGGAGTTTGAGCAGTTTATTGCAATCATTAATCACAATTTTATTTTCCATGCAAGTGTCTTTAAAAGGTCCGTGATACTTGTCCCAATTTTCTTTAGGAACATTCATATGAGAGGCAAAGGTTTTACAACAATTAACCATAATTTGAGAATCAAGACCAAATTTAGCACTAAGTTCATGAAAACTCGCAGTTTCAGTGAAAGACTTAACGCAAGCATACTCATGGTTTATACCTGATTCTTTACCTTTGTCGTTATCCTAATCTTCAGTATTGCATTGAATTGTTTCAAGAAGATCCCAATTAGCTTCAACCTTCTTACTTGTGAAAGAACCTCCTGAACATGCATCTAGATGATCCTTGTAATGACCTGAAAGCCTTGCATAAAAATTAGTGACAATTATTTCCTTAGGAAGCTCATGGTTAGGACATTTGAGTATTAATGTTTTCAGTCTTCCCCAAGCTTGAGCAGTGCTTTCTCTATCATGAGGATAAAAATTGAAAATGTAACTCCTAGCTAGTTGCACTTCATGAAGAGGACAAAATGTAGAGTAAAAGGGAGATTCAAGCTGTTTCCAATTCGAAGGATGATCATCCAGCATCCTATACCACTCCTTTGCTTTGTCCTTAAGTGAAAATGGAAATAATTTCGTCATGACATCTTCTCTTGATAAACCTGCAACCTTAAACAACTCACAAAGTTCTGTACGTTTCAACAAGTGATCTTGTGGATGGACTGTTCCATCCCCTGCATAACGTTCATCCATAACTAATTCAACAATTTCCATAGGTATTTCAAAAGGGATACTTTCAGTAGGTGGATTTAGAACATCACAAGCACCATTAGAGTTATCACATATAGGAGACAAAGTATTATCAAAGCAATTTTTCTCCTTCAAAGCTGGGAAACCAAAAAGATCCTTTTCATAAAAACTAGCTTCCCCAAGCTTAGGCTTTTCCTTAGCATTAGCAATAGTAGTGTTCAAAAAATTCATGCTAATAACATTGGTATCACTATTATGCAAACAAACTTCCATAGATTTTTTAATTTTCTGCTCAAACACATCATGGTCTAACTCAAGATAAATTTCATAAAGCTCTCTATTTTTTTTGTTGTTTTCCATTTTCTAATTTTTATGGGTTTTTGATATATATAAAACTAATGAGAAACTCACAACCAAACAAGTTTAAAGGAACCTCCCCAAGCTTAGATGATTTCAAGATATAAAGTCTAGAGCACCCAAGAATAGAAACTTAAGCGCTACGCTCCCCGGCAACGGCGCCAGAAAAGTACTTGATAACCCCCAAGAGCAGGGGATCACTGTAGCACCTCTCAATGTGGAAGTAAGGTATCGAGCCGCAGGAGCAAGAAGGAAAAGTTATCTATTCCCTACAACTAAAGTGTCACAAGTTTTAGTTGATTATGCACTAAACAAGTTTAAGGAACAAGTTGGTTGATTTAATGGATGGAAGTTTTAATGTAACAAAACAAGAATGTAAAAGTGTCCCAATCCTCTTCAATGCAAGAGGACAAGACAAATGTTTTCTCTTATAGGAATAATGGACATGGGTTCATGGGTTCACTTAATCCTCTCTCTCTCATCTACGGTGAATATCGTGTTATAGATAAAGTACACACAATTGTCATGTTTTAATGGTAGCTTTTAATGACGGCTATATGTCCTAAAACACATATTTGAAAGAAATACTCATTTGTGTGCTATGTCTCCCCCGTAAGGCTAGCATGGTTGTTGTCACTCCCACATCATACTCTTTCTTTTTACCCCTAGATAAAGGATGTTGGGCGGTACTGTGTCACTCAATACCTATGCCGTGTCACATCGGCCATCCCGTACCCACATACATCATACTTCTTAAAGAAAATATTCTATCAAAGTATGACAAGTCATAAAAGTTCCAACACAACAGTAAATGCATAACAAATCATCTCATACCACAATATCCACCATAAGAATTACATAGATGACCGTAATCATGTTCAGCAGCTCATACGGTACTAATTAGTGAAGCTCAAAGAGAGGGGAGATACATAAGTTACCACCACAAACCCATAGTCCAGAGGGTGGACTACCCCCTTCATCATGGAGACGGTGAAGAAGTCGATGGAGAAGGTGGAGACCACCCAGGCAGCGCCCCGCCGGAGTTTTCCCCCTCCAATCTGCAGCTCCTGATCTCTGTTTCGGTGTTTCTGTGTTTCGGCGGCGCTTCTTCCAGAGAACGTCGGGGGACTTTTTTTATAGGCGTTTTTAGGTCAAGACGGAGTCGGCGGACGAAAGATCGATGACAACGGAGCCACGATGGCCAAACGAGTGGGCCCCACGTGGCCACAGTACCTGGCCGCGTGGGCCACCCCCTTTTTGCCTTGCGGGCTCCGTTTGCTTGATTCCTTCGCTCCTACGTCTTCTTCCTTCCAAAATAATGACCTCTGTATTTTTCCAGAATTTTATGATGACGTTTGGGTCCCTGAAACATAAAAGGTACAAAACTAGGGTTTTCTGCCTGTGCAGGGTTAATTCCATAAAATTAGGAAATCATTAAGATATTTCCAAAATCATGGTAAAACATTGATATAACCCTTATATGATGCAAATATGATTGGAATATGAGTAGATAAAGTGCAAAGTTCATGTATGCATTTTACATGCATCAATTGCTGATTCTATTCAGGATCATCGCTTGGACTTTGTGGACATCTCCGAAACCGGGAAACAGGATTTCTCCGGGAGTTTACTTAACCGACTTTCAGGCGGTGTAGATTTCTCCTGGAGGTCCCGTCCACCATGTGGTAGATCTGGGGGCATCTTACTGGGCGTCAGAAAAGATACCATGGATGTATTGGCTAGTTCGGATGGGGACTTTCATATAAAGTGTCATATCCACAACAAAGCTGATAATTTCACATGGAGTCTTGTTGTCATGTATGGTGCAGCCCAGGAGGAGCATAAAGCTGATTTTCTCTGTGAATTAGTTAACTTGGCAAAGAATAATCCATACCCTATGATTATAGGTGGTGATTTTAATTTGCTAAGATTTCCACATGAGAAAAGCAGAGGTCGATTTGATAACCGTTGGCCTCTCTTATTCAACGCTGTAATTGACAGCCTTGCATTGCGAGAGGTTTCGATGGTAGGGAGGCAGTACACTTGGATAATAGCCTCCCTGAGCCAATGCACGAGAAGTTGGACCATGTTTTGATGGATTCTAATTGGGAAGTTAAATTTCCAATGGTCTCCGTTTGGGCCCTCGAACGTATCTGTGACATCCTGAATTTTGATGCCTACTAGATGTGCCTATTTAATCTTGTAAAAAAAGGTTCTGGAGGATTTTTAATTGTGATCTCAATATAGGAAGTTAGAGAAAACAAAAGAACAAAAGAAATAGAAAATGGTGTAAAATCTGGTACTTGAACCAGTGACCTGCTGTGGAGTGCACTTAGCTGCTACCATTTGATCTACTCGTTGGTGTTTGTTCAGTAGCAGCCTGCCTCTCTTTTTTCCTATCTGTGAGAAAAGGGGATCCATGGTTTGGGCTGGGCCTAAGGCCCGATCATTCTCGGCGTCCGTGCCCAGTTGTGCCACGATTTTAATGTCGTAGGTCAGGACGGATCCCCTCCCATCGCAGACCTGTCGCCCTGCCTTCCAATTCGAGTCCGCCGCCATGGTGTGGCGGTGAGATTGCAAAGCTGCGCCGCTGAAGTTTTTCATCTTCCTCGAGTTGTTTGGTCCCTGCTGTGGAGAGCTGGCTGTGAGGACGGTTGTCGTCTTTAACGGTACGTGTTGTGCTAGTGGCCGATGGTCTGGCGATGTCGTGTCCGGTAGTCTAGTTCTGCACTAGGTTTGCTCTTGTTCAGGTTAGATCAAGGCGAAGTTGAGAGGATTAGGGAATTGGCGTTGATCTCTGATTTCTATTGTCTTAGGGATCACGTATTTCTGGGAGTTGTCTCCCTAGCTAAATTCTGAAAACTTATGGAGTCCATCTTGGTCGTTTCTTGTTGTGAGCATGCTAGATATCTTTGTTCTCTGTAGCTGTTTATGCTCTGTTCCCTGTAGCGTATGAGGTACAGGGAAGAATTGCAAAGCTGTTGCGTAAAAGGAAATGCCCTTGTCCTTGCTAGTTTGTTACCTGGGACAAATCGTGAAACATATCTCAGTGCTATATCATGTGTCTAGTCTGAATGTGCTGCTCCGTTCTGGACAGTAGGTTCAGCTAGATGTTGCTCCCTAGCTGATGCTTTAAGGCACTGATCTTGAGTCAAATTCTGGGTTGATCTGTCCATAATTTCGAGTTAAAATCTGAAAGAAAGTTGTAAATCATGTTTCAGGCTTTCCGTAGAATGTTTATTTGCGCAATTTGGTCAAACAGTTTGCCCACAATGATCAGTTTCGTGTACAGTCCAGAACTGTATCTTTTCTGTACACAGTGATATTCTTCACAACCTTAGGCCCTTTTAATATTCGAATTAAATCATGGGTTTAACATGAAAACTGGAGAGGTTGTCTTTATGATGTTAGAACTCTCAGGGTTTGCAAGATTTCATTTACAATTTTAATTCTTATAGAAATACCAAGTGGTCTGTCCTGTGTTGACATAATTTCAGCAATTTTGAAGTTTCTGAAAGTTAATGTCAGGGGTCTTGCGCATAGGGACGATTCAATATTTTTCATGTATGCTCTTGAAGTGTTTTTGTGTATTGAGTGTGAAATATGTTTCAATATCAGGTGCTGGTACTTCCGGATCGGACCCCTACAATTCACAGTTTATGCCCCGTGGTTGAGGCAAGTTCATCTTGGATAGTGGATTTTGCATATCTCTTTTCACTTGATTTAATTATAAATCTTGTCTCTTATGTCTATGATGTTTCCATGATGAAATGATAATGATTATGATGATGAATGGTCCATTTTATGCATATTTGCATACCCATGATGATAATGATGTTGAAGTGACCTACTTCGGTGGGCACGATGAGACTTCCTTTGATGGGTTGCGACCCACTTTGGAAGCACCCTCCACAAGTTGGAGTGAGTGGATGCCGACGGGTGTCCACTCAAGCGATACCGGTATCCGCGATGAGATGAGATGAGATGAGCATATAGGCATGTATGACATCTTTATGAATGATGATGAATAAATAATGGTCAGTGATGTATTGATGTTGAGATTCATGTACAGTTTACTATTTATTCATGAACTTGTTGAGTCTTTGTACTCACCCTTGTTGCTTTCATGTTTTTAGGTAAACCTTGAGGTCGTCATGCATGGGAAGATTTGGGAGTAGCACCTTCACCTTCATCACTTCACGAATTCCCATTTAATCACCTTGTTGGAACGTTGCATTCGAATGTTGGGAGTTATACTTGTCTTAAACGATTTTAAAATCTGGTGGATGGTTGGTTATCGTTAATGCTTGTGGCTGGGAACTTTATGAAGTTTTGGTATCGGAGGGTTAATTATGTTTGACTGCTAAACCTATACTGTTATATGTTATTTCCTTGTGCTCCTGTTTTGATATTATTACCTCCTGGGTGTCTCCAAAACAAAGGAGGTTCTGCCAAATTTTCCTAAAAAGGTTAGACACGTTTTTGTATGAATGTGGTAGCATCCAAGTGCTTTATTGGCTTGGGGTGTTATAGTATCGAAGCTCTGTCAGATCATGCCCCCATATTGTTAACCACGGGTACACCTAGACCATTGTTTAAACGTCCATTCAAATTTGAATTAAGATGGCTACATAGGGAAGGGTTTCATGATATGGTTAAAACGATATGGGGGAGACCGGTCCCTGGTAACGACCCAATCACAAGGTGGAATAACAAAATTCACGCTTTGCGAAAACATCTAGCTGGTTGGGCGAGACACCTGGTGGGACAATTAAAACAGGAAAAGCTTCGATTATCATCAGTTATTGATGACCTTGAGGCTTTTGCTGAAATTAGGCCGTTGTCCACGCATGAGATTGAGTTGAAAAACCAATCCAACACGAAGATGGCGGCTATTCTTCGTGAAGAAGAGCTGAAATGGTATCAACGATCAAAAGCCCAATTTATTTTGGAGGGAGATGCGAATATGAGATACTTTCATAGTTTGGCAAATGGCAGACACAAAAAGAAACTCATCCATTCCCTAAACCAAGAAGAGGGCAAGATCGAAGGACATGAGCAGCTCAAAACATACATCACGAAGTATTATAAAAATTTGTTTGGCAAGCCTGACGCAGATAATTTCTCGTTGGACGAAAGCAGAACATATGACATTCCGCAAGTTTCCGATCATGAAAACGCCCATCTCACTGCTCCCTTCTCTTTGGAGGAAGTAAAGAAGGTGGTTTTCCAAATGGAACACAACAAAGCCCCAGGACCGGATGGTTTCCCTGCTGAATTTTATCAGTCATTTTGGGAATTAATACAACCGGACCTGGTAGAGATGTTCCACGCTTTGCATGCTGGACAACTCGACCTTTTTCGCCTTAATTTCGGTGAGATTATTTTGTTGCCAAAGGTTAATGAAGCAGAAAGGATCTAACAATTTAGGCCTATCTGTATTCTTAACGTTAGTTTCAAGATATTCACTAAAACATCGACTATTAGGTTGAATTCGGTGGCTGATCATGTTGTGTGACCGACTCAGACAACAGTCATGCAAGGTCACAACATTCTTGATGGAGTTGTGATATTACATGAAACTCTCCATGAGTTACATCGGAAAAAGCTAAATGGGGTCATACTAAAGATTGACTTCGAAAAGGCTTACGATAAAGTAAAATGGTCTTTCCTTCAACAGACACTCAGAATAAAAGGTTTTTCTGATGAGTGGCGTTCAATGATTTATAGTTTTGTTTCCGGTGGAAGTGTCGCCATCAAAGTCAATGACGACATTGGTCGATACTTCCAAATGGAAAAAGGACTACGTCAGGGTGACCCATTATCACCTATACTATTTAACATAGTAACTGATATGCTAGCCATAATCATTGAACGCGCAAAGCTGGATGGGCAAATTGAGGGGGTGGTACCGCATCTAGTGGATGGTGGACTATCCATTCTTCAATACACGGATGATACGATTCTTTTTATGGAACATGACTTGGAGAAAGCGAAGAATCTGAAATGAATTCTTTCAGCGTTCGAGCAACTCTCCGGTCTAAAAATTAACTTCCACAAAAGCGAATTGTTTTGTTTCGGCGACGCCCAGACGGAGGCCAACCAATATGCTGAATTATTCGGCTGTGGGGTTGGTGAGTTTCCAATAAGTTATCTAGGCATTCCAATTCATTTTAGGAGGCTTACGATTGCACAATGGAAACACGCTGAGGAAAGAATACAAAAAAGGTTGAGTAGTTGGAAAGGAAAACTACTATCCCTGGGTGGGAGATTGATACTCATATATTCAGTCCTAACCAATATGGTTCTGTACATGATATCCTTCTTCCAATTACCAAAAGGAGTTCTACATCGATTGGATTACTTTCGATCTAGATTCTTTTGGCAAGGGGACAACGAAAAAAAGAGGTACCAACTGGTGATGGCCCTTGACGAGCTACTACTTCAGAAAACAGTCTTGTTGTCTGGTGCATAGTACCTGCGTCAAAAGTAAATGGGTTAGGTTGAGACTCCAAGTGCAGAGTGTGTAGTAAGTGGAAGACGTGTTTTCCCCACGAGGGTGACTCGAGGGTTTAATATCGAACTCTCGGGGAATCAGTAGTGAAGATATATCTTCTTATCCTTCTTTTGGTTACCTACAAAACAAAGTTAAATGTTTTGGCCCTCAACCTCACCTGTGCTTGTCAAGCACAAGGTGGAAGAATGATATCAAGATAGTTATGCAATGCAAACAAGAAATAAATATGCAATGATGGTGGACGCAATGATAAATGATATTTTTGGGTTTTTTAATGATGTATGCAAGATGAAAAGTATTTTTGTATTTTCGGATTTAATGATGGCTGAAAATGAAAAAGTGGTATATGGTGTTGGAAAGGTGTTTCTTATGATTAAAAATGCACCGGGGTTCATGGTTTCACAAATGCACTCTCTCTTTATAAAGTGCCAGACAATGGAACACACAGAGTTAACATATGAGATTGCAACACAGGGTTTGATAACAAGTTACTTAGATATATGGGCATCACGTCCTAACATGGAGACCTTTTGGTTATTAGTCTCTCTTATACTCCACCAAGATGCGAAATAAATCATAACACCTCAGTAATTAAGATAACTCAGAGTATAGCTTTAAATATCATGACATGAAGTGAAAATAAGAACATGCTAGATCTAGTCATGGAGGCAATGGTCACCCCACATCCCCGGTAGAATGGTATTTTAGTTTATCCCTAGTGAGGCAACAAAGTAAGGTAGAGATACCCAATTGGATCGCAGAACTTTCTCTCACGTTCACTGCACTAGCCACCCCCTGTTACTCCAACTAATGCACACGTTCCCCCACATACGCTCTCATAAACATGCTTGATCAAAACAAGTAGACAAGAATGGGGTACATAATATGCATCTATATTCATAACTGAAACAAACATTGTAATCTCAAACATATATTAACTCATAGAAAGATCCACCACAAAGGTATTACAACGGTGACCGTAATCATGTTCAGCAGCTCATACGGTACTAATTAGTGAAGCTCAAGAGAGGAGAGATACATAAGTTACTTCCACAAACCCATAGTCCAGACGTGGACTACTCCCTCTTCATCATGGAGACGGTGGAGAAGTCGATGGAGAAGATGGAGACCACGCCGGCAGCGCCCCGCCAGAGTTTTCCCCCTCCAATCTGCAGCTCCTGATCTCCGTTTCGGTGTTTCTGTGTTTGTGCGGCGCCCCTTCCAGAGAACGGGGGACCTTTTTTATAGGCGTTTTTAGGTCAAGACGGAGTCGGTGGACGAAAGATCGACGGCAGCGGAGCCACGAGGCCCAAATGGGTGGGCCCCACGCGGCCACAGTACCTGGCCACGTGGGCCACCCCCTTTTCGCCTTGCGGGCTCCGTTTGCTTGATTCCTTCGCTCCTACGTCTTCTTCCTTCAAATAATGACTCTGAATTTTTCTAGAATTTTATGATGACGTTTGGGTCCCTGAAACATTAAAATACAAAACTAGGGTTTTCTGCCTGTGCAGGGTTAATTCCATAAAATAGGAAATCATTAAGATATTTCCAAAATCATGATAAAACATTGATATATCCCTTATATGATGCAAATATGATTGGAATAAGTAAATAAAGTGCAAAGTTCATGTATGCATTTTACATGCATCAACATCCCCAAGCTTAATCCATGCTCGTCCTCGAGTATGATGGTGATAAAACTAACATGGACTTTGCAATTTAATACTAACAATGGATATCAAAGATGATTACAATTGCTACATAAGTCAAATGATTCATTCTTCAAAGGAGTAGCAATATGCAAATAGTTTATGAAGTGATATCAAGTATTCAAGACAAGGATGTTCATTGATAGTTCACAAAGTGTAACATAGTAGCAAGTAATATGGACGTTCTTACTTTTGCATACATGTGGTCCATAGAGTGTAGAGAAAATCTGAATATGAAGGTGTACACTTTGGAAAGATGTATATGTGAGTAGAGGTAAAGCATGCATAAGTTTCATCCAACTTCCAAACTCTTCTACTTAAGTTAATGATTGCAATAAGGTATTCATTGGTGTCAAGCTCTCATTGCCCCTATCATAGCATCTTGAATGATTAAGGTTAAAGTGAAAGCAAATATGAGTAGTGTGCTTGACAAAGTGGGTTGAATGTCTCATGCCCCTTGAATACAAGTACTTACACCATGTGTTACTCAACTTGGGAAACAAAGCAAGTTCAATTAAATATCATTGTAAGCATAATAGTATCATCAAGAGCGTCAACTGGGGTACCTCTTGTCCCAAGATATGGAACAAGCCCATATCAAAATGACAAGACAAACAAACAAAATGAACAATCTCAACACCCTTTTTATTTACCATTGGAATAGTTTTTTATTGCAAGGTGTATCACAGAAGGTTCACCATAGTATGTAAGTAAATTTCCACCATGAATGATGCATGGCTTAGATTAGCGGCCCAGGCGTCTCTCTAACCATTTACACAAACTCATTTAAACTACTCTATTTCCACATTTATTTCAACATGATAAGCATCCATAGACAAAAGCACATGATATCAACTAAATGAATGAAGAGCATGTTGAAAGCTTGCCATGTGACAGCACATATGGGCTAACTTCCAACCCAAGACATTTATCAAGCCACTAACATCATAATCTTAATCACAATGGGTCATGTTTTATTATGCAATAAAGTACATTGTGCATCAAGTTCGTGAGAGCTATATAACCAATTTTTCATGCAATCAATAACATAAACATTTTCATTCAGAGGTAAGATAACACAAACAACATGTTAAACATACTCGGAATAGCATAAAGCCAATAGGTAGATATGGTGGACTCACTGGAATAACTTTGGTTGAAGGTGTTGGAAACAAGTTTTTGCTTGTTGGAGTTTTTGGGCTAGCAAAAGGGAGAAAGTTGACCATCTAGATGCATGCATGAGTGTCCATAGAACTAACTAATCCATGTTAAACCAAGTAAAATAACAATCAGCACCAAAACATGAATAAGTGATAGCTCTTCAAAAAGAATTTGCAAACTATTACTCATAAACAAGCTCATGAATCATGCAACTATATGTATCATTAAAAATCAACTCAAACATCCCTTTTCCCAATCTTATAAAAGCATCCAACATATTTCAACCCATATTTCCAGTAGCTCTCCATATATAAATGATAGTGTGGTGGTCTCTCAAACAAATCAAACAAAACAAAAAAAAAGACGCTCCAAGTTTATGCGATAAAGTGTTTCGATCGAAAAACAGAAGTTGGACGTGTGCAAACCGAGAGTGTGTAGGTCCAGCGGGGTTGTCTTCACATCCCCAAGCTTATGGTCTTCACCATCCTTGGATAGCTCTTGGTGCATCTCCTCCAATCCCTGTGAAAAAACTTCAAAACACCGTTTCTCCCATTTCTTTTCTGTGGGGTGCATTAATAGTGATAAACAAATAGGTTCCTTGCTGCATATAATCCTTGAACAAAAATTCATATGAGATGTCCAGAAAGTGTATAATGTTGTATGCCTACTCATAAACTCAATTGGATCAAAAAGATTCAACTTAAAAGCTCAAAGCATGCATCAAACAAAATGGGACAGAATCTGTCCAGAAAAACAGCAGCAGCAAAACGTATTTTTCTACCCTACCAAACTTTCTCGAAAAATTCCGAAAAAATTCATGCATACAGAGGATGAAAAGTTGCAACTACAGTTCAAATATGAGCTCATTCGGAGTTACAGAATAAGAATTAAAAATCATACCGTGCACTGACTCGTGCAGGAATAAAATCTCCGAACGCTATAAGCAACTTTTTCAAACCAAAAAGGGTAAAACTTGGCACTTTATTGAAAATTCCAGAACCTAAACTAAACAAAGTCTCTTGTTACAGCAAGAGGACACAAAGAAAATCACACAAAAAATAACCGGGTTGCCTCCCGCAAAGCGCTTTCTTTATAGCCATATAGCTAGGCTTCTTACTTGTTGTTTATTGTGGACGAAGCTCATGAGGGAGCTTGAACTTTGGTGGTTTCCTCTTCCTTGGAAGTGTTCCATGCACTTCTTGTGTGGGAACTGAAACTTCACATTCCCTTCTTTGAATCAATGATGGCACCTGTGGTACGAAGAAAAGATCTTCCAAGAATAATAGGACTAGAGGTTTTATTCCCCATATCCATGATTATAAAATCCACAGGCACAAAAGTCCTATGTAATACAGTCATCAGCAAGTGCAAGTTCAATGGAGCATTTTTCAAGATTTTTCAATTCAAGCGCTTCATATAGTTCTTAAGATAAAACAGAGACACTAGATCCTAGATCAAGTATAGCATGGTGTATATCTTTTCCAATAGTTACTAGTACCTTTGGAATCCACATATCCCCAAGCTTAGGTGGTATAGCCTCTTGGTTGTACCTAGCAATCTTTTCTTTCAAGACATGATTAGCAATATAAGAACCAAAGCCAGCTTGATTAGTGTTGATGGAAGGATCACTTGCAAGTTTTTGTAAGATAGATATTAATTCATGCAAGCTACAATTTTCTAAGTCAAGCAAAGGATCCTTGACTTTACTAAGCATTTTAACTTCCTCAACTTTCTTTTCCTTTTTCACCCAAACTTGATGCTTATTAGGAACTTCTTTCATATGTTTAGATGATGTATCTTTCTTCAATGAATCACTAACCGAACCAACCTTTCCTCAATATTGTTCAAGTAAACATCTTTCTCAAGAAATTCTTTCTCACATATTCTTAACTTATGCATAACATTAACCAACTCATTGTTTATTTTTGGAATAATGTTTTCAGAATAAGAAACTAGTTGTTCAAAATCTTCCTTACTAGGTAGCTTTTCTAACTTAGTTTCAAATTTATCCTCTGATAAGCAAGTGCTATTGTGGTGTCCTCCAACTTTTTCTTGCTACCCACAAAGCTACCAATTTTTTTTCTAAGAGTCATGGCTGCACAAGGTGGTGTCGACAAGACAAAACTTCCACATGTAGCCCCATCTAAAGCGTTTTGATACCAAGGGTCTATTCCATAATAGAAATAGAGATTTAGCTTTTCATCTTCACAAGGTGTAGGATCTTCATAGTGCATCCTATTAATTCTTACCCAAGCATCTTTTAATGTTTCACCATGATATTGTTTAAAACTAGAAACCGAATTCCCTAGAGAACTCCCTCCTTGTTTGTTTCCAAGAACCATGATAGCAAGTTTTTATGTGTTTTATTTTTTATTTTTTATGCAAAACTGAAAATAAATATGCAAGCGGAATATGATATGCAATGACACTAACAAAACAAATAAATTTCTTTGTAAGTAAAGATGGATAAGATGGTGCTCACGTAGGTGCAACCTCCCCAAGCTTAGGTGTTAGCACAAGTTGGTGAAGTTGACTTCATTGTGAGACCCTTGGATAAATCTCTCAGCTATGATTCCCCGGCAACGGCGCCAGAAAACAGTCTTGATGGCCCTTGACGAGCTACTACTCTAGAAAACAGTCTTGATGTCTGGTGCGTAGTACCTGCGTCAAAAGTAAATGGGTTAGGTTGAGACTCCAAGTGCAGAGTGTGTAGTAAGTGGAAGAGGTGTTTTCCCCACGAGGGTGACTCGAGGGTTTAATATCGAACTCTCGGGGAATCAGTAGTGAAGATATATCTTCTTATCCTTCTTTTGGTTACCTACAAAACAAAGTTAAATATTTTGGTCCACAACCTCACCTGTGGTTGTCAAGCACAAGGTGTAAGAATGATATCAAGATAGTTATGCAATGCAAACAAGAAATAAATATGCAATGATGGTGGATGCAATGGTAAAAGATATTTTTAGGTTTTTTAGTGATGTATGCAAGATGAAAAGTATTTTTGTATTTTCGGATTTAATGATGGCTGAAAATAGAAAAGTGGTATATGGTGTTGGAAAGGTGTTTCTTATGATTAAAAATGGACCGGGGTTCATGGTTTCACAAATGCACTCTCTCTTTATAAAGTGGCAGACAATGGAACACACAGAGTTAACATATGAGATTGCAACACAGGGTTTGATAACAAGTTACTTAGATATATGGGCATCACGTCCTAACATAGAGACCTTTTGGTTATTAGTCTCTCTTATACTCCACCAAGATGCGAACTAAATCATAACACCTTGGTAATTAAAATAACTCAGAGTATAGCTTTAAGTATCATGACATGAAGTGAAAAATAAGAACATGCTAGATCTAGTCATGGAGTAGTGGCAATGGTCACCCCACATCCCCGGTAGCATGGTATTTTAGTTTATCCCTAGTGAGGCAACAAAGTAAGGTAGAGATACCCAAGTGGATCGCAGAACTTTCTCTCACATTCACTGCACTAGCCACCTCCCGTTACTCCAACTAATGCACACGTTCCCCCACACACGCTCTCATAAACATGCTTGATCAAAACAAGTAGAAAAGAACGGGGTACATAATATGCATCTATATTCATAACTGAAACAAACATTGCAATCTCAAACATATATTAACTCATAGAAAGATCCACCACAAAGGTATTACAACGGTGACCGTAATCATGTTCAACAGCTCATACGGTACTAATTAGTGAAGCTCAAGAGAGGAGAGATACATAAGTTACTTCCACAAACCCATAGTCCAGAGGTGGACTACTCCCTCTTCATCATGCAGATGGCGGAGAAGTCGATGGAGAAGATGGAGATCACGCCGGCAGCGCCCCGCCGGAGTTTTCCCCCTCCAATCTGCAGCTCCTGATCTCCGTTTCGGTGTTTCTGTGTTTGTGCGGCGCCCCTTCCAGAGAACATCGGGGGACCTTTTTTTATAGGCGTTTTTAGGTCAAGACGGAGTCGGTGGACGAAAGATCAATGGCAGCGGAGCCACGAGGCCCAAATAGGTGGGCCCCACGTGGCCACAGTACCTGGCCGCGTGGGCCACCTCCTTTTCGCCTTGCGGGCTCCGTTTGCTTGATTCCTTCGCTCCTACGTCTTCTTCCTTCCAAAATAATGACCTCTGTATTAAAAATACAAAACTAGGGTTTTCTGCCTGTGCAGGGTTAATTCCATAAAATTAGGAAATCATTAAAATATTTCCAAAATCATGATAAAACATTGATATAACCCTTATATGATGCAAATATGATTGGAATATGACTAAATAAAGTGCAAAGTTCATGTATGCATTTTACATGCATCAAATGGCAAAATAGGATGCAGTGTGCCACCCCAAAGACTTTGGGGGACTAGGGATTCATGACCTTGAGGTTAAGAATCGTGCCTTCTTGGAAAATGGCTGTTTAAGCTACTTACCGAAGAAGGTGTCTGGCAAACACTACTTAGGAGAAAGTATGTTGGCTCGAAGGCGATATCTCAGGTTTCATGGAAACCCGGAGATTCTCACTTTTGGGCGGGTCTAATGTCGACGAAGAAGTTCTTCCTCCCATTTGGCTCTTTCTCCATCAAAGATGGTTCGGAGATAAGGTTCTGGGAGGATAAGTGGCTTGACACTACTACACTCCGTGAACAATATCCAGCCTTATATAATATTGTCCTTGGGTGTCACAAAAGCGATACTATTGCTACAATTTTGGAGGTTAATCCACCAAATGTGACGTTCCGACGAGATTTCGTTGGTCCTAGGTTAGCGGCGTGGCATGAATTGCTACAACGACAAGCATCCGTCAATTTGACGCAAGGATCCGATGTGTTTCGGTGGAATTTACACAAGAGCGGTAAATTCATAGTGGACAGTATGTATAATGCGTTAATCCAACCTAATGTGCCAGTAGAAAATAATAAGAAAATCTGGTCGATGAAGATACCACTAAAAAACAAGGTTTTCGCGTGGTACCTTCGTCGAGGGGCTATTCTTACTAAGGACAACCTTCCAAAATGCAATTGGCATGGTAGTAAGAGGTGTGTCTTCTGTCACAAAGACGAGACTATCAACCACTTATTTTTCGAGTGTCAATTTGCAGGTTCTATATGGTCAGTCATCCAGATAGGTTCTACTTTATATCCCCCAAGAAGCATTGCACATATTTTTGGCAGTTGCCTGAATAGGGTAGATGTTAGGCTCAAACAACTTATTAGGGTGGCAGCGCTAGCCGTTATATGGTCGCTTTGGCTATGTAGAAATGACAAGGTTTTCACTGATAAAAATTGCTCTCTAATGCAGGTTATCTACAGGACTACAGCTACACTCCGTTCGTGGTCTCAGTTGCAACGTGTGGGGGCATCGAGACCTGTTTATGGAGGTCTGTTCAAGACTGGAGGATACGAGAGACTTTTTATCCCAACATGGATGACAACCTAATTTGCGGATCGGGCCACCATCACCTTAGGCGTGATTACAATTTCTCATTCTGATATGTAATCGCTACCCTTTTATTTCTCGGACTACCGTACTCTTTCGGCTGTGTGCACCATCGTTGTGCAGAGTCTGTGTGTAATGCTTAAACCTTTTAAGTAATAAAACTCCCTTTATCGAAAAAAGCTGTAGGAAGTATGGTTACGAAAGTGACTTCGGTTCGCCATTGAATCTTGCAATCTCAGTTTGGGACGTTTTTCTCGGTTGTAACTCATGACTAACACGAATCACGAAGCAATCTGAGCATCCTGCAGCTGAACTTAAAAAAAATCCAGTTACAACATTTCACATATCGAGATGCATTCTAGGGGTATGAGAGTTGACCGAGAATTATTCTTAGTTGACTAAGAATCAGCAAAGCCGAAAAAGGGATAACACATGAAGAACCGTTGCTACAAAAGTGAAATATAATAATGGGATTGCATGAATGACTTGTGAATAAAGAGTTGTCATGATCTAGTGGTCGAAATACACGGCCGGTTGCACGTTTGCAACAGTCTAACCAGCAGGCACAAAGAAGCTCAGAGACACAATTACACAAGCATAACAAAATAATCAAATATATATTGGCAAACAACTACCAAACCAGGGATAATAAGTTCTCATGAGCTAGTCGTCCAAACTCATGCATGCATGCATGAACATTGTGGTTGAAACAATCCAACCTGAGAAGCTCAGAAAGAATCACATATCGCAGACGATCGAGTACTTGAGTCAGGAATTTAGATTATAATATTACGAATACTATTAGTAGATTGCAAAGAGTTAAGTTATCAGTCAGACATGCCATTGGTTGATTTGGTTCATCGGTGCCTAACTCAACAGTTAGATCATACAGATAGATGGATCAATAACGCATGTGTCCATCGGATCAACTGCAAATAGAAGAGCACCAATCTCAAGCCGGAGCAGGCCCATCAACCACGGCGCCATCATCTTCATCATCCTGAACAGAATTGCCCAGGTAGAAAGAATCAGGGGTGTACTTCAACCATGGGAGGCGATCCTTGCCCTCCTGGACGACTGCGTAGAACGTGCATGGACCTTGGCAACGACCGTCTCGATGTCGTCATCCAAGTCATAGTCGTTGCCGTCGTCCCACACATCCTTGTCCGCCATCGCATCAGCGGCCTGGTACTGCTCCCGAATCACCACCACCGCCTCATTCTTCTATACCGGATCGTCCTCCTCCGCTTTCCTTTTGGTGCCGCAGCCCTTGAACGCCTCCTCACCGGCGATGGCCTCCTCCTGCTGGGCGGTAAGATGCTGCAGCGAGAAGCCCGTGCTTTTCGTCTGCGTCTCGGTGCACGGCTTCGACGAGAGACACTAGTAGAAACAAGCCCATCTATCCCGAGTCCAGAGGGCCTTTGATCCGGGTTTACAACCGGGATTAAAGGGTCGGGACTAGAGGGGGGGGGGGGGGGCTTTTATCCCGGGTGTCCACGACCCGGGATTGATGGGCCTCCACATGGGTGCCGGCTCAGCGCGCAGGGGGGGGGGGACGCTTTGGTCCCGGTTGGTATTACCAACCGGGACCAAAGAGTTTTGCTCTTTTTTCTTTTATTTATTTATTTTTTAGGGGTTTCGATTTTTTTTGTTTTCCATTTAATTATTTTCTATGAAGATCACGTTGCGCATAAAACAAGTCGTACACATAAAGTTTACACTACACTACCGAGGTCACGTTTTGATGCATATATATATATATATATAAACATACAAAGTCGAGATCACAAATAAGTTTATGTTTACACACCGACATCACGTTTCTCACGTCGAGATCACGTCAATTACAGAAAATAATTACTAGGGTGATAAAATTCTCTGGATTTCTTCAGGACCTCCTTGTTCAAAAATCCTGCCAATTCCTCTTGAATTGCTAGAAGGCGCTTCCTTGGTATGAGCATGTCCTTCTCTAGTTCCATCTAGATCAATAAAATTATGTGAAATCATCAGAAAATTATTATTAATGGAAATATGGTAATAAAGTAATTGCCGAGAGTGTATACAGACCTCTGCTGTTCTGCGCTTTCTATCCCGGGTCTTGACAAAACGTCGTATGTAGTCGCAAACGTAATATGCACATAAATTATTCCCGGGTGCCTGCCTCAGTCACCACTTTACAAAGAATATAATTTAATCAAAATAACAATCAAGCATGATAATGGTACTGAAACATTGCTTGCAAGTTGCTGTACTTGTCCATATCTTTCCTTGGTACTACTTACCTTGGTTTCATACCAATACAGGTCCGGTTTCCAAGTCCCACGAACCTGTTTCTTGAACTTTTCCCAAACCCTGCCCGGCAAAAGAAAAAAAAATCAAAGGACTTGAACGAACGAAAGAGATCGATATAGAGCGACAATGACTGAAGTTACCTCTGGAACATTGCTTGCAAGTTGCTGTACTTGTCCATATCTTTCCTTAATGAGTCCAGGACTTGAACGACTCCTTGTTCAACTCTAATGTTTATCAGAATCCAGTGGAAACTGCACACGTTTATATGTCCATGAGTTATCGATTACACTAAACATCGAGTAAGCAAAGTAAAATGTGTAGAAGGTACGGTAACACTCACTCGAAGTTGTAAGGAAGAAGTATTTCTGCGCAGGTATTGTGTTTGACTAGATACCGTAGCAAGCTTTTCTCGGTGTCCTTGGGATGGTTCTTTAGGGTAACTTCATGAATCCAATATGGGTCCATGAACCAATACTATAGATTCCGTTATCTCTGCATTCGGCAATCTTCATTCTGCATAATAGCGTACAAAAGAATAAAGTTAGATAATTGGCAACGAACGAGCTGAGATAGAGACTTAATTAAATTGCATAAATAAATCACTTACAAATAATAGCAGCTGACGAGGGCTTTGTCGAGGGAGTCTTGATTGAATAATTCAAATATTTCCGAAAACGGCACATACATCGCGTTATCCTCTAAGTAATGGTCTTTCGTATATGCAACGTGGAAAATATCATGATTGGCCTTTACGGCTCCCTCGTACCACTCATGCAAATGTCGCAATTGTGTTGGCAGAGATCTGACCAGCTCAGGTCTAACCAAGGGCTCCCCGTAGGCATATGTCCATGCATACTGATACTCTTTGGGGTCGTCTATGCGAAAAGTGTCTTGTTGTACTTCCTTACCGGACATCACTTTGAGCGCGGGGACCGACTGGTTTGCCTGTTCTCCGAGCTGGGCCACTTGTCTCCCAGATTTCTTATTAGTTTGCCTCTTTTCGCGAAATGCAGCCTCCTTCTCCTGCTGCTCCTTATTAGCTGCCATCTGTTGCTGCTCCCTCTTTCGGCGATATGCCGCCTCCTTCTCCAACTTCTCTTCTCTAACTAGCTTGATAATGGTACGATCATAGTCGTCTGGCAAAACAGGCGGCGGTGCCGGCCCTGTCGATATATTTTTCAGAAATTTCCCAACTTTTCCCGGTGGTATTACCTACTTTTGCGGGATCCGTTTCGGTCCCAATTGTCTTTTCACATCAGCTCGCACCGACTCCTCGAGTTCCTCTGGAGTCAAGTCGTAAGATCTCTTTTCAAGAGGCTTTCGCAACTCGCGTTCCTCTCGAATTTCTCGCGGGAAGTTTAAAGCGCACCTCTCTGTATATTTCGACGGGAACTTTAGTTTCTGCGAAACAGAGCACACTCTCTCTTGCTGCGATGCCGCGGGCGATGGACTCGCGCTGGTATCCCGACACTCGTCACGAGGTGGCGGGGATGGATCTTGAGGTGGAGGGATGGATCTTGAGGTGAGGGGGATGGATCATGAGGTGGGGAGTGGGGATCTTTAGGTGGGGAGTGTGGATGATGAGGTGGGGAGTGTGGATCATGAGGCGGGGAGGGTGGATCTTGAGGTGGGGGATTGCTACTCGGAGGAGTCGGTGGCCTTGGCGGCGGCAAGTTTGGAAACTTGATGTATTCCTTCTTCCAGAGAACAATGGACTTCACGGCATCTCCCAATGTCCTCTCGTCGTCTCCTCCTGGAATGTCAAGATTCAGACCAGCATATAACGGCACAATTTCATCCACCCGGACACGAGCATAGCCAGCTGGAATCCCGGCGAGATGGTATCTCGCTCCAGGTTCATTTGGTAAAGCAAAGCCGACCGCCACCTTAAAGGACATGTTCTTCATTGCCATATGTAGATCACATTCTGTCTTCTCCGTGATATCATCCACGGGGTAGTGAGCCGCCGGCGCTTCAAGTTCAGAATGTTCTAGCTGCGTGAAACCCACGCTGCTTTTCCGCTGATCAGATGGGGCGGCTTCGACTTTAGGACTTTCTAGCTGCACATGAGATGCCCTTTGCTGACTTTCCTGCTGCAGCTGCTGCACCTTGTGTTCCAATACCGATAACCGGTCTCTGTCCTCCTTTTTCTTTCTCTCACGGCTTCTATAATTATGAGCGCCTGTCGGAAAACCTTTTTCCCAATTAACTCCGTATCCATAACCTCGTACTCGTCCAACTTTTTCAGGATTCCCGAGTGCGAGTGACAGCTCGTCTTTCTCTCTGTCGACCTTGTACGTTCCATTTCGAACTTGATCTATTGCTTTCTCAAGTTCTCTGGTTATAAACCTAATCTTGTCCTCCCATTTTCCCTGAGGAACAATCTTCCCTGTGGCAGGGTCCAATCCAGCCCCATGCGCGAACAACCAAAATTTGGACCTCTCGGGCCAGGTCGCTGTCTGTGGAATGACCCCGTTATCAAGCAGTTTTGCTTCAAATGCTTCCCACTTAGGCACGTCAGCCTTGTAGCCACCTGCCCCCAAAGTGTGGTGATATATCTTCTTCACAGCATTTAACTTGTTTGTTGCCGACTGGGCCACAGCGGCCTCCGATTCTCTTTGCTTCAGAAATAAGGGCCACTGGTCTTGTAACTTCACTTGTGCTCCAGTGAATACTGGAGTGAATTCTGGATCTTCTTTCTTCCCGTCACAATAATTTCTCCATATAGTTTTCTTGTGGGTTCGGAACTGTTAGGCAGCCTTGCCAAGAGTAAACTCCCTGACTTTCTACTTCCACCGCTCATTTTCTGCCACTTCTGGAGGTAGGGTGACCTTTGTCAAGATCTTGTCCCAAAGCAAATCTTTTGTTTTGTCATCGACATAAGTCCAGGCTTATACCATTCTTGATATGTGATCGGTACCATGTCCCTAACACAAACTCCGATTTGATTTATAAATTTACGGCGGCACTCTAAGGGTTGCATTGGTTCGCCATCAACAGAAACTATGTCGATCACTACCCTTTGACCCTCCTTCATCGGCTTCGTCGGGCCTCATTTCGACACGGCTTTCGACCCTTTCGACCTTTTCGACCCTCTAGATGCGGATGATTTGCTTGTTCCGGAGGGCTAAAAGAAAAAAAAGTTTAGTTAATAACCGCAGGCTCAAATAATTAATACATGTAATGTCATCGATCAACAGAGGCTTAATTAATATACCTCGCCTGAGTTTGTTAATGCCACTTCCTTCTCTACACAAATTTGTTCTTCCTCAACTCCCTCACCGGAATCGTTCAGAAATTGTGAGCTGAAATCATTTAAATTTACCGCATCGTCTTCTTCACCGACAGGCGCGGCTGCACGTCCTGCTATTGTCATACGCATTCGCTCTTCACGCTCCTCTTCTCTAACGCCGAGGCCCGAAAAAAGTGGATCCAATTGCTTTTCACGCTCCTCGTCTCTACCGAAGGTGTCCGGAAAAGTAGGATCCATTTGCTCTTCATGCTCCTCGTCTCTGCCGAAGGCTTCCGGATCCATATATAAAACTCGATGTCCCTGCAATCAATTTTGTAAAAAGAATATGAATATCCATATATAATTTAAGATGACAAAGAACAAATAATTTTATTACATGATTTAAAATGGCACTAATTCAAAATGGCACAATACGAACAAATAACAAATAATTTTAATCTCTACAATTTTGTTGTTTAAGTAATCTCCACATGAATCTCCATATTTTAAAATTAAATGACACTAAAATTCATAGCAATTTTAATCTACACATCTAAAATTTATAGCAATTGTAATCTACACATCTAAAATTCATAGCAATTTTAATCTACACATCTAAAATTCATAGCAATTGTAATCTACACATCTAAAATTCATAGCAATTTTAATCTACACATCTAAAATTCATAGCAATTTTAATCTCCAATGAAAAAATTCATAGCAATTCATAGTATAGCAATCTCCACACATAGTATAGCAAACAATTCATAAAAAATCTTAGCAATTTCATAAAAAAGGCCTCTGCCTAGCCCTCTACCGCACCACGACGGCGGCGGCCTTCAGCGGCGGCGCGGCACAGCCGTGCTCGTACCCAGCAGCATGGCGGCACGGCGTGTCACGGCGACCTGCAGACACGGCCGTGCGAGGGCGGAATCATGCGCGCGGCGCAGCACGGCAACCTGCGAGGCGCGGCGCGGCACGGCGACCTGCGAAACCGAAATCGCGCGCGCGCAACGGTGCCCCGGCCCATCCCGCCACCGCCTCGCGGCCGTGCTCCTAGCCTACCATAGCAACGCCGGAGATCGCGAAGAAAACTCACCTCTTCGATCGGAGGCGAAGCGCCGGGAGGGAAGGGCGACGGTGGGCCGATGCAGCACGGCCAGAGGCAGCCCGAGCCAGGGGATGGGATGGCGCGCGATGGCGGGCGATGATGCAGCAGCATGGGGTGACGGCGGCAGCACAGGAGGGCGGAGCAGCACATCGGGGCAGCGGCGGCGCCACGGGAGTGCGGAGCAGCACTTAGGGGCAGAGGAGGTCAAAATCGAGACTTGTGGAAAATTTGGGGGCGAAACCACCCAAATCGACGCGCAACGGACCTTTGATCCCAGTTCCAGCCACCAACCGGGATCAAAGACCCTTTCATCCCGGTTGGTAACACCAACCGGGACCAAAGGTCTGTCTGGGCCTTGAAAAATTGCGCGCGAAGCCCAGCAGGCCTTTGGTCCCGGTTGGTGTTACCAACCGGGATGAAAGGCCTTTTTTATTTTTTTTCTTGTTTCCTTTTCTTGTTTCTATTTCTGTTTTCTTTTTCTTTTTATATATTGATTTAATTGTTTTTTGTAGTTCTGTTTTCTTTTACATTTTTTTGAATTGTTTATTTAGTTTCTTTTTTATATTTAATTTAAATGTTCCAATATATATATGAAAACCATATCTTTTTCAAAGTTTATTTTTTTAAGCATGCTTAACAACATCCCCACACAGTTACATAAAAGGTTTAATATACATTATTACACATCACAAACAGTTTTCATAAACGGACTTTTCTGGCTCTGAGGCCGTAGGATTAGGGGAACGGTGCCGGGAGGTGCCAGCACCGTTCACGCCCGCCTGGTTATCGCGTGCATGTTTGCGACGGAGGGCACGAGTCATGGAGGATGAGTCTTTCAGCGCCCAAGCCAGCTCAGAATCCTCCTTCGCCTTGAGCTGGCAGGCAGTCCTGGCTCGCTGTACTCGGTCGTCGTGGACGGACTGTAAGGAGGCTTCAATGGCCTCCTGTATCTGTGGCCCGCCGACCTCTTCTCCATGGTCGCTCCAGTTGAAGTCATCGTCGTCGGCATCCTCCTCATCTGGAGGGTGCGCGGCGGCGGCTGGTGGAGGAATGCCGTATGCGGCCGCCGATCCCCACGCCACCCCTGCAGCGTACGCATCCTCGTCGGGGTCGGGGACGTCGGAGCACGCACGCTCGTACGCCCTCCGCACGTCCTCCGGCACCGGAGCAGGAGGCCGGTAGTTGGGCATTCCTCTCCACGCCGGGCTAGTGTTCATACGACGGGATAGGCTCCCGCGGTAGCGCCCAAGCGCGCTCTGCCGAGCACGCTCGACCTCATCCAGAAGGCATTGCGGCGGGCGTGATGGATCCATTTCGTGTATGTGTTCGTTGCTAGGAATGGTGGATTAGGGTGTAACCTGTCGACGACAATACTTATAGACCTCCAGGGCAGCGCTGGGGAGGCCACGCGTGACCAGGACAACGCTTGGGTAGGACACGTACGTGACCAGGGCTGCGCTGTGGGAGGACATGTGGCCAGGGCAGGGATGGGGGAGGACACGATTCGTGACCGCAAAGCCCGCCTTTAGTCCCGGTTGGTAACACCAACCGGGACTGAAGAAGCACACGGATCGTGTGTTTCTTTAAAGCGCTTGTGAGCCGTTGGATCAGGGGTGTGTTTCTTTTAAACGCTTGTGAGCCGTTGGATCAGGGGTGTTTTCTTTTTCGTTCGTGACATGACCCTATATATAGCCCCCTCCTAGACATGTTCGACACTCAGTGTCTACTCCTTGTGTAATCAAAGCATTCGGATTCCCATCATACAGCCCTACGGTGCCTTTGATATGCAGGCACTCACGAGCCACCGTAGGGCTGTATGACGGTGAAACCTTGTGTTTTGTTTCAACTTTCAGAACACAGTTACATAAAAGGTTTAATACATTATTACACAATCTTCTTCTACTTTCTACCCGTCACTTTCTTCTGATTGCGCCGTAGCCATGGACAAGCTTCTCCATTTAACACGAGACTTGGGTCAATTTTCACTGCGAAGGGCCGGATTTCTTCAAAATTGTTGTAATCTTCTGACATGTCTGTCTTGTCTTCCTCTCCCACGATAGTTCTTTTCCCTGTAAGAACTATGTGACGCTTTGGCTCATCATATGATGTCTTCGCTTGCTTATCTTATCTTTTTTTTGTTCTAGAAGACATGTCCTTCACATAGAAAACCTGCCACGTCTTTGGCTAGTACGAATGGTTCATTGTCGTACCCAAGATTCTTGAGATCCACTATAGTCATTCCGTACTGCGGGTCTACGTTTACCCCGCCATCCAGGTTGTACCATTTGCACCGGAACAAAGGTACCTTGAAAGAAGGTCCGTAGTCAAGTTCCCATATCTGCTCTATGTAACCATAATATGTGTCCTTTGTCCCATTGTTGTTTGATGCATCAAAGCGGACACCACTGTTTTGGTTGGTGCTCTTTTTATCTTGGTCGGTGTAAAATATTCCCATTTATCTCGTACCCTTGAAAAGCCAATATACTCGAAGATGGTCCTCTGGCCAACAAGTTTAGCTGTTCTTCAACAGTGTTGTCATTAATGAGACGTGTGTGTAACCACCCGCAGAAAGTCTTCATGTGTTCTTTTTCAATGCATTCTTCAGCCATTAATGAGCGTAAAGTATTCTTGTGTTCCTCGATATACGGAGCCACCAAGGTCGAATTATGTAGAACTGTGTAGTGTGCTCGATTGAAAGAATCCCAGTCAGATAATATTTGTTTCTTTCCTAGTGTTCCTTTTCCACGCAATCTCCCCTCATGGCGCGATTGAGGAACACCGACCGGGTTAAGGTCAGGAATAAAGTCAACACAAAACTCAATGACCTCCTCTGTTCCATAACCCTTGGAGATGCTTCCTTCAGGCCTAGCACGGTTATGAACGTATTTCTTTAAGACTCCCATGAACCTCTCGAAGGGGAACATGTTGTGTAGAAATACAGGACCGAGAACTTGAATCTCTTCGACTAGGTGAACTATGAGGTGCGTCATAATATTGAAGAAGGATGGTGGGAACACCAACTCGAAGCTGACAAGACATTGAACAACATCCTTCTGTAAAGTTCCTAGAGTTAATGGATTGATCACCTTCTGAGAAATTGCATTGAGGAATGAACATAGCTTCACAATGGGTAGTCGAACATTTTCCGGTAGAAGCCCCCTCAATGCAACCGGTAGTAATTGTGTCATAATCACATGGCAGTCATGAGACTTTAGGTTTTGGAACTTTTTCTCTGCCATGTTTATTATTCCCTTTACATTCGACGAGAAGCCAGACGGGACCTTGATACTGTTCAGGACTTCAAAAAAGATCTCCTTCTCTTCTCTGGTAAGAGCGTAGCTGGCAGGACCTTGATACTTCTCTGGATTAAGGTGGTCGTCTTTCGTCTTCTCGTGCATATGTTGATGGTTCAGTCGTGCATCCGGTGTATCTTTCGTCTTCCCATACACGCCCAAGAAGCTTAGCAGGTTCACGCAAAGATTTTTCGTCACGTGCATCACGTCGATTGCAGAGCGAACCTCTAGGATTTTCCAATAGGGTAACTCCCAAAATATAGATTTCTTTTTCCACAAGGGTACGCGCTTGTTGGCGTCTTTCGGAACAGATAGACTGCCAGGACCCTTTCCAAAGATTACTTCTAAATCCTTGACCATCTCATATATAGCATCACCATCAGGGCAGGTAGGCTTCGTCCGGTTATCAGCCTCACATTTGAAATGCTTGCCTTTCTTTCTTACGGGATGTAGAGGTGGAAGAAATCGACGATGACCTGGGTACACATTCTTGTTACCTACATATATACTTTCAGTCTTATCTAACAGTGCGTGCATGCATTGTATCCCTTGTTTGACTGTCCTGAAATGTTACTAAGAGCAGGCCAATCATTGATGGTTACAAACAACAACGCTCGTAGGTCAAATGGCTCTTGTTTGTGCTCATCCCACACACGTACCCCTTCGTCACGCCACAACTCTAAAAGTTCTTCAACCAATGGCCTCAGGTACACATCAATGTCGTTGCCGGGTTGCTTCGGACCTTGGATGAGCACTGGCATCATAATAAACTTCCGCTTCATGCACAACCAAGGAGGAAGGTTATACATACATAGAGTCACAGGCCAGGTGCTATGACTGGAGCTCTGTTCCCCGAAAGGATTAAAGCCATCTGTACTTAGACCAAATCTTATGTTCCTAGCGTCATCTGCAAACGTCTTGAACGTCCTGTCGATTTTTCGCCACTGCGACCCATCAGCGGGGTGTCTCAGCATCAGGTCTTTCTTACGGTCTTCTTTGTGCCATCGTAACAACTTTGCATGCTCTTTGTTTTGGAACAAACGTTTCAACCGTGGTATTATAGGAGCATACCACATCACCTTGGCAGGAACCCTCTTCCTGGGGCACGGATCGCCCTCAACATCACCAGGGTCATCTCACCTTATCTTGTACCGCAATGCACCGCATATCGGGCACACATTCAAATGCTCGTACTTCTCACCGCGATAGAGGATGCAGTCATTGATGCATGCATGTATCTTCTGCACCTCTAATCCTAGAGGGCACACAATCTTCTTTGCTTCGTACGTACTGGGGGGCAATACGTTATCCCTTGGAAGCATCTTCTTTATTATTTTCAGCAAATCCTCAAATCCCCTGTCAGTTGTACCATTCTCTGCCTTCCATTGCAGCAATTCCAGCGTGGTACCAAGCTTCTTCTGGCCATCTTCGCAATTTGGGTACAACAATTTTTTGTGATCCTCTAACATGCTATCCAACTTCGACCTCTCGTTTTCACTTCCGCTGTTTATCCGTGCATCAAGAATGGCCCGACCAAAATCATCATTGGGCTCATCATCATTGGGCTCATTATCATTGGGCTCTTCTTCAGCAGTGTCTTCCCCCATTGGAGTATCACAGGCTTAAGTGAACGTAGGATAGTTGTCGTTATCCTCTTCCTCTTCATTTTCTTCCATCATAACCCCTTTTTCTCCGTGCTTGGTCCAACAATTATAGTCGGGCATGAAACCAGAAGTTATCAGGTGGAAGTGAATGCGATCTGTGTTAGAGTAATCCCGTGTATTCTTGCAGACACTACATGGACAAGAAATAAAACCACTCGACGGCTGTTTTTATTAGCCACCTTGAGAAAACTATGCATGCCATTGATAAAGTCGACACTGCGGTGGTCACTGTACATCCATTGCCGGCTCATCTGCATTATATAAATATATCAAAAACCATTACACTACATCATAAATATATAATACTGGCCAAATTAATTAATACAAGTTCATCACATTAAACCAAAGTAGAGTAGTGCCCAAATGTAATACATAGTTCTCACGAAACATACATCAATTGAAACTAACATACAACTAACTAAAGAATTTAAATCCAACAACAAATGCGATCAGAATCGCAACTAAGGTAACTATTGAACCAACAGCATAATGATACCAAGCCTCTTGACTAATGGCATAATTTCTAATCTTTTTAAGCTTCAAGCGCATTGCATCCATCTTCATCTCGTGAGCAGCGGCGATGTCGGCAATCTCGACCCCTTGAGCATCAACGATGTCGGCAATCTCGAGCCCATGAACATCAACGATCACGGCAATCTTCAAGTCCAATTCCATCTTCTCGTCTAGGCGTTGGAGACGAAGATCTTCACTTATCTTCAATTTTGCTTTCAAATCGTCATTTTCTTTTTTAAAAAACTCGACAATAGGGTCGGTTGGAATTTCCGGTTCAACTACCTCCTAGATAAAAATTTATCTATGTCAAGTTGGTCGGGCATGATTGTGATAAACACAAAACGAAACAAATAGTTATGAAAATATACCACATCTGAATCATAGACCGGACGAGGGCCGACGGGGACGGATATCAAAACCATGACACTATACATATAGAAAAACATAAGAAATTATACAAGAAATAACTGTGCATTTAAATCATACAAGTAACTGTTTTAAAAATAAAAGATAAAAAAGAGGCTCACTGAAGTGGTGCCGGTGACGGGACGATGCGGCCTATCGACGGCGGTGAGGACGGGACAACACTAAAATCCACAAATAATAAATTAATTTGAGCTCAGAATGCACATAAAAATGAACTCTCTAGCTTCGGCATTTCATCAAACACCTTGCTAGCACTACAAAAATGAAATGAGCTAAACTAGCAATGAAATGAGCTAAAGTTGCAACGCCGGAGGAAAGAATGATGTTGCTAACCTTTGAATAGATGGGGTGCCTTCAATCCTCACAAACGGTGCAAAAAAATGGGGATTAATTTGAGTGGGAGAGAGGAAATGGAGGAGAAAATGGTGATGAACTCGAGCTCCAAAATGAGGAGCTCGGGTGGAAGAAGATGATATAGCAGGGGAGACCCTTTGGTCCTGGTTTGTAACACGAACCGAGACCAAAGGTCCCCTGCCAGAGGGGCCTAGCGCTGCGACGCATGTGCGCGCATGTGAAGACCCTTTGATCCCGGTTCGTGTCACGAACCGGGACCAAAGGTCCCAACCGACCCGGGATCAATGCCCACGGGCGCCATGACGACTCGACCCGGGATCAATGGTGCATTGATCCCGGGTTATAATTCGGCCGGGACCAAAGCTCCGGATGGATGGCCATGTTTCTACTAGTGAGACCCTCGCAGCTGGCCGTCGACTTGGTAGCGCACGCGCACAGCTCCGGTGAAAACTTGTCCTTCATGCCGGTCATCGTATGTGGATCTACTCTGCCTCACCGAGGGATCCTTTTGATTCTATCGAGTTAGGGCCGGGGCTGGATCTCCTAGGCTCAGGCAAACCCTAGCTATATCGCTGCCGAGTTGATCGGAACGGAAACGGATCCATCTCCTCCCGGCCCGGACTCGTATTGATTCCTTTGTTCTTTTTCTAGTACTAGTACACATGTACGTGCGTGTTGCACGTCTGTAAAATCGATTAAAAACAATTGGTGTCAGCCGATATAAAATCAACAAAAACATTCAGACTTTCAATACCAGTGATAGAAAATCGTTTTGCATTTTTTATTAGTGAACCGTCGAGCAGGGCATGGGTATCTGTGTTTTGATACTCCCTCCGTGTCAAAATACAAGGCGCCCTATTTTTAAGGTGGTCTTTGAGATTCAACTTTGACCACCAATATATGACAATATATAATGAATGAGAATGTATATATGGTACCGTTGGATTCGTCTTGCAATTTTTTTAATTTCATATATCTTTATAATAAATTTGGGTACATATTATAAGTACAAATCATGGTCAAAGTTATACGGCGTTGACCAGCGAAATTACAGGGCGCCTTGTATTTTGAGACGGAGGGAGTATTTAGGAACAATGACACATATAACTGAGTCAACACGAGTTTGCACGACTTCAGTCGCTAGAGTGACACATTTAACTGACTTCAGGTTAAACGGACTTTTCATCGGAAACTAGCTTAGATGCCTACTGGTCGTAGATCGATCGACATTATTAATAGAGTTAAAGGCTTGAGGGGTCACGAAGTTGCCACGGATGAGCGCATTGGTCACGAACTTATAATGTGCTAAATTTTGGTCACGTTTTTGTGTGTAAGAGCCTCGTTAGTCACTCCGTCAAAATGAGTGTTAAATCGCTGACGTGGCAGATTATTTTTACAAAATACACCTTATAATTTTTCTTCGTCGCATTTATTTGTCCCATGGAGAAAATCTTAGCCAGACATTTTGTCGAACATGACACATGCAACTTAACCTACTACGCCATTACCAGCACGTGGCCGGATGAAGCAGCGGGCGGCGAGCTCGGGGCGGGCGGAGAAGCTGCAGAAGCTCCTGGCACTGACGGGGCTGGCGCAGTGCTGCTCTGAGCCGGGGCTGGCGTGGTGCTTGCTCGATTCACGGGGGCGGACCTTCTGCTGGTCCGCAAGGCCGCGCGCGGGGCTCTTCTTCGAGCCACTCTGCCTGGCGCGGTGCTGGCGTGACCCTCCGAAATGTCTGGGAGCTCCACGATGTAAAGTATGTCGTCTACGCGGAAGATTGGAGCCGGCCCTCGTCAATCCCTTCGTGTACACGCCGTTCTCGCGCGGGCGGGACCTTCGGCCACCATGGCCGCGAGGGCTGCTCCTTTCTCGGCCCTCCGTGCACGCCCACACCTTGAATCTACTCTACAGGCACAGCCACAGCCACACACTCAGGCACGCCAGGTCGCACCGCTGATCTGCACTATGCCGGCAAGCACACACACGGCAGAGTTGGCACCGCTGCTCTGCACTCTGCCGGTTTTTCAGTAGGACGGATAGGTGCGAAGAAGAAAAAATGTAGGGTGTATTTTGTAAAAAATAATCTGCCACGTCAGCAACTTAACGTTCATTTTAACGGAGTGACTAACAGGGCTCTTACACACAACTATGTGACCAAAATTTAGTATTTTTTGAGTTCGTGACCAATGCGCTCATCCGTGGCAACTTCGTGATCCCTCAGGGGTTTAACTCTTATTAATAAGACATACTCTGCAAAAAGTTCATTGCGTGTTGTGTTCATTCCCTCGCGGATAATGTTGGAATTCATAGTACTCTTATGCAACTGCATCTTTTGGTTATAAAATCTACTTTAACTTATGGAAATTATAGACGATGCCGACCTGATATAATCTAATCCAATATACATGTATTCTAAACCAAACATGTGCAAACCAAGTCGAAATCGACAAAATATCTGGCATTGAGTAGTGATTAAAAGCTGTAGGCGACTGACAAAATCTGTATACACGCGATCGTTCCAGCATACTAGTTGAATTTCAGGGCGGCGTCACGCCGCGCCCTTTGCGAGAATTTTAAGCAGAGTGAAATAAAAAGGAGAAGCGTCCTTTGCGAGAATTTTAGGCAGAGTGAAATAAAAAGGATAAGAACAACATCTACATGGATAGATGAAAGAGAGGTAGCTCTAAGTTTCCGGCTGATGCTCTTGTCATTGGAAGCTACATAACAACGACGATGCAATTTTCAGGTTATAAACACTGCTAAGAAAACAAAATGCTAATGAGTGCAAGTACGCTTTCAATTAGTAATAATTGGCTAGAAATCTGAATCTTATTTGGACCTCACAGTAGGGATCAAAAATATAAGAAATGCATTGAAACTACATGATCAGATAAACCATAGATACATCAAGGGGCCAGGAATAGTTGATTTGCTTCATTTCAATATATACCAAGGGAACAAAATATTCTCTCGGAGCATATCCATCAAACAAATACAGCCAAAAGTTCCAACAAAAAAATAGCACACCTGCAGTAGAGCCAGCAAGGAAGTACATTAGAAATGGTCAGCGACAATGGAAAGTGCATGTGTTGTCCCATGCGTGGTTTTGTTAATTAATGACAATCCTTATGAACAAATGTCTACATTAAGATATTCTTATAGATCTTGTCCATGGGAAAATATAGGAGTTCATGTGTTGGACTCTTGAAGATGACATGATGACCAATGCTCTATTCAAGGGTTTATATGAAGAATGGTCATGTGTAGAGTTGAGCTCATTGCAAGTATGGCTTGGAAAAGAAGATTGAGTGAACAATCAGGTTTACCCCCAAGCCATCATACATATCAAGAGAAGTAGATGAAGTGCAAGTTCAATATGATGCATCTCGGAAGATATCATTTGATTGAAGCTTGCAAAGGAGACATGAAGACGGAGCTTAGCGAGGCCCTCCCATAATGGAGTATGGGGGAGCATTTGGAGAAGTCTTCATCAAGCATGTGCTAGCAAGCACAATCAAGAAATGTGCTCCAACTTGAGAGAGTCAAGATCATCATCATCGAGCTCAAGTGGAATGCGCAAGGCAAAGGTATGATCTTGATAGGTTTTCTATTTTACCGGTCTCATGTTGTTAGTGGGTGACCGGGTTTTAGGATAAACGGCGTACTATCAAGAGGGCTCTCAAGTGAGTAACTTGATCGCATCTTTGTGGAGAGCTCAAACCTTTGCATACTTGGCATTTGATCTTTCTTGGTTCTTATGTGGCTTTTCTCCTGGTTGGGTTTTGGTGCTTGTCGTGATCTTCATGACAAGCCCAAGTTCTTCGAAAACGGATTTCTTATGGAAAACTTGTTACGTTTTCGTGTTGGAAATATTATCGGTTTATCCTTGAGTAAAGTTCCACACCTTCTAATGTGTGCCAACTTAACTCTATTTATGGTTCTTAATATTTCCACTTTTTGTAGAAAAGCTCTTGTCGTTATCTTTCCAACAAAGTTGGTTTCATCTCATTTGGAGTTTTCTCGCAAAAAGTTATTGGTTTTCTAGTTTTGCTGGTTTTCCAGGCCGGAGTCTCCGGTGTGTCCCAATCGGAGTCTCCGGTCCTTGGGTTCTCAGTCGAAAAGGGTTTGGAGGTTCTGCTCCTTGCCTAGGCCGGAGTATCTGGCCCTTGGGCCGGAGTCTCCGCCCCTGGTCCGGAGTCTACGGCCCCTGTGGCCGGAATATCTGCCCGAGCTGCTCCGTGACTCAATGTGGTTCAGCTCCTGGCCTAGACCGGAGTATCCGGTCCTTGGGCCGGATTATCCGGTGCAGGCCGGAGTCTCCGGTCACTTAGGCCGGAGTCTCCGGTCACTTAGGCCGGAGTCTCCGGTGTGAAGCTGGCTGCAACGGCTCTTTTTCTGGGAGAGGTATAAATACCCCTCCACCTACCTCCAGCCAGCCAGCTCTACCCAGCAAGATTTGCTTTCTCTCTCCTTCATTGTTGCAAGCTTATTTCTTCAATATCTCCCAATCCCTCCACCCAAACTCTTTGATCTTTGGAGGATTGAAGGAGAAGACCTAGATCTACATTTCCACCAACCCATATGTAACATCCCAAGTTTTTCAAAAAGTTGAAAAATTAGAAAAATTTAAAACTTTTGAAAACTATTATGTATTTTGCTTTGAAAAGAAAATTCATGCATACATTCATCATCATATAGCATTGTTTGCATTTGATTATTTCAAAAGTGGGAAATAAAATTCCACTTGAAAACATATTTAAGAAAATATATTAGTAGAGCATTTATGCTCTACATTTCTTTTGACTTTTATGAATTGTTTTGTTGATGTTGCTTGTGAATTGTTTATATCTGTTGAAATATATATATTTTGTAAATGTTTATCTTGTGGTATTTAAGTTTTACTTAAGCCACATTTGATTGTTTTAAAACCTATTTTAACTTTTGACATCAAGTGTCATATTGATTATTAAAAACCTAGTTTGGAAATCAAAATGATTTCTATTTGAAAAAGTGTGTTTGGTTGTGAATTGTTTGTATGTATGGAGAATTATTCCATTACTTACCTATTCTCTATTTTCAAGTTTTATAGTTTTGCCTTTGAAGGAATTTATAAAACCCTATAGTTTTAAATGGCATTATTATGTCCAAAATTCAACTAAACACATTCCAAAAATTTTGTTTTGGAAAAAGGGTTTTGAAGGTTTCATTAGAAAGGTTTGAATTTTACAAAATTTTAGAAATTGGTTTGAGTCGATTTGGACATTTATTTTAAAAGATATGAATTTTTGAAAGAAAAGGGATTTTAAAATTATTTTGTTTTATGACGTCATTGCTGACGTCATCGTCGTGTTCATCACGGTTTCCTTCCCCGAACCCTAACCAAATCCTAACGGAAATCCGCCCGATTTGTTGCGAGATTCTTCCGGGCCCCTTGCCCATATAAACCCCACGTCCGCCGCAGCGTTTTGCCCCACAAACCCTAGCATCTCCGCCCCCAGGCTGCCCACAATCGCTCGCCGGAGTCAAGCCTTGCCGCCGCCGTCTTCAGCAATTTTCGGCGAGACCAAGGGTTCCCTCCGCCTCCCTTTTGTCCCCCTCTTTTCCCCGTGTCCTGGCGCATGTACTGAGCCTTGATCGATTTTGTTTGAGCAGCGCAGCGCTGAGAGCAAGCTCGGCCAAAACTCGCCGCCTCCGACGGGACCCCGGCCACGCCCCATCGCCGCCCAAGGACGCAATCGACGACGACGTAACCTCCATCGTCTTCCCCGCGCCGCACCGCACATCTACGTCGTCATCCCGAGCCAGGAGGACCACCGGAGCGCCAACGCCGTCCACGCCCGAGTCGCCGGCCACCGCAACTCCATACTCCGGCGACTTCCGCAGCCAGGTATGGGTCAACGCTTCGTAGTCGTCCGATCTATTTTAAACGCGCGGGATTAGATCCCTTTGATCGAAGGGGTATCAACAGATCTCAGCCGTCAGATCTAGATCCAACGTCACAGATCTATTCACTTAACCACGTCAGCATCCAGTCAGCACAGCTCCGCACCAACCAGAGGACGCCACGTGGCCCAGGGACTCCAGCGTGAGGATCTTTTCTGTTTTCATTACAATTTAGCCCTGCGTATCACGGATAGGTCCCTGCAAATTAGATTCATTATTAATTTTTTACTCGTTTATCCAAATTTTATGAAAAATATATTTTTGGAAAGCTTATGATGTGTAGAAACTTTTGGTATGCTTATTTTGAGGTTTTGCCGAAATTAAATTAGTTAAATTTTAAAAGTTGTTTAAATAGTATTTTGGCTATAATTTGGGTTTAAAAATAGATTTTTGAGCAAACTCTTTTGCTATAGTTTTGTATGCCTAAGTATTGGCCGTAGGAATACTCTATTATTTTTATAAAATTATTTTCAATGATTTTGAGTAAATATTGATTTAATGCTTTTAAGTGTTATTTTAAATAAATAAAATGCATTAAAAATTATTTTATTCATATATTCGAGTTATAAAATAACTTAGTAGTATTTTGGAGACTTTACTTGGCTAAAGTACTTAGAAGTATTTTTCCTCTCCAAACAAAGTATTTTCTTCCTTAGAAAATATTTGACAAGTATTTTGACAAACACTTTTCCTTAGAAATATTTAGCATCTCTTATGTTGTTGACTTTTCCTTAGAGTTTATTTGTGACTTGTTGTTTTACCCTTGGTCCTTAGTTATTTTTGGACCATATTACTTGCTTGCATTCCTTAGAGCATTTTTCATAGGCATGGCATGCATGTTAAGTCCTTAGCATTATTTGTGTACATCTTACATGACTTCCTCCTTAGAAATTTTGAGGATGCATGTTAGCTCGTTTTAACCCTCCTAGTCAAAACCACTAAGTTGGAATTAGTGGAAACAATGAAGACCAATGAAGATTACAATTGTCATCCTCTGGAAGTTCAACATGAAGCTAGAAGAAAAATGAAGGACTTAGCAAGGAAACAAGACCCCAGAAGCATCTCCAAGAAGAAAGTACTTAGAAGAAATCAAGAGGAAGTTCATGAAGACCAACCACCTACATTCTCTAAGTCTTCCTTCCCTTCCTCTCTTTTCTTCCTTCTTCTCTTAAACTTCTTGGTGAATATTCTACAATCAAGACCAACCTTGATGCTGCCAAGTCTTCAGAACCATCAAGTCTACAAAGTGCAATGAAGTCATCGCATCAAGGAAAGCTACAAGGAAGCAATGAGAAGATTCTTGGAAGACCAACTACTTTATTTCTATCTTTGATTTCTTTCTTTTTGTCTCACTTTGGACATAGACCAAATCCTAGGGTTTAAGACTAAGTCCCTAAAAGTGCTAATTGAAGACCAAACTTGTGAAGACTTGGAGTAGCTTTACAACTTTTCAAGTTGTTGTTTTATCAAGTTTATTTTGCTTGACCTTGACCTTGCCTTAGCCAAATGGGATATTGTTATTTTATTGTCTTTCCCTTATTTTGTTTGCATGTCTTTCATACTATAATTATTGTGTCATCCTGCATCTCATGCATATCATATTTTTCTAAGTGTTGCATTTATGATTGTATGTTTATTTGTGATTTTGTTTGACTTGTTAGAAATTCCGGAGAGAGACGAAAGTGGTTGCAACTGCTACTACTACACTTCTGTTTGCCAAGGCAAGTGGCACACCCCCATGAAATTTTCCTAAGTATTTTATATGCATTACTTAGTGTATTTCTTTATATGCATGTGTTGGATAGTATTATTGCTATATGCTAAAACCACCATACCTTTACACTAGTTGTGTCTAGAACCCCCAATGATAACCTAGTAGAATTATTGGTGCTATGCAAATTCTTTTACTGAATGCTTAAAATTCTATTAAGTTAATTTACCACCTGGGTGGATTTGGGCTTGCAAGGCTGAAAGAGTTGAGTGTTTATTCACTTGTGGATTGCCACCCAGGGTATTAAAGGGACCAAAGTTTTCTCTAAGTGAAGATGCTTCCAGTGCAGCCACTTGGTATTATGGCTCTGCCTTGACTGAGTAAGTTCTAGGAACCTGATTCTGGCACGTCTCAGTAGATGAATATCTTTGGGTCTGCCCAGAGGAACAGGGGACTGTTTCCCAAAGGTCTCGTCTCAACTCTCTCCTTTTCCTTAGCACAAATTGAGTGTTTGAGGATAGTTTGGGTTTGTTGGGTCTCGTGGTGAAAGTGCACAACCTCTCGAGAGTGTAAAAACTAAGTATACTTAGCCGTGTCCCCGGTTACGGACAATTCAAGCAGCTGATCAAGGATGGCAATGGAGGCTCCCAATATTCCAAATTCTTAAGTTAAAATTTTGAAGGTTGGACAAAGGTAGACAAGAGGGTGGTTTTCATGCCATGCCTGTTTTGACAAAAGAAAAGTGTTTTATAAAGAAATAGGAAAAATTGGCTTTATGCAAATTAGCCTTGAAATCCACCAGCTAAATATGCATATAGGTTATTAGAGTTATTCCATTAAGTGTCCACATAGTGTCACTTGTCAGATCCATTTTTAAATGGTATCTGACCCACTCTGTTGCAAAATTTTATTTGTTGCAGATTGTTCTGACGACAAGTGAGTTTCGTTACGGGTTTCGAGTCTGCAACCAACATGTTTTTCGCCAGTGGCACATGCTAAGGATGAGGACTCCATGAAGATTATTATTTCCGCTGATTTACTCTTTCAAAGCTAGCTTCGTGCTATGCAATTTGTAAAGGATATTTTCCTAAGTACCGGATCCCCGTGTAATAATTGATACAAAGTTGTGATATTTCATCTTAGACTGTGTGTGCAAATGAATCGATCCAGGGGTTTGCACTATACACAGGTACCTTGCCATTTTCTAAGTGCAGGTACGCTACAGATGGTATCAGAGCACTGTGTTGCCTGTAGGTTCGAAACCCTAAGTCTGGTTAGAAATAAGAAAGCCCATAGGACAAAACTTTATTTGCTTTTTGTCTAAAAACTTTTGATATCATTCTTGTAACTTCTTAACTATTTGCGTTCTAAATGCCTTCTCTTATTTATAGATGTCCCGCCTCCTGGAATCACTCAAGAAGGGTCCAACAATGACCATGACCTTGGAATGCGAGACTGAGTTTCCAAAAGCCTTGAAGGACCTCATGTTGAGCATGGGAATTGAAGGAGCAGCCGTCTACAAAGGTTTTCCATTCATGGGTGAAGGCCAAGAGTACTGGTGGGTGCAACTCCATCTATACAAGAACAAAGATGATGACCACAAGACCGAAGGTTGCTGCATGTTCACAAACCCAATAATTCGAACATCATTCTTTGATTCAGCCAGAAGTGCAGCTTGGGAGGCCATCAAACACCTTGGAAGAAGACTTCGATTCAGACTCCACAACACCCAGAAGTACCTTGATGAACTGAAGGAAATAGAGGAAGAACTCGATGCACTCAAGAAGAAGATAGAATAGAACCCCTTATGTTTTAGAATAAAGAAACCATGTTGATGTATTGACCTATCAAACTTGTGGAATGGCAGTACTATCATATGTTTTCCCCATAACCTAGGTGTACTTCGATCCAAAAATGACTAGTTGGTTTTCTCAAAACTTTGTGAGTGTTTATCATGTTTGTGTCAAATTTGCTTGTATGGGTAGGAATAATTCTTCTAGATCTGTCTATCTTTTACTCATCTCTGCTAAACCCAAACAGATGCCTCACCAGAGCCCCAACGTTGATGTGAAGACAATGACAAATCAAATAATAGAAGCACAGAATCAGTTGAGCTTGTTAATGAACCGAAACCAAGAAGACACCAAGGACATTCCAGCACCACCTCCATCGCAAGTGGATATGCTGATCAAATTCTTGAAGCTTAGACCAAAGAAATTCTCAAGTACTACTGAACCTATTTTGGCTGATGATTGGCTACGTTCAGTAAATAAGGATTTAGTCACAATTGGATGCACAGATGCTGAGAAGGTTATATTCATGGCATATCTACTGGAAGGACCTGCAGCAAACTGGTGGGATAGCTACCAGATCACTTACCCCATTGAAGGGATGACATGGGAATTGTTCCAAGAAGGATTTCGTGATGAACATATTTCATCAGGAGTGATGAAACTGAAGAGGGAGGAATTTCTCGACCTTCGACTAGGCGACCGAACTATAGATGAATACCTAAATGAGTTCAACAATCTAGCGCGCTATGCACCGGATGATGTTGATACAGATGATAAAAGGAGGAAGAGATTTCTAAATGGTCTGGATGGCAAATTATCCATTTATTTAACAATTGCCCATGCCCCTGACTACCAGTCACTAGTTAACCAAGCTATAGTCCTGGAAAGTAAACGGAAGCAATATGCAAACAAGAAGAGAAAGCAGAAATTGGAAAACCATCGCTCAGCATCACAACATGATTGGAGCACTTCACATGAGGAACATGTTCGTTTTGAGTTCAACCACCATGAAGACCATAACCACCATTATCGTAATATTAATGAACAGGACTTGCATGGAGAGGATGACCACCACCTCAACCATGGTCACCATAGCCCCGCTCATACTGAAGAAGTTTATGACCTTGACGATAAGCACCTCATGAGAGAAAATAGTAGTCAGAATCTCCACCCAAAACCCAATAAGAAGGACCTCAGTCAGGTAGAGTGTTTCAAATGCAAGAAAATGGGACACTACTCCCGAAGCTGTCCAGAAAAGAAGACTGGCAATGGGACCAAGCCAATTCAGTTTCGAAAGGGGCATGTGTTTTCTATAAACATAGAGAGAGTTCTCAAGAAACCAGACCCAGTTATTGAAGGATTGATGATCAACTCTTATCCTGCCTTAGTACTCTTTGATATTGAAGCAACACATTCATTCATATAAAAGGACTTTGTGAGTAAAAATAAGATCCCAAATCGAGGACTTAGGTGACCCCTCAGGGTAAGCTCTACAGAAGGAAAAATGCCAGCAAACACTGTATGCCAGAACGTGACTTTGGGAATGGAGACACATAATTTCCCAAGCGAGTTGTTTGTGTTGGACCTGCAGGGCTTTGATATAATCTTAGGCAAGGACTAGATATCCAAATATGATGGTCAGATTGATCAAGCCGACAAAGCGGTCACACTCACCACACCAGATAAAAGACGGATCAGATATCAATGTAAAACCAGAAATGAAGACACCCAGAGAAACTTCAGGAGGAGTTTAGCCAAGTAGGACTAGAGTCAATGTAATGATGATAAGGTTGTAATAATTGCCATTGGAATTTTAATACCAACACAGATCTCTTTTAAAGGTGGTAGCCACCGAGTTATCCCAGTCACAACCTTTTTGCTAGCCTTCCCGAATCTCGGGACGAGATTCCTTTTAAGGGTGGTAGTATGTAACATCCCAAGTTTTTCAAAAAGTTGAAAAATCAGAAAAATTTAAAACTTTTGAAAACTATTATGTA
Organism: Poa pratensis; assembly: GCA_947311845.1. Lineage (NCBI taxonomy): Eukaryota > Viridiplantae > Streptophyta > Magnoliopsida > Poales > Poaceae > Poa > Poa pratensis. Next base: position 65,356,520 of record CAMZMU010000074.1, read on the forward strand.
TTTTGCTTTGAAAAGAAAATTCATGCATACATTCATCATCATATAGCATTGTTTGCATTTGATTATTTCAAAAGTGGGAAATAAATTTCCACTTGAAAACATATTTAAGAAAATATATTAGTAGAGCATTTGTGCTCTACATTTCTTTTGACTTTTATGAATTGTTTTGTTGATGTTGCTTGTGAATTGTTTATATCTGTTGAAATATATATATTTTGCAAATGTTTATCTTGTGGTATTTAAGTTTTACTTAAGCCACATTTGATTGTTTTAAAACCTATTTTAACTTTTGACATCAAGTGTCATATTGATTATTAAAAACCTAGTTTGGAAATCAAAATGATTTCTATTTGAAAAAAGTGTGTTTGGTTGTGAATTGTTTGTATGTATGTAGAATTATTCCATTACTTACCTATTCTCTATTTTCAAGTTTTATAGTTTTGCCTTTGAAGGAATTTATAAAACCCAATAGTTTTAAATGGCATTATTATGTCCAAAATTCAACTAAACACATTCAATTTTTTTTTTGGAAAAAGGGTTTTGAAGGTTTCATTAGAAAGGTTTGAATTTTACAAAAATTTTGAAATTGGTTTGAGTCCATTTGGACATTTATTTTAAAAGATATGAATTTTTGAAAGAAAAGGGATTTAAAAATTATTTTGTTTTATGACGTCATTGCTGACGTCATCGTCGTGTTCATCACGGTTTCCTTCCCCGAACCCTAACCAAATCCTAACGGAAATCCGCCCGATTTGTTGCGAGATTCTTCCGGGCCCCCTGCCCATATAAACCCCACGTCCGCCGCAGCGTTTTGCCCCATGAACCCTAGCATCTCCGCCCCTAGGCTGCCCACAATCGCTCGCCGGAGTCAAGCCTTGCCGCCGCCATCTTCAGCAATTTCCGGCGAGACCAAGGGTTCCCTCCGCCTCCCTTTTGTCCCCCCTCTTTTCCCCGTGTCCTGGCGCATGTACTGAGCCTTGATCGATTTTGTTTGAGCAGCGCAACGATGAGAGCAAGCTCGACCAAAACTCGCCGCCTCCGACGGGACCCGGCCACACCCCATCGCTGCCCAAGGACGCAATCGATGACGACGTAACCTCCATCGTCTTCCCCGCGCCGCACCGCACATCTACGTCGTCATCCCGAGCCAGGAGGACCACCGGAGCGCCAACGCCGTCCACGCCCGAGTCACCGGCCACCGCAACTCCATACTCCGGCGACTTCCGTAGCCAGGTATGGGTCAACGCCCCGTAGCCGTCCGATCTATTTTAAGCGCGCATGATTAGATTTCTTAGATCGATGGGGTATCAACAGATCTCAGCCGTCAGATCTAGATCCAACGTCACAGATCTATTCACTTAACCACGTCAGCATCCAGTCAGCGCAGCTCCGCACCAACCAGAGGACGCCACGTGGCCCAGGGACTCCAGCGCGAGGATCTTTTCTGTTTTCTTTACAATTTAGCCCTGTGTATCATGGATAGGTCCCTGCAAATTAGATTCATTATTAATTTTTACTCGTTTATCCAAATTTTATGAAAAATATATTTTTGGAAAGCTTATGATGTGTAGAAACTTTTGGTATGCTTATTTTGAGGTTTTGCCGAAATTAAATTAGTTAAATTTTCAAAGTTGTTTAAATAGTATTTTGGCTATAATTTTAGTTTAAAAATAGATTTTTGAGCAAACTGTTTTGCTATAGTTTTTTATGCCTAAGTATTGGCCGTAGGAATACTCTATTATTTTTGTAAAATTATTTTCAATGATTTTGAGTAAATATTGATTTAATGCTTTTAAGTGTTATTTTAAATAAATAAAATGCATTAAAAATTATTTTATTCATATATCCGAGTTATAAACTAAATTAGTAGTATTTTGGAGACTTTACTTGGCTAAAGTACTTAGAAGTATTTTTCCTCTCCAAACAAAGTATTTTCTTCCTTAGAAAATATTTGACAAGTATTTTGACAAACACTTTTCCTTAGAAATATTTAGCATCTCTTATGTTGTTGACTTTTCCTTAGAGTTTATTTGTGACTTGTTGTTTTACCCTTGGTCCTTAGTTATTTTTGGACCATATTACTTGCTTGCATTCCTTAGAGCATTTTTCATAGGCATGGCATGCATGTTAAGTCCTTAGCATTATTTGTGTACATCTTACATGACTTCCTCCTTAGAAATTTTGAGGATGCATGTTAGCTCGTTTTAACCCTCCTAGTCAAAACCACTAAGTTAGAATTAGTGGAAACAATGAAAACCAATGAAAATTGCAATTGTCATCCTCTGGAAGTTCAACATGAAGCTAGAAGAAAAATGAAGGACTTAGCAAGGAAACAAGACCCCAGAAGCATCTCCAAGAAGAAAGTACTTAGAAGAAATCAAGAGGAAGTTCATGAAGACCAACCACCTACATTCTCTAAGTCTTCCTTCCCTTCCTCTCTTTTCTTCCTTCTTCTCTTAAACTTCTTGGTGAATATTCTACAATTAAGACCAACCTTGATGCTGCCAAGTCTTCAGAACCATCAAGTCTACAAAGTGCAATGAAGTCATCGCATCAAGGAAAGCTACAAGCAAGCAAGGAGAAGATTCTTGGAAGACCAACTACTTTATTTCTATCTTTGCTTTCTTTCTTTTTGTCTCACTTTGGACATAGACCAAATCCTAGGGTTTAAGACTAAGTCCCTAAAAGTGCTAATTGAAGACCAAACTTGTGAAGACTTGGAGTAGCCTTACAACTTTTCAAGTTGTTGTTTTATCAAGTTTATTTTGCTTGACCTTGACCTTGCCTTAGCCAAATGGGATATTGTTATTTTATTGTCTTTCCCTTATTTTGTTTGCATGTCTTTCATACTATAATTATTGTGTCATCCTGCATCTCATGCATATCATATTTTTCTAAGTGTTGCATTTATGATTGTATGTTTATTTGTGATTTTGTTTGACTTGTTAGAAATTCCGGAGAGAGACGAAAGTGGTTGCAACTGCTACTACTACACTTCTGTTTGCCAAGGCAAGTGGCACACCCCCATGAAATTTTCCTAAGTATTTATATGCATTACTTAGTGTATTTATTTATATGCATGTGTTGGATAGTATTATTGCTATATGCTAAAACCACCATACCTTTACACTAGTTGTGTCTAGAACCCCCAATGATAACCTAGTAGAATTATTGGTGTTATGCAAATTCTTTTACTGAATGCTTAAAATTCTATTAAGTTAATTTACCACCTGGGTGGATTTGGGCTTGCAAGGCTGAAAGAGTTGAGTGTTTATTCACTTGATTGCCACCCAGGGTATTAAAGGGACCAAAGTTTTCTCAAAGTGAAGATGCTTCCAGTGCAGCCACTTGGTATTATGGCTCTGCCTTGACTAAGTAAGTTCTGGGAACCTGATTCTGGCACGTCTCAGTAGATGAATATCTTTGGGTCTGCCCAGAGGAACAGGGGACTGTTTCCCAAAGGTCTCGTCTCAACTCTCTCCTTTTCCTTAGGACAAATTGAGTGTTTGAGGATAGTTTGGGTTTGTTGGGTCTCGTGGTGAAAGTGCACAACCTCTCGAGAGTGTAAAAACTAAGTATACTTAGCCGTGTCCCCGGTTACGGACAATTCAAGCAGCTGATCAAGGATGGCAACGGAGGCTCCCAACATTCCAATTTCTTATGTTAAAATTTTGAAGGTTGGCCAAAGGTAGACAAGAGGGTGGTTTTCATGCCATACCTGTTTTGACAAAAGAAAAGTGTTTTATAAAGAAATAGGAAAAATTGGCTTTATGCAAATTAGCCTTGAAATCCACTAGCCAAATATGCATATAGGTTATTAGAGTTATTCCATTAAGTGTCCACATAGTGTCACTTGCCAGATCCATTTTTAAATGGTATCTGACCCACTCTGTTGCAAAATTTTATTTGTTGCACATTATTCTGACGACGAGTGAGTTTCGTTAAGGGTTTCGAGTCTGCAACCAACATGTTTTTTCGCCTGTGGCACATGCTAAGGATGAGGACTCCATGAAGATTATTATTTCCGCTGCTTTACTCTTTCAAAGCTAGCTTCGTGCTATGCAATTTGTAAAGGATATTTTCCTAAGTACTGGATCCCCGTGTAATAATTGATACAAAGTTGTGATATTTCATCTTAGACTGTGTGTGCAAATGAATCGATCCAGGGGTTTGCACTATACACAGGTACCTTGCCATTTTCTAAGTGCAGGTATGTTACACCATATCTCCTCTAAGTGAGGGGAACCCTTTCGATCTAGTTCTTGAAGTTCCATTTGTTGTGTTCTTCTTTGTTCTTCCTCTCTTCTCCCCCATAAGCATTAGTTGCTTGTGGTGGGATTTGAGAGTGAAGGATTTGAGCACTTGTGCTCTTGCCATTGCTTCGTTGCATCGGTGTGCTCTCCACGAGGATTCGTGGAAGTTGAAAACTTGTGAACTTGTTACTCTTGGGTCCTTGGACCCTAGACGCCTTTGTGGTGGTTGGACCCTTGTGTGGTCACTTGAAGCCGTTCGGGAGCCCCCAATCCATTGTGGGTTGTGCCTCGATTGTTGTTGAAAGCCGTTCGGGAGCCCCCAATCCCATTGTGGGTTGTGCCCGGATTGTTGTTGAAAGGCTCCGGATTCCGCCTCGAAGGAATACCGATAGTGGAAGGTGAACCAAACCTTTGTGGTGCGGTTCATCGGAGAAGAAGGTGAAACCTTTGTGGTTGTTGAACCGTTGTGTCGGTTCACACCTCTCCAACGAGACGTACTCCCTTTCAAGGAGGAACTCGGGAATACATCCTCGTCTCCGCGTGCTCGGTTATTTCTATACCCGAGCTTTTTACTTATGCACTTTACATTGTGATAGCCTTCGTGCTTGAAGTATTCTATATTGCTATCACCTTGTTGCTTGTCTTGCTTAGCATAAGTTGTTGGTGCACATAGGTGAGCCTAGTTTATTTAGGTTGTTGGCTTGTTAATTTAAACACCTAGTTTTATTCCGCAATTAGCAAGCCTAAACCGGAAAAGTTTTAATCGCCTATTCACCCCCCTCTAGGCGACATCATTGTCCTTTCAATTGGTATCAGAGCCTGGGCTCTCTTTTTGGGCTTTACCGCCTAGAGAGTAAAAGATGTCGTTTAGGAATTAGTGCACGATCCCACTTTCATATTCGATGGCACAAATTATGATGTTTGGAAAATTCGCATGCTTAATCTTTTTAGGGCCATGGGTCCAAATTATATTAAGAGGATTGTGGATGTGGGTTTTCTCCTCCAAAGGATTCCAAGAATTATCTTTAGAGGATGAGGAAAACTCTCATCTCGAGACTCTAGTTTCTAATGGTCTTATATGTGTTTTGAGCGATGTAGTTCTTGCTTCAATCATGCCTTTTCGGAACGCTCATGAGCTTTGGACCAAGCTTCAAGATATATATGAAGTGTCCAAAATTATTGAGGATGATTGTCTCCCTCCACCTCCGGCCGTGATGAGTTCACAACTTCTTCCACTTCACCAACATGTGATTTGTCACAAGGTAATGATATGGTGAGTGGTGATAGAAATTGCATTGTGATGGTGAATATTCTATTGATTATACTTCTCTATCTCATTGCAATGTTCTATCTTTGGACTTAAACTCTTCTAGCACTCCAAATGTCATACATGCTAGAGTTGATAGTCCTTGCATATCATGTAATAGTTGTTTAACTAAATCTCATGATGATATGCTTCTATGTCTTGTTGCCATGAAAACAATGCTTCCATATCCTCTAGTACTTGCATGACTAACAATGTAGAGGAATCCCAACATTTGTTGGAACAAGACATGGACCTAAATGGTGCTTCAAGTTTTATTCATCCTCTTCAATTTAATCATGTTTGCCTTATGGCTAAGGATTCCGAGGTGTCTCCCACCTCAAATCCAAATTGTGATGATGTGGATGAGGATTCTCATGAAGAAGGTTTTGATTTTGAATCCTTAACCAAGATGGGTGAGATGGTACTTGGTGCTCTCCCCAAAGGTAGTAAAGCTATCCCTCCTCTATGTGAAATCATTGATTATGTTATAAGAGTAGGGAATTTATTGAGGATTTGGAAAGTCAATTTGATGAGAAATGTCAAATTGAGAGATGACTCTATTACTATAGCTTCCTTGAAAGCTTCTCTTGAAGAAGAAGAGCTTAGGTCTTCTCTTGAAGAGAGACTTGAATCTCTTGATGAGTCTAATGATCTTATTATTGCTAAAATCATTAAGGAAAGAGATCATGCCCTTGCTAAATATAAAGTGCTTAAAAAGGAAAAAGTTGAATTTGGTGTTGGCAATGCTAGACTAAGTGAGGACATAGAGAGACTTGACAAAGCTCACAAGGCTTTAGAAAGTGAACACTCTCTCCTTATCAAGTCTCATGATCAACTCCAAACTCAACTATCTAAGAATGATAAGCTTGCCAAATTGTCTTTCCATTTCTAATATTAATGATGCTTGTGCTACTAACTCCACTTCTTGTGAAGCATCTATTTTGAAGGAGAATGTTGAGCTAAGGGCTCAACTTGAGTTGCTATCTAGCAAGTATGGGAAATTGGAAGAAAGTCATGAAAAGCTTTCTAGCTCTAATGATGATCTTCTAGCATCCCATGCTAGGCTAAAGTTAGCTCATGAGGCTATTATGTCAAAGGTAACATCTTGTGAGCCTCATGTGGACAGGCACAACTTCTCAAAATGCTTTATTGTCATGTGCTAGTCCTAGTGATTCATCCTCTCACATTGCTACATCTTGTGATGAATTACTTTCCTTGCCTTGTTGCTCTAACAATGAAGCTTCTACTTCCTCTAGTTTTTGTTGATACTAACCATGTAGAGGAACTAAATGAGCTCAAGGCCCAAGTCACTTCTTTGAAGAAAGACTTGGAAAAGCGTCATGTTGGGAAGTCCACACTTGACAATATGTTGAGTGTTCAAAGACGCCCCAATGACAAGAGTGGACTTGGATTCAACTCCAATAACAAGAACAAGTCCAAGTCTATCAAGAAGAACAAGGGCCAAGAACAAGTTAAAGATTCGGCCAAGATTGTTTGCTTCAAGTGCAAAGTTGAAGGGCACCATGTTAGATCTTGCCCTTTGAAGAAGAAGGCTCTTAGTGAGAAGCAACAAGGGAAGAAGCCTCAAGTTCAAACTCAAGTTCCTCAAGTTGAAGAACACCTCTTCCCAAGAAGAATCAGCTACTCCTCAAGTCAAGATTCCAACAAGAAGAGAGGAGGAAGTCGATGTTGCTACCTATGCCGTGAGAAGGGTCACCTTGCTTCTTCATGCACAAATGGTACCTTATCCAACCCCATTATATTGATGATGTTTATTCTCTTCGGAAGGATAAGGTTGGCAATGTGTTTGCCAAATATGTTGGTACTCAAAGTGGTGTCAAGAAAAGAACCATTTGGGTTGCCAAACCTATTGTGACTAACCTCTTAGGACCCAACTTGGTTGGGGACCAACAAGCTAAAACTTGATCAATAGGTGTTGTTGGAGGCATTGGAGACTTGGCTACATCATGAAGAATTAAGGGATCTTCATCAATTATATTCTCTCAAGCCAAGTCATTTGGATTATATTGTTCTATCTCATATCCAATGTTCCTCCTTGCGGTAACTTTTATTTAAATCATATATACATTGAAAGTTGCTTGCACCCTTGCATGTGTTTGGTTTTGTACCTTGCTAGTGTTTGTATGTGTTGTGCTCTCTACTTACTTATCTTGAGAAATCAAGTATGTGTATGTTGGTTTGCACACCATTTACTTGTTTGAGCCTTATTGCTTTTATTTGATATCTTATCTTGTTGGCTCTCTTTTGAGAGATTAATGGACCATTCCATTTTGGAGAGTGATATGCTTCGTGCACTTCACAAACCAAAAATGTGTGTACATGAGGAATACCACTTAGTGATGATATATCAATATTATCTATTCTCTATGTGGTATGTCATGCTCATGAGAAATTCAAATTCTATAATGTCCATTAATTTCTCGAGTTGGTTTTGTTTGCCTCTTGCTTTAAAGAAAATGGATTATCACATTATGGGGGAGTAATAAGCTATGTGCATATTACAAACCTAGAAAATGTGAACATGTGAGGTATTGCCACCTAGAATTGATATTCTTCATTATCTTATTCCTTTGTGGCATGTTTCTCAAACAAGTTCCTTTTTGCTTAAATGTTTTTTGCCTCTCACCGTTGGATCTTGTTTGTGATGGAATTTCTTGATATGGCTTTCCCTAAATATGTTCTCATATATCTCTTTGGGAAACCAATTGCTTCAAGCTACTCCTTGGAGTTGCTTTGCATTATTGCGTGATTTTTGAAGCTATCAAGAATTTCTATCTATCTAAGCATGGCTTTTAATTCCTATCCTTTGCCATATGCTTATGTTTTGTGAATATGATCTTGAATATATCTTTGCAATCCACCACCGAGAAATATCTCCATACATTACTTGTCTTGACAAGTGATAATCATATTTGTGGTAAATATATTGATCATATTCACTTTGGCTCTTGCTTTGAATTGCCTTATTTGATTGCCAAGGATTTGTTTTGATCTAACTCTCATTTGTCTTCCTTGTATCTTTTGGATCCTTTATTGCTCTACTTGAAATTTGTTTTGTGCTTTCTTGAGTTGGGAAAAGCAATGAACCAATTCTTGTGCATTGACATTCAAAAGTCATACTTCTTGATAATGCACTATTCTTTGGGAAGCTATCCTACTTTGAGTAAAACACCGTTCTTTAAATTGGTATTGCAATTTCTTGCCTTTCTTGAACATGACTAGTGTTTGAATATTATATATGGAGAGTGATGATCTCATTTGTGTGCATTTTGTATTCAAATGCAAAATCTTAAATAATGCACACATCTTGGGGGAGCAATCCTATAGGCTTTTTGAACATTAGTTGTCTTCATTTGATATTTGATCCCGATGACGTGTCTCCTTGGAAGACAAACATTTTTCGTCTTGGTACTTGTGCCATCATGAAAAGTGTAGAGGGTTTGGTTTATTCCTTGATGATATTTTCATCATTGGTATCTTGATTTCATTGGTATCTTTTCAAAGTGGTATCTTCACTCATGTGTTGATTTGGGTATTTGATATAATTTGGACACTTTGTTTTCTTGTCACACTTGTGTGTGCTTTGTTGGTTTACTTGGTGTTTTGTCTAAATTATATCTCGTTTGGTTCTTGAAAGTCATGTGCATGCATATTTATTATATGTATATCTTATGGCATGCTTACTTTCGTTGATCCAATATATAGGATAAACTCCATCAAATCCTAAATGGCTAAGATGTGCATGAAATTCAATTTCATATCAATATGCACATATTTATGTGGAGTTTGTCCTATGTATTGTAGTTGCTCTAACTACTTTGGACCCAATGAGTTTGGGTACCATTTTGTACTTGAATTTGTTTTAGGTATTGGAGATGCATTGGAAGCTTGTCTCATCTACAAGGAAGGTGTTGTCACCATGTGCTTATTGGAGCCAAGCTGGATGATCATGACTCTATCTTCTACATCACCAATGCTATCTCGGTAACAAGTATCTACCTCATGCATACTTTTCTAGCTCTCAACCTTGTGTAGGTTGTTTCATGGCATGAATCTCTTTGGTTGCAATTCTTTTGATTCTTGCAAAACGTCTTTATTGCAAATGTGAGTAAGCCGGGATGATTACATATAAGGGGATATATATAATCATTTCATGATTACCAATCCCAAATATGTTAATCTAGCACTTTCTACTCTATGTCTCGCATATGTAATATTGATGTTTCAAAATCATTTGCCTTTTGTGATACTTGTTATCTTCTCGGAGCATCCTTTTATCACCTTATCCCTTGTGGATAGTTTGATGCTATGATGAGTGTGTGTTGAAGTTCATCTATATCCCTTTAAGATAAAATTGAGCTTTGTGCTATGCTTTTAAGCAAAGATCTTATTGGTGTATTTATGACTTCCTCTTGGATATCATGACCTTTACCTTTGTACCTATATTGTGTGTACATGTTTATTTGTGGACTTATATCTTCGTGATTGGTGTCTACTTAGAAACTTATACACATAAGAATAGTTACATCTTTATTTGGTATTCCAATTCTTTAGTGACCACCCCTTTGCTTTTGTTTCTTTGGTGGTCTCTAATTAAAGGCATAGGCTTTGTTGTTTATGTGTTATGCTTTTTTTTGGAATATTTAGAACATTTTTTGGATCTTTTTGATTGCTTGCTTCTTTTGTTGAAGTATCTTTCTATTTGATATTCATTTGCAATCTTTGGATCCTCAATATAGTTTGATCTCCTTTCCAACTATTCGTTATTGGATATATGCATTTGATTTCACTCATATTATGAGAAATGCACACATTATGGGGGAGCTCTGTGGCGCCCTGACCTGACTGTTATACAGTGATGTTGTGTGTCACCGGTTAAGCGATACAACCGGAGGTTACGGGTTTACCAATCCCCGGCCAAAACCTTTGGCAGGCGTTACTCGGAATGGATCATCGGCAACGCAACACCCCGATTGATGCCTTAACACAGGCACAACCCTCAATGCATAATAGAGAGACCAAGGCTTGTGGAACAACTGGCACTTCACAGACTCTACGACACAAATCATTATAGTTCAACTCTTAATATAGAGAAAGATAGCAAAATGACAACCAGAGGTCACATACCCAACATTACATCAAGCGGAAGCAAAATAGGTTGTTCTAAACAACAAGATCCAAATATATGGCCTAAGAGGCCTACAGATAAACATCACAGCGCCAGCTGATCCGGAATGTCCCAAGCTGCCACCTGGGAACCCCAGACTACTCGTCGACGTCCACAAAGAACCCACCTTCGAGATCGGTGAAGTCCTCTCCTGAAAATAAGCAAACGACGTTGAGTTCGACGAACTCGCAAGATTAAGAGCTAATATATGCTCGATGATTGGCTTTCAAGGTTTTATGGCGGTTTTGCATAAATATGATTTTATTTATGAAAACATAACTCAAAGGCATCGACTAATCAGAATATTTTAAAAAGAGGTAAGGAGTAACTCTTTCTTTCATCACCTTACTCATCAACCAACCTCAACCACTGTACCTGTTCATCAAAGGCACCTCCCCGAATCACCCTCGAGGAAGCTCACCTTACAATCTTGAAGTGGTACATCTAGTACCCAGTTTTTAATCATTCCGTTAAGGTTATTCTATGATCTTATCGTCCTTTCCCAAGTTGTCCGTAACCGTGGACACGGCTTTTCGAAAAGATTTAACCCTGCAGGGGTGCACTGTGTTTACCTTCGGTACCGCCCGGCTCATTGCCTACACGTAGCTCTCTTCCGGGGAAAGCCGGCTGAGTGGGAACGGTTACAACCTTTACCTCGCTTGAGACTAACCCAGGATCATCAGTGGCGGTAGGACAAGAGGTACCTTCTCGCACCCTGTCCCACGGCCACTTATTTTCCTGACACAACCATCCTCATCTCAGTCTTGGCCATCAACCTCAACGCACGCGCAAATGGAAAGCCAAACTAGAGGACCCTCAGCTAGTCCGCCACAAGTTAGTCGGTCGACGAGGGCTCCATATACCCCACCGAATGGAAGCGCGCTCATTCTTGGTTCAAGAGGTAAAGAACTCGCACCTAGGCGGCAAGAGTGAGACAAAACACCACCATACCGAAGTGGCCTCTCATCCCCACCTTTAAGCATCTTATTACCTATCACCACAAATTCTCCACCATCATCTGTACATCTCATCACCTGTTTCCAACCATGGAACATCCACCGGACTGCTAAGCATTTTAACTAAGCATGGCTAAGCATCAACACTGCATAGTTAATTATTTCAGGCCAACAGTACAATCCTATGGATAATAGGAGGGGAAACAGGTAATTGGCATCGGAATCTTAATGCAACTATAGGATACTCTAATCCAAGCGAAAGACATTTGGAACCGCATGCAGTATTATAGTGGAGAAAATATTTGCGAAAACATAGGATAAGATATGCTCAGAGGGGGGATTACGCTTGCCTTGTTGAGCGGAATAGTCAAACTGCTCGTCGGAGTAATGAGGCTCAACTCCGGACTCGTGATCTACCGGAGAGCAAACAACACCGGAAAACAAGAACAACACTTCAACACATGGCAATTGTGCAATGCATACAAGAGAATGATGATATGACATTTTAATGCACCGAACTTATTATAAGCTATCTAGCAATTTAAATGGGGTGCGGGAAATAAATTACGGCAACCGGATACGAATAACACCCCATATTAGCTTAATGAAACTCCTAGTGTCCGGAGGTGCATTACGGTTACGGTGAGCAAAAATGCATGACAACATTTTAAAAGGTTCGTTTACGACTGTGCGGACATTTTAGTGTATCGAACACCTTTTTCGGTTGCACCGATAAATAGTTATTAATTTTATAATTTCCTAGATTAAATAAGTTCTTTTAAATAAATTATCTCCTCTTGTAATTATTTGTCTTTAATAAGTTGAATTATACCACACTAGGATTACTTATCAAGATAGGAAGACAAGTAATCGAAACAGTAGCAAAAACTATTGTACTGGACTAATTTCGGAATTTCCGAATTAAATTGGAATCGGAATATCCGAGTTCACTGTACACTCGAAAAAACGGCTAAGGAAAGAAGGTTCCTTTGTACTGATAGAAATCGGAAAATCCAAATTTCCTTTACTCGGAAAATCCGATTGAGAGGTAACCTCTGAAAATGGCTAAGGACTCGAGCTTCCATCGTACTGGACAACATCGGAAAATCGGATCGATACCCAGCTCGGATAATCCGCTGCCACGAAGAGGTGAAAAAATCGCTAAGGACCTAACGTCGCCCCGTACTGGATGAACTCGGATAATCCGATTTGTTCTTCAACCGGAATATCCGAGCGGAACAGAGTGCGCACGGCAGCGCACGGTGACCTGCGGGCGCCGGCGAGAATAGTGGGCTAGGGAAGATACAGATGCACTGGGGAGGGCAGCAGGCTCACCAGGAACACGTTGGTGACTGCGGCGAGGTCGGGGAAGGCTCGGCGGCGATGAAATCGGCCGGCGGAGCGGCGCGGTGGTCGGCGAAGGAAGCGGACGGCGGCGGTGATTTAGGCCAGCCCGGCTCGATTCCTCTAGTGAGGAGGAAGAACGCGACACGGTGGGGCTGCAGGTGGTCTCGGCTTGGCTCGGGGAGCCCTCAATCGACGGCGACGCTGCGGCAGAGCTGGGCGTCCATGGCGGCTCGGTCGCAGGGGAAGAAGAGGAGAGGAACGGGGAGCAGGGCGAGTGGGGACGGGGAGCAGTGGTCCTCGTGGTGCTCTTCTCCTGCAGAGGCGAGGCAGAGGAGGGGGAAGGGGGCCCCGGGCAGCGTGCACGCGCGGGCACGACACGGCGGCCACGGCGTCGTGGCTACAGGGAGAAGAAGGATATTTCACAAAGACCCCCTGCCAGTTTTAAAAACATCACGAACAGGTCCTTTTCCCTTTTATGAAAAATAGTAGCACCTTTCCACATTTAATTAAGGCACTAAACAATTTTCAAAAATTATGAAATAATTTGTGTAGCCTTTTTATACCATGTGGGAGCTCCACAAAATTTGGCGCCCCGAAATAAAATGTTTTTGACAACATTTGTTCATAGAGGTTTAAATAGGCATTTTGCTAAATTTCCCAACACAGATATTTTAGTAACTTTTGAATCAAGGCCGAAATATTACTTTGGACTCTTGGAACTATCTGGACAATATAAGAGGTCAAGGTAATTTTCTTTGCAAGTTGAGTGTCTTCCTTGTTGTGAACTTTGTTGGGACAAGCTTTGCATGTTGGTTTTCAACATAGCCAAAAATAATTTGTGTGGGGCTTAGCAATTTAACAAGGATGCAATGATGCATGCATGCCATGATGCAAATGAGGCCACAAAAGTGAAAATTTGGTACTCAAATTTTGGTTCACAGGTTTGGGCTGTTACAACTCTACCCTCCTTACAGGAATCTCGTCCCGAGATTCTAAGACTGCGAAAAGAAGTCGGGATACTCCTCACGAAGACTAGACTCTCGTTCCCAAGTTGCTTCCTCCTCGGAATGGTGAGACCACTGGACTTTGAGAAACTTGGTAGTCTTGTTCCGGGTCTTCCTTTTGGCTTCATCTAAGACACGGATAGGATGCTCACGATAGGTGAGGTCTTCTTGTAGATCTAGCTCTTCATGATTGACCCCATGGATAGGATCCTTGAAACAACGACGAAGTTGGGAAACATGAAACACATCATGCACATTCGGGAATTTGACCGGTAACTCCAACTTATAAGAAAGATCTCCTCGCTTTTCCAGAACGGTGAAAGGACCAACATAGCGAGGGGCCAATTTCCCTTTTATTCCGAAGCGACGAACGCCACGAAGGGGAGAGACACGGAGATAAGCCTTATCACCAATTTCATAGTGAATCTCCTGATGATGCTTATCATAGTAGCTCTTCTGCCTAGACTAAGCAATCTTCAGATTTTCTCTTATGATTCTCACCTTCTCCTCGGCTTCATTGATCACATCCGGACCAAAGAGTGCTCTCTCTCCGGTCTCGGACCAATTTAGAGGAGTGCGGCATTTTCTTCCATAAAGAGCCTCAAAGGGAGCCATGCCCAGACTAGCTTGATAGCTGTTGTTGTAGGAGAACTCCGTGAAAGGAAGGTACTTTTCCCAACTCTGACCAAAAGAGATCACACATGCCCTAAGCATGTCTTCCAACACTTGGTTCACTCTTTCGGTCTGACCATCAGTTTGAGGATGGTAGGCGGTACTGAAGTTGAGACGGGAACCCATAGCAGTTTGGAAACTCTGCCAGAATTTGGAGATGAAGATACTTCCACGGTCCGATATGATCCTCAGAACGGTGAAAGGACCAACATAGCGAGGGGCCAATTTCCCTTTTATTCCGAAGCGACGAACGCCACGAAGGGGAGAGACACGGAGATAAGCCTTATCACCAATTTCATAGTGAATCTCCTGATGTGCTTATCATAGTAGCTCTTCTGCCTAGACTGAGCAATCTTCAGATTTCTCTTATGATTCTCACCTTCTCCTCAGCTTCATTGATCACATCCGGACCAAAGAGTGCTCTCTCTCCGGTCTCGGACCAATTTAGAGGAGTGCGGCATTTTCTTCCATAAAGAGCCTCAAAGGGAGCCATGCCCAGACTAGCTTGATAGCTATTGTTGTAGGAGAACTCCGCGAAAGGGAGATACTTTTCCCAACTCTGCCAAAAGAGATCACACATGCCCTAAGCATGTCTTCCAACACTTGGTTCACTCTTTCGGTCTGACCATCAGTTTGAGGATGGTAGGCGGTACTGAAGTTGAGACGGGAACCCATAGCAGTTTGGAAACTCTGCCAAATTGGAGATGAAGATACTTCCACGGTCCGATATGATCCTCAGAGGGACCCCATGTAATGGAACAATACGAGCCAAATATAAGTCAGCAAGTTGACTTGCCCGTATATCATCACGGACTGGTAGGAAGTGAGCAACCTTGGAAAGACGATCAATGATTACCCAGATTGCATTGTTGCCCTTTTGAGATGGGAAACCCGGTGATGAAGTCCATACCAATTTCATCCCATTTCCACTCGGGAACTGCAATAGGGCGGAGAGTGCCGGCAGGTCTTTGATGTTCAGCCTTTACCCGTCGACAGGTGTCACATTCAGCAACATACTTGGCAATTTCTCGTTTCATACGAGTCCACCAGAATTGTGGCGAAGGTCTTGGTACATCTTGGTACTACCGGGATGAATAGAGAGAGGTGATTCATGAGCTTCTTGGAGAATGAGCTCCCTCAAATTCCGGTTCTTTGGCACACCAGACGGTCACCAAAATAAACAACCCGGATTCATCTTCCAGAAACATTTGGCCTTGCCACTAGCAATGTTCTCTTGATATTCAGGATACCCTCATCCAGCTTCTGAGCATCCTTAATCTGGTCTACAAGAGTAGCTTTGATCTCCAGATTTGCAAGGTAGCCGGAGGGAACAATTTCCAGGTTCAAACGGGCAAACTCTTCATGAAGAGCAGGTTGGGCCTTTTCAATCATCAGATTGTTGCAATAGGACTTCCGACTTAGCGCGTCAGCCACGACGTTTGCTTTGCCGGGTTGATAGTTCAGACTCACATTGTAGTCCGTGATTAACTCCAACCAACGCCTTTGCCTGAGATTTAAATCCGGCTGGGTGAAGAGGTACTTCAGACTCTTGTGATCCGAGAAGATCTCGCAACGGTTACCAAACAGGTATGGTCTCCATTGCTTCAAAGCATAGACCACAGCGGCAAGTTCTAGATCATGAGTTGGGTAGTTGAGCTCATGCGGCTTAATTGGCGAGAAGCATACCACCACATGGCCATCTTGCATTATACACAACCCAAGCCTTGTAGAGAGGCGTCACAGAAGACGACGAAATCCTTGCTTGTGTCCGGCAGGACAAGCACAGGAGCGGACGTGAGCTTGGCTTTCAGTGTTTTGAAACTCTCTTCAGCTTCGGCCGACCATACAAACTTTTTATCCTTCTTGAGAAGGTCAGTCAGGGCCTTGGCTATCTTGGAGAAACCTTCGATGAATCGGCGGTAGTAACCGCCAATCCGAGAAAGCTACGAATGTCCTTGACTGACATTGGAGTTTTCCAATCCAGAATGGACTGAATCTTGTCGGAATGACAGCCACACCATTAGCGGATATCACATGACCAAGGAAGACAGATTATCCAACCAAAACTCACACTTGGAGAACTTGGCATAGAGGCGGTGTTCTCGAAGTCTTGTCAGAACCAAACGAAGATGTTCCTCATGCTCTTCATTGGTTTTGGAATAGATGAGGATGTCATCAATGTAAATGACGACAAACTTGTCAAGATAATCCATGAAGATGGAGTTCATGAGCCTCATGAAAGTAGCTGGAGCATTTGTGAGACCAAAGGACATGACGGTATACTCATATGAGCCATAACGAGTAACAAATGCCGTCTTTGGAATATCCTCCTTTCTGATTTTTATCTGATGGTAGCCTGACCTCAGATCCATCTTGGAGAATACCGTTGCACCAGCTAACTGATCCAACAGATCATTGATGCGAGGAATAGGATACTTGTTCTTGATTGTCACCGCATTCAACGGTCGATAGTCAGAGACTAGACGAGGCACGGTAGAATCCCTCTTCTTGACAAAGAGTACCGGACAACCCCAAGGTGAACTGCTAGGCTGGATGAACTCCTTAGCTAACAGCTGATCAATTTGCTCTTTCAACAGAGCCAACTCTTCCACCGGCATACGGTAGGGCTTCTTGGAAATTGGAGCGTACCGGGAAGTAGCTCTATGACAAACTCCACACTTCGGTCAGGAGGCATGCCAGGCAATTCTTCCGGGAACACATCCGGGAAGTCACACACCACGTGTATGTCCTGGATTTCAGGAGGGGATTCGCCTTCCATAAAGCAAAGGAGGATCTCAGGTGAGTTGGGTACGACGGCGGACGGAGGTATTGATGTTGCAGGCCAATACTTCACAATGTCACCGGAAGGAGCGGTCACAGTAATGGTCTTGGCGGCACAGTCGAGATTAGCCGGTATTTAGCTAGCCAGTTCATGCCCAATATGACATCAATGCCTTTGGACTTCAGAGCTACCAAGGCATAAGGAAAAGACAAGGAACCTATATTAATCTGGACCTCAGGAGTAACCCATCGGTTTGCCATTTGGAACCAGGAGTAGGATCACCAAGGACGGCTCATTTTCTCGAACGGTATTTTGTGTCTTTTGCAAACGCTATGGATATGAATGAATGCGATGCTCCAGAATCAAACAAAACTGTAGCTGTATTGCCGTTGATTCGTAACTCACCCATAAGAACGCCGGGGTCATCTTCAGCTTCTTCAAAGAGACGTGGTTCAGGCGACCACGCACAATAGGTCCAGCCTTGCCAGTTGGAGTGGCAGGGGCTCGTGCAGGAGTTATCGCGAGAGGTGCCTTCTGGGGGCACTCCCTGGAGTAGTGGCCAGCCTGGCCACAGGTGTAGCAAGTGACTCCAGGTGGAGCAGGTAGCATAGGACGGTACCCACTCCGCCTATCCCAAGTGTCGAAGTAGTGGGCGCGGAGGAGGTGGCCTATATCCTGCTGCCTCGGCATGAAGGGAGCACGAGGTACGGCGCTGTAGGGACAAACACCCTGCGCTTCTTGCTCTCAGAACCCGAGGAACTCTGGTGGTCCCCATGTGCGGGCCTCTTGGAAGCTTCAAGTTCCTTTCTTCCTTGCTCAAGTGAAAGCCTGGTTGAACAGCTCCTGATAGGTCTGGAACCTGAAGGGCAATAGCTCATAGCGGAGCTGCGGAGTCAGACCCTTGCGGAACAGCTCTTGCTTGTCAGCATCATTGGTCACGTCCCTTGGGGCGTAACGAGAGAGATGGTTGAACTCACGACCATAAGTGCGGAGGTCCATCCGTCCCTGTTGCAAATCCAGGAACTCCCTCCTCTTCAAGTCCATGATGGCTGGGGAATGTACTCCGCACGGAAGGCAGTGCGAAATCAGCCCAGGTGAAGACATGGTTGGCTGGAAACAAAGCCACATGGCTTCCCACCAACAGCCAGCAGCACCAACCAAGAGATAGGTGGCAAAGTTGACTTGCTCCGCCAATGGGACATGAAGCGCGGAGAACTTGCGCTCCAAAGCACGAAGCCAATCATCAGCTTCCAGTGGCTCCTTAGCATCAGCAAAGGTGGGTGGCTGGCGCAGGAACTCAGTGAGAGTGTTGCACTCGTTCCTCCGTGCATTCTGCTGCACCAACTGCTCAAGCAAGCGCTCATTGCGCCCACGGTTCTCCTCAATGGCCATCAAGACCTCAGCCATCGAGGGTGGTGGCGGCAGATCATCCTCATCATCATTGTGGTTACCGCGACCACCACGGCCTCCACGACCTCCTCGAGCCATTCTGGAGATTTGACAATGACACGGTTAGTATCTTTCTCCGAATGGTCGAACAATAGCATTAGCGTCTACACAAGTACACAGACTAGGGACGATAATACTTGCGAGAAGGAATCAACAAGATAGAACTTGGGTCAAAGATCAGCATCATGTGCTACTAGTGAGAGTTAAGAAATCACAACTTAACACACTCTAGTTGGCACAATCCGGGACCTTATGTTCAAGTCCGTGGGTTAAAACCCAAAGAAAGGATCAAAAGATTTGGTAGAAACATCTGAGTTGATTTGGGATTGCAACGCAGCGGGAGCAACGTGACACATAACACTAAAGGTCGAACCCACCCCGTTTCTAATCATTTTGAAGTAACAGGTGAGAAGTAAAACCTTTAAGTCAAATCGAGGTAAGATTGCTCCGAGATTAGAGGGTAACCAGATAAGGAGTAAAAAGAATCCTAAGATGGTTTTCACAACTCATTTTTAGGTTAAAATATTTTCACAAACACTAGACTCAACATCGACCAGTAGAAGGGTTTCCTACAGGCAGTACTGCTCTGATACCAACTTGTGGCGCCCGACCCGACTGTTATACAGTGATGCTGTGTGTCACCGGTTAAGCGATACAACCGGAGGTTACGGGTTTACCAATCCCCGGCCAAAACCTTTGGCAGGCGTTGCTCGGAATGGATCATCGGCAACGCAACACCCCGATTGATGCCTTAACACAGGCACAACCCTCAATGCATAATAGAGAGATCAAGACTTGTGGAACAACTGGCACATCACAGACTCTACGACACAAATCATATAGTTCAACTCTTATAATAGAGAAAGATAGCAAATGACAACCAGAGGTCACAGACCCAACATTACATCAAGCGGAAGCAAATTAGGTTGTTCTAAACAACAAGATCCAAATATGGCCTAAGAGGCCTACAGATAAACATCACAGCGCCAGCTGTTCCGGGATGTCCCAAGCTGCCACCTGGGAACCCCAGACTACTCGTCGACGTCCACAAAGAACCCACCTTCGAGGTCGGTGAAGTCCTCCTCTGAAACAAAACAAACGACGTTGAGTTCGACGAACTCGCAAGATTAAGAGCTATATATGCTCGATGAGGCTTTCAAAGTTTTATGGCTGTTTTGCATAAAGCTGATTTTATTTATGAAAACATAACTCAAAGGCATCGACTAATCAGAATATTTTAAAAGAGGTAAGAAGTAACTCTTTCTTTCATCACCTTCTCATCAACCAATCAACCACTGTACCTGTTCATCAAAGGCACCTCCCCGAATCACCCTCGAGGAAGCTCACCTTGCAATCTTGAAGTGGTACCTCTAGTACCCAGTTTTTAATCATTCCGTTAAAGTTATTCTATGATCTTATCGTCCTTTCCCAAGTTGTCCGTAACCGTGGACACGGCTTTTCGAAAAGATTTAACCCTGCAGGGGTGCACTGTGTTTACCTTCGGTACCGCCCGGCTCATTGCCTACACGTAGCTCTCTTCCGGGGAAAGCCGGCTGAGTGGGAACGGTTACAACCTTTACCTCGCTTGAGACTAACCCAGGATCATCAGTGGCGGTAGGACAAGAGGTACCTTCTCGCACCCTGTCCCGCGGCCACTTATTTTCCTGACACAACCATCCTCATCTCAGTCTTGGCCACCACCTCAACGCACGCGCAAATGGAAAGCCAAACTAGAGGACCCTCGGCTAGTCCGCCACAAGTTAGTCGGTCGACGAGGGCTCCATATACCCCACCGAAAGGAAGCGCGCTCATTCTTGGTTCAAGAGGTAAAGAACTCGCACCTAGGCGGCGAGAGTGAGACAAAACACCACCATACCGAAGTGGCCTCTCATCCCCACCTTTAAGCATCTTATTACCTGTCACCACAAATTCTCCACCATCATCTGTACATCTCATCACCTGTTTCCAACCATGAACATCCACCGGACTGCTAAGCATTTTAACTAAGCATGGCTAAGCATCAACACTGCATAGTTAATTATTTCAGGCCAACAGTACAATCCTATGGATAATAGGAGGGGAAACAGGTAATTGGCATCGGAATCTTAATGCAACTATAGGATACTCTAATCCAAGCAAAGACATTTGGAACCGCATGCAATATTATAGTGGAGAAAATATTTGCGAAACATAGGATAAGATATGCTCAGAGGGGGGATTACGCTTGCCTTGTTGAGCGGAGTAGTCAAACTGCTCGTCGGAGTAATGAGGCTCAACTCCGGACTCGTGATCTACCGGAGAGCAAACAACACCGGAAAACAAGAACAACACTTCAACACATGGCAATTGTGCAATGCATACAAGAGAATGATGATATGACATTTTAATGCACCGAACTTATTATAAGCTATCTAGCAATTTAAATGGGTGCGGGAAATAAATTACGGCAACCGGATACGAATAACACCCCATATTAGCTTAATGAAACTCCTAGTGTCCGGAGGTGCATTACGGTTACGGTGAGCAAAAATGCATGACAACATTTTAAAAGGTTCGTTTATGACTGTCCGGACATTTTAGTGTATCGAACACCTTTTTCGGTTGCACCGATAAATAGTTATTAATTTTATAATTTCCTAGATTAAATAAGTTCTTTTAAATAAATTATCTCCTCTTGTAATTATTTGTCTTTAATAAGTTGAATTATACCACACTAGGATTACTTATCAAGATAGGAAGACAAGTAATCGAAACAGTAGCAAAAACTATTGTACTGGACTAATTTCAGAATTTCCGAATTAAATTGGAATCGGAATATCCGAGTTCACTGTACACTCGAAAAAACGGCTAAGGAAAGAAGGTTCCTTTGTACTGATAGAAATCGGAAAATCCGAATTTCCTTTACTCGGAAAATCCGATTGAGAGGTAACCTCTGAAAATGACTAAGGACTCGAGCTTCCATCGTACTGGACAACATCGGAAAATCCGATCGATACCCAGCTCGGATAATCCGCTGCCACGAAGAGGTGAAAAAATCGCTAAGGACCTAACGTCGCCCCGTACTGGATGAACTCGGATAATCTGATTTGTTCTTCAACCAGAATATCCGAGCGGAACAGAGTGCGCACGGCGGCGCACGGTGACCTGCGGGCGCCGGCGAGAATAGTGGGCTAGGGAAGATACGGATGCACTGGGAGGGCAGCAGGCTCACCAGGAACACGTTGGTGACTGCGGCGAGGTCGGGGAAGGCTCGGCGGCGATGAAATCGGCCGGCGGAGCGGCGCGGTGGTCGGCGAAGGAAGCGGACGGCGGCGGTGATTTAGGCCAGCCCGGCTCGATTCCTCTGGTGAGGAGGAAGAACGCGACACGGTGGGGCTGCAGGTGGTCTCGGCTTGGCTCGGGGAGCCCTCAATCGACGGCGACGCTGCGGCGGAACTGGGCGTCCATGGCGGCTCGGTCGCGGGGGAAGAAGAGGAGAGGAACAGGGAGCAAGGCGAGTGGGGACGGGGAGCAGTGGTCCTCGTGGTGCTCTTCTCCTGCAGACGCGAGGCAGAGGAGGGGGAAGGGGGCCCCGGGCAGCGTGCACGCGCGGGCGCGACACGGCGGCCACGGCGTCGTGGCTACAGGGAGAAGAAGGATATTTCACAAAGACCCCCTGCAAGTTTTAAAAACATCACGAACAGGTCCTTTTCCCTTTTATGAAAAATAGCAGCACCTTTCCACATTTAATTAAGGCACTAAACAATTTTCAAAAATTATGAAATAATTTGTGTAGCCTTTTTATACCATGTGGGAGCTCCACAAAATTTGGCGCCCCGAAATAAAATGTTTTTGACAACATTTGTTCATAGAGGTTTAAATAGGCATTTTGCTAAATTTCCCAACACAAATATTTTAGTAACTTTTGAATTAAGGCCGAAATATTACTTTGGACTCTTGGAACTATCTGGACAATATAAGAGGTCAAGGTAATTTTCTTTGCAAGTTTGAGTGTCTTCCTTGTTGTGAACTTTGTTGGGACAAGCTTTGCATGTTGGTTTTCAACATAGCCAAAAATAATTTGTGTGTGGCTTAGCAATTTAACAAGGATGCAATGATGCATGCATGCCATGATGCAAATGAAGCCACAAAAGTGAAAATTTGGTACTCAAATTTTGGTTCACAGGTTTGGGCTGTTACAAGCTCTTACTATATTGGCCTTCTAAATTTTTTTCCTTCCATTTTGGCAATCGATGCCAATGGGGGAGAAGTTTAGAGGGTTTAAGGAAATTTGGTTTTATGCTTTAGTTTTGTTCTTAAGCATTTGCCTTTCTTGTTCTTGCATCCTTGCTCTTTGTGTTGCATGGTTGCTTAATTCATTGTATAAACCTTCGTAAAAAGGGATTGTCATCATTTACCAAAATGGGGGAGATTGAAAGTGCATGTGTTGCCCCATGCGTGGTTTTGGTAATTAATGACAATCCTTATGGACTAATGTCTACATTAAGATATTCTTATAGATCTTGTCCATGGGAAAATATATGAGTTCATGTGTCGGACTCTTGAAGATGACATGATGACCAATGCTCTATTCAAGGGTTTATATGAAGAATGGTCATGTGTAGAGTTGAGCTCACTGCAAGTATGGCTTGGAAAAGAAGATTGAGTGAACAATCATGTTTACCCCCAAGCCATCATACATATCAAGATAAGTAGATGAAGTGCAAGTTCAATATGATGCATCTCGGAAGATATCATTTGATTAAAGCTTGCAAAGGAGACATGAAGACGGAGCTTAGCGAGGCCCTCCCATAATGGAGTATGGGGGAGCATTTGGAGAAGTCTTCATCAAGCATGTGCTAGCAAGCACAATCAAGAAAGGTGCTCCAACTTGAGAGAGTAAAGATCGTCATCATCGAGCTCAAGTGGAATGCGCAAGGCAAAGGTATGATCTTAGGTTTTCTATTTTACCGGTCTCATGTTGTTAGTGGGAGACCGGGTTTTAGGATAGACGGCGTACTATCAAGAGGGGCTCTCAAGTGAGTAACTTGATCGCATCTTTGTGGAGAGTTCAAACCTTTGCATACTTGGCATTTGATCTTTCTTGGTTCTTATGTGGCTTTTCTCCTGGTTGGGTTTTGGTGCTTGTCGTGATCTTCATGACAAGCTCAAGTTATTCGAAAACGGATTTATTATGGAAAACTTGTTGCGTTTTCGTGTTGGAAATATTATCGGTTTATCCTTGAGTAAAGTTCCACACCTTCTAATGTGTGCCAACTTAACTCTATTTATGGTTCTTAATATTTCCACTTTTTGTAGGAAAGCTCTTGTCGTTAACTTTCCAACAAAGTTGGTTTCATCTCATTTGGAGTTTTCTCGCAAAAGTTATTGGTTTTGCAGTTTTGCTGGTTTTCCAAGCCGGAGTCTCCGGTCCTTGGGTTCTCTGTCGAAAAGGTTTTGGAGGTTCTGCTCCTGGCCTAGGCCGGAGTATCCGGCCCTTGGGCCGGAGTCTCCACCCTGGTCCGGAGTCTACGGCCCCTGTGGCCGGAATATCTGCCCGAGCTGCTCCGTGACTCAATGTGGTTCAGCTCCTGGCCTAGACCGGAGTATCCGGTCCTTGGGCCGGATTATCCGGTGCAGGCCGGAGTCTCCGGTCACTTAGGCCGGAGACTCCCGTGTGAAGCTGGCTGCAACGGCTCTTTTTCTGGGAGGGGTATAAATACCCCTCCACCTACCTCCAGCCAGCCAGCTCTGCCCAGCAAGATTTGCTTTCTCTCTCCTTCATTGTTGCAAGCTCATTTCTTCAATATCTCCCAATCCCTCCACCCGAACTCTTTGATCTTTGGAGGATTGAAGGAGAAGACCTAGATCTACATTTCTACCAACCCATATCTCCTCTAAGTGAGGGGAACCCTTTCGATCTAATTCTTGAAGTTCCATTTGTTGTGTTCTTCTTTGTTCTTCCTCTCTTCTCCCTCCATAAGCATTAGTTGCTTGTGGTGGGATTTGAGAGTGAAGGATTTGAGCACTTGTGCTCTTGCCATTGCTTCGTTGCATCGGTTTGTGCTCTCCATGAGGATTCGTGGAAGTTGAAAGCTTGTGAACTTGTTACTCTTGGGTCCTTGGACCCTAAACGCCTTTGTCGTGGTTGAGACCCTTGTGTGGTCACTTGAAGCCGCTCGGGAGCCCCCAATCCCGTTGTGGGTTGTGCCCCGGATTGTTGTTGAAAGCCGTTCGGGAGCCCCCAATCCCATTGTGGGTTGTGCCCCGGATTATTGTTGAAAGGCTCCGGATTCCGCCTCGAAGGAATACCGATAGTGGAAGGTGAATAAAACCTTTGTGGTGCAGTGCATCGGAGAAGAAGGTGAAACCTTTGTGGTTGTTGAACCATTGTGTTGGTTCACAGCTCTCCAACGAGACGTACTCCCTTAACAAGGAGGAACTCGGGAATACATTCTCGTCTCTGCGTGCCTCGGTTATTTCTATACCCGAGCTTTTTACTTATGCACTTTACATTGTGATAGCCTTCGTGCTTGAAGTATTCTATATTGCTATCACCTTGTTGCTTGTCTTGCTTAGCGTAAGTTGTTGGTGAACATAGGTGAGCCTAGTTTATTTATGTTGTCGGCTTGTTAATTTAAACACATAGTTTTATTCCGCAATTAGCAAGCCTAAACCGGAAAAGTTTTAATCGTCTATTCACCCCCCTAGGTGACATCATTGTCCTTTCAACAATGAAATACCTTTTAATTTTGGCCCAACCTGCAGAACTTTCAATCGCAGCAAGTAATTACGGTAAATAAATCTGATCTTCTAATTTGAAGCAAGAAAATCCTACATTTAGCATCTTGGTAACCATACATGAACATCTGTTGTAGCCTGAAGATAATTTATAAATAGGCATGTACCAGATCTCTCTGAAGTTGGTACTACATATAGCTAAATATAAAATCAATGGTCCAATAATTATTTGAACCTGCTTAATAAAACCATAGTAGAAAAGGGTGCACATCAGATTTATTTATAAGTACGAAGCAGGAGAATACAAAATTAGTTTATGTAGATGGAATTCTGAACAATCACTCTATTTGCTAAATGCTTTAACCTGAAGCTAATAGACATACACCAACTGTATATAGACCTTATAAACAGGATCAGGAGGAGTAGTTCAGAAGTTAAAAAGTGAACAAACATAGGGACAATCACTTGATCAGGGAAGTGGAATGGTTTTGTCATATTTAATATGATTTTAACACTCAACCACAATCAGTCACATACTTGGAAGCAGAAGAACTGAAACGTCAGTGGCATCTATGATGATATATAAACTAAATGAAATTTTGTGAATCTGGCCAAGCAAGCTGAAAAATATAATGTTCTTCTTGTATCACTCATCTTCTCTATTCTTGGTTGCTTAAGATCGAGCAATCCCGTCTCGATGCTTATTTTGATGTCTTGCTGTACAACTATGAAAAGGAAATAATGAGCAGTATGAGGTAGATAATTAATAAATTGGTACCGATACTAAAATGCAAATATAAATATACAATGTGAGCATCATCTGTAGTGCCAATAGCAATAGAAAGAAGTAATAAACAATAACTCAAGTTATCTTGTTTCACATAAACTGGCGATTAATAAGAACACTAGTTGAATGCCCGTGCGTTGCTACGGTTTCCTCCACATGTCTTACATGTAAATATAAAATATACGTAAAATATCTATGTATGTATAAAAGATAGTCATTCGCTTTTGAACTGTTTAAATTTTACTTTGCATAATTCAGTATCATGTTTACGGATCACAAAATAAAAAAATCTTCATAGAATTTAAATATGGTCGTATGAACATGCATAGAAAAGGACAATCATGTCATTGCACCTCTTTTGATTGTGTAAAACTTTTTTTTTCCTTACAAGTTACGACGCTATTGTGTCGGAACATAGTGTTTCCATAAGTTTGATGTGACATATAACATTCTATTTATTGAGCATATGCTACATCCCCCATTGTCCTCTTCATGTGTCCTAATGCCTTAGCCCTCTCTTGTGATTACGCATGCTGCTATTGTCACTAATTGATTGTACTCGAAAAATGATGTAAAAATAAATAGACACGATAAATAAATGAAAATCCAAAATCTAAACATAATTGATAGAGTGGAATATTATTAGTATGTAAGGAATTCTCGAAATTAAAATCATGTAAACAGTATGTCTACAATCGTGAGTTGTAGAGCTCCACACAGTCCACAATGAACGTCTAAAAAATCCTACACGTTGCCATCCAAGTAAATCCTACTTGCACACTTTTAACAGTCAACTATCGTGTCCACCATGAACAGCAATCTCCCTCACTCACTTCCCCCAATTCTGAGATTCTCTGCCCTAAAATCCCCATCGCGGTGCTCGATTCCGGCGGTCGCTCCCGCTCCCACTCCGGTGGTTGTGTCTCAGGCTCGGCTGGTTCCTCTTCGACGACCCCCATCCCTTCCATACTCTCCCCGCCTTGATGGCGGCGCCAGCAGCCGGCGACGAGGGCGCGAGGAAGCTTAAGAAGAGTCGGAGCAAGAGGCGTTTCAAGGAGGGCGCGGGACCGGCGGCTGTCGCCTCTGACTGCTTCATGACGCTGGTGGTGAACGGAGGCGTCGACAGGCGAAGAAGGAGCGGCCGGCGATTCGGCCTAGGAGGAAGAGGTGGACAGGCGGGTGGAGGAGTTCATCTCCGTGTTCCAGCACCGCCTCAGGTCGAGGTCGTTCTGCAACCTGCACCGGCTCATCCCCAAGGTCTGCTCCTTCCTGTCGCCGCTGCCACAGATTTCTTTGGGCAGTCCACAACAGCCATGGTCAAACCCTCTTCTTCAAGCATGTATTGATGCAATTACAGAGTACCAGAGGCTTAATGCTTGATGAATGGAGAGCTGAAGGCTTGTAGCTTGCTGCCACCTAGTGTTGTTGCTGATTATACTGTCCACACGGTTCAAGGTTAGGCGTTTGATTCAGAAAAGTAAATTATAGAGCCTTAGCTGCTTGATGATTATCTGCAGTAAAAAATAGACTGATGATAAAAGATTAATAGTGGAGTATCTTGCATTACTTATATCGTGATGCAGGACGCCGAAGGTACATGCTTGAAGAATTATGAGTACATGGATTACTGAGATGTCTATGGTAAATCACAGAAAATATGTAGCAACGAGCAGCCAACCGACTCACGGAAGAAGCCACAGTTTTCCCTTCAGGTGATTCAAATTATAATATTTTCTCAAGTATTTTTCTGTTCCATCTAAAGTAACGACCAATTGGCAGTACATAAATAGTCAATAGTCGATGCAATCTATGTGCATGCAAGTAGTACATACCACACTCTTGTTATTTCTCGGACTTGATGATTATCTGGTTATTGGTGGCTGCACACAGTTCTTCCTCACAAACAGATTCAGCACAGAACCTCAGCACCCCGCACATATTCTCCTCCACCTTTAACTTATATATATGCTAGTACATATTGTTTGCTATGACGGACATTTCTTCAAGCACCTAGAGAAAAAAAATATATAGCCTAAACATCATATAGCAGATGGGGAAGCGAGGGAATATTGGGTGCTTATCATTAATGTGTTTTGGGGCATAGACAACCGAAATTTCAATAATCGAGTGTAAATTTCAGTTTTACACTAAAACTGAAGTGACATGCTTTGTCAGCTTACATCAACAAATAACCACCACTTAGAGTATCCTGACTTAACATAATAATAAGGTAATCGCTACAGCAATACTTAAAGATACAAGCCGTCTTTCCCTTTATCAGATTCAGGCTATTTAAATCTATGATATGGATTCAGCATTGCAATGGATTCAGCACAGGGGATCTTCCGCTTAGCTGCAAGGTCTCTGTTCCGTTGAGCCCGTAACGCCTGCCTCTCCTCGGGTGGTATGCTTTGCCTACGTGCTCTTCGGTGGGCGTTTATCACTTGCCTATCCTCGGCGGGCATATTTTTTCTGGCTTCCCTTCTGCGGGCATTTATCTCTTGCCTCTCCTCGGGTGTCAGATTTTGCCTGGCAGCCCTTTGGCTTGCGTTCCTCTCAAAAGGATACTGTCCATTCTAGTTGAATGCCCGTTTGAGATAACACATTTGATACACATATAATGCACGCGAATTGAAAAATATAGCGGTATCAATTTAATACAATGTTTGACATCGTTTGAACATGAAAGAGACTACAAACTAATTTCTAGTACTTGAGGTTATCCAGATACTGTCGTACAATCAGGGGGATGTTCTCTTGTGCTTCATTCGTTTCGTACTTGAGCAGATGCAACAAAAAATTCTTTCTCAGGATGCGACCATCCTACAAAAGAGTAGGTAGAATTAGCACGATATTTTCTCCTGCAAATGATTAAATGTGAAATTTAGAACACTTACCGTGCATATTGGATGAACAAATGCTTCACCATTCCACGAGATCACCATGTAAAAAACAATATAACCGGATAAATTCCTGTTCATAAACGGCAAATTGTTATTTTGAAATAGTAATGGACGTTATAAACATGCCTTCATGTTTTATAGATATTCACCTGTTTGCACTTTTTGGAATACCAGTTGGTGATTTACGTGGCCATGAAAAGATATCATCATCCCAGTCAGGCTGTGCTAGATTGAGTGCATCATTTAGGTAAATTGAAATTCTTAGTAATTTCAGTTTCAAACTGCATTCGCTAATCAGTCGTGTCTCTAAATCCATTGATTCAGGTAGAGGATCCAAAACATATAAACGTCTTGTTTGCTTGTTGATGGAAAACAAGACGAAATCGTCGCAGGATACATAAGGCAGAAAAAGCTGTTAATAGGGACAACAATTATTAGTAAGACATAAAACCATAAAAGTTGACAACCACAAACGATTCTTAAAATATCTTTACCAGTTTGCGGGAAGAAATCTTGTAGTCTGTTCCAGGCCAGCTATGGAACAATGTTGCCAGCTCCGGTACTTTTGGCTTTATGCGCCACTTTGGACCTCGTGTGGAATTGGCCATCGCCATCTTAGAACAAAAAATATATTTAGAAACAGGTATGGATACCGTATGTTTGCACCAATGCCATGGCATCCATATGTCTCCGCTTCATGTCTCGATAGCCCCCCTGGAACGACCAAGGGAGCACCGTCCTTACGCCAACTTTGCTCCCTCGAGATTCTCCTGCAGTGATGCTATCAACAATTCCTTTATACAGGTCGGCACGTATCTCCGGCTGGTGCTCCCTTACCCTGTTCAACCTGTAACCCTCAATCTTGATGTACATGTCGACGGCGAACTGCTGGAACAATCGTCCTCCATGCAGTATAGGGTTAAATATCGCAGGACGCGTCTGTAGCCTGTAGCAATAGTAGTCCCTTACTGAGACGCACAACCGGCTATTTCCCTCTGCGCAAAGGCGAGAAAGCAAAAAATAAGGCAACATACGAAATAATGATAGGAAACACATATAAAAGCATATTGAATGCAAGAGGCGGACCTGCATCGCTGCGGCTAGCTCTTGGCTGCTGCGCATCTTCCCAAGACACCTTACGTTTCGGGATATTTGGATGCCAACCGAGTTCCCCCTTTGGGAAAAAGAGGGGGTACGAGAGCGGGTCATAGCAGCCTTGTGTGGCCTGGATACCGTATCGTTTATTGTCGGTACCATGTAGCCTGTAGGGTGATGCCGCGGTCAAACCTCCTTGCCAGGTTGCTGCCCTCTACCCAAATAGCAGCCACCTCAGATGAGAGCGGTTTGTTATATCTCCTTTGATCTAGCTTTTGGTCAGTGTTCAGTTCTATCCGGTACTCGTCTAGGTTCGCCCTGTGAGCTCCTAGACTCCTAAACTGTTCAGAGTAAGGGTTTTCTTTAAGGATTTCCTTCACCTTATTGACGACAGTCTGATCTAACTTCTCAGTCAACAGTGCACGATGGTTTAGGCTAGGATCATCATCGTAGAAGTACAGCTGTAGATGTTCTGGCCGCGAGCCTGGCCCGAACGAGTGCACGTTATGGTACATGTTGCCGCACGCCCGGAACGTGTATGTCCCTGACCTCATGTTCGTGTACTTTTCGTCGAGGGTGACACCAAGGGTTGTGAAGGCAAAATGGCCGTTGAAGTACCGAATGCTCTCACGAAAATGCCGAGAGTCATTATCGGATGCAGACCAGAGCCTCATCAGTTCTGGTATAGGCTCGGGTTCAAGCAACTCCGTGTCCCCGCCCCGACAGCAGAAACCGTCGGTCTCATACTCGAATCTCTTGGCCTTGCAGATTTCACAGTCGACGGCGTGCTTAAGGATGTGTGTGGTGTCTGGCAGGTTAGAGTAGACAAACTCAAATGGATCACTGTCTGTAGAGTCTGACCCTGCAGAAACATGTGGTTCATCGGGGCCGATGCCATCATTGTCCGATGCTGCATTTTCTGTTGAGTTATAGATTAAATTAATCAGGATGCACATTTTTAGTAAAGATAAAACATTGCGCTTTGATGGTGCAGCAGTACCTTCATCGGATTGTAAGAAATACTCGTCATCCATGAGGTCTGCAGGGTGTGGATTTTCCTCCATGAGCCTGGACAGCATCGCCTCCATTTCACCTTCGCCATGCAAGAGTTTGTAAGTGACCATTAAGAATGAAGCACGTATATGAGAAGCGGTGAAAGAGATGAGTGTTACCGTCAGTCCCAATGGTGTATTCTTGCATGCTTGGCTCAGCATCGTTGGGACCTGGCAAACTTGTGGCATTCTTAGCGAAGCGAGCATTAGAACGTTGTTGGTGTGCATGCCTCTCCCCGTGTGGGATGTTTTGCCTATTTGCTCTTCGGCTTGCACAATTCTTTCGCCTCTGTTCCGCTGCCAAAATTTCTTTCTGAGCTCGCTCTCTCGATCTCCGCTGAGTTCTGGTCTCTGGCCGCTGGTCGGTTACTTGACTGTCAGGTGTGAGAGTATCATTGAAGGACCTGGTAAGGTAATCACCTGCATCATGGTCAAGCTGGTAAGATTTTGTTTGATACATTATGTACATAATACAAAGGTGATTAAAGAGGCCAATTTTACCGTCGCTTTCCAAGCTGTAGTTATCCCTGCACGCGGAGGGTGAGCCGTGAGGTGAAGCGTCAGGTGATCTTGGCGCGCTAACTGTGGGGCATGGCATTGCGATGGACGCAGCGCATGGGGTCTTCTTCTTAGTATCGTACCTGGCCCTGCGGCGCGCCAGGATCCTTTGCTCAATTTCGGGTTTACGCTTCTTATATTGTTCACGTCTCCATGCGTTTATTGCCTCCTTCTGCTCAGCCGTTAATTTACCTCTGCGTTCCCTAGCACGTTGGCGTATAATTTCTTTCCGATCAACATTGACTGTGACCCTTGCTGGAGGTTCTTGTGTTGCCGGGTTTGTCAAGGACCAGGATTGTGTTTGACAAGGATCTTGAAAATAGGGAGCTTGAAAAAAAAAGTCAGTAAATAATCAAGCTGATAACATGCACAGAACAAGTAGAATGTTGTGCCACGGTGGTACCATTTGAATTTTCTGCCTGATCAGTGGCATAAGCACTTGTGAGAGTGCTCCCAACAGCCCTCCAAGAAGCCATCTGTTTAGTCCGATCATCATCATCAGAGGAAGTATAATTGCTGCTAGGATGGTTGTTTGTTTCATGTATGCACACGCCGCCCTGTTGGTGTGGCCCTGATATCTTTGATTTATTTGTTGGAACAATCACTGTGTAATCATTAAAGCTTATTCAGTTCATATTAGCAATAATGTAAACACAAAGTAACCATTTATCTGTCCTACAAGCAACTCGGGTAGAAACCTTCTTTTCCTTTGTTGGCGGGGTTGTGCTGATATTTAGACTTATTCGATAGGCATAAGGAAGGTGATCGGAAATCATTTGAACTACCCGAGTTTGTTGTTCCAAATGCTGTCGCACAAGACGGCTTCACAATGGTCGTTCTGCCTACATGAGCATTTATGCACAATCAGTAGTATTTACAGAAATGATGCTGATTTTCCTGGCAGTAAACATCACCTTGAGTAACCGGGGTGTATGGCAGCTGGGTGACAGCTGAGCGGCCAGTGGCATTATTTGGAGTGCGAAATCCTGACATAAAGAATTTGTCATATACCAATTCAACTTGTTTGCTAAATATGGGATGGTCACAAGAATGAACATACCAGGTGATGTGGGAACCGGTGTGTTAGATGTAATCTGTAGATCATCGAGATTAGAGGTGGTTTTCTTCAGCTGTCGGGCCTCACGTTTCTTTCTATTAATCTCAACACTATTTCGTGCATATCTTTCCTGGTCCTTCTGTCTCTTCAGTTCTTTTGGATCTGCTGCTTGTCCTGTGAGTAAGAAATCTTTACCATTAAATGATCTTGGAATGTTTCTTCTCTATACATTGTAAAAAGCCATTATTGTTTCTGCTTGTTAGTTAGGTAATTTTAAAATGCAGTACTATAAAACTGCATTATGTTTCTGCTTGTAAAAATGCATTACCTGTACACCTGGTGAAGGACATTTACCTGAATTGTTCACGTTTGTCAGGTCTTGGAATGGAGTTCGTACCCCAGTAGGTTTTGATGATGCCATAACAGGATCTGCTGCTTGTCCTGTGAGTAAGAAATATAACTACTTAAATGATCTTGGAATGTTTCTTCTCTACTCCATTGTAAATGTTTCTGCTTGTTAGTTAGGTAATCTTAAAATGCAGTACTATAAAACTGCTTGTAAAAATGCATTACCTATACATGCTTGTTTGTGCTTGTAAAGACAATATGAGGCTATAGTAGGTTCAGTTTTAAGTAGTTCATGTGGTGAAGGATCCATACCTGAATTGTTCACGTTTGTCAGGTCTTTGAATGGAGTTCGTACCCCAGTAGGTTTTGATGATGCCATAACAGATTTGAATAGTCCAATCAATCTACAATCAGAACAGAACAGGTAACAATGTAGACAGATTTGCATTGTGGTTTCATAATAACTCTCAGGCTTCACGGTCAGTAAATCTTGAGTGACTGGGAGCTCTGTTTCATTTTTTCCTCTTTAAGAAACGTATTTGGCCAATAGTTAATGTTCTCTCTCAAACATCAATGTTCAGTTATTGTGCATCAAACAATACTATTGTGTAATGACTTCAGGGCATTACTCACCTTGATTTTGATCTGGTCTTTAGGTGGTCCGCACAGAAGCTGTAATGTTTACCCTCCAAATGGGAGAAGGGTGGATGTCACCCAGTTGGATTTTGAGATGGTTATCGGAAAGGAGAATAAGAAACGATAATGGAGGAGGGAAGATGATGGATCTTATGGTACAATCTGCTTGTCACGGTCTAGACTGGCACTCTTTCTTTTAATTTTTATCATGCACCACTCTATTTTAATTTCTAATGCAGTATTGAAAAAGGCTACATATGTGCATGTCTTCAAATTAATGTATGCTTGAGGGTAAAACTAAGATCTGATTGCAGTCAAGGAAGTCAGTCAGTTGTTAACCATGCTTGCTACAGACTGGAATTTCTCAAAGTCTTGTCTGCTTGCCTCATCCACAAAATACGCCACCATACAGGGCAAGCATAGTAGCAGGCATTTGTTCACATATCAGAGAACCATTGCTTCTTATTGACCCCCAGTGTTTACTAAGTTAAATTATTATTTTCAGCCATACGAAAAACCTTCCAGGAAGAAACCGAACCTACTCACATCTGCCAACGATTGATATGGGACTGCATGGGGACTAAAAACATGGTGGTTCGAAATGGCACTTAAGCAATGCCGGATGCCTTAAGAAAGATGTCCCAAATGAAGGTACCTTTTGTCAAACTAATCTGAGCTGGTATATTTTCTGTACTGTTTTAAAATATAGCAGAGCTCCCAGTCACTCTTGATTGTTATAACTCTCAAGGTCAGTAAATTGTAGGACAGAACAGATTTACGCATGGTCAGTAAGATAAATCTGTCTACATTGGTACGTCCTGTCAAAGTAAAGATTTATCCTCACCGTAGTTATTTCTTTCGATGGCCAGGCGTTGTTTTCCCGGCGTCGTTGGTGCAACCAGGACGGCCAATCACGCCAGGTCGAGGTACTGCAGGGCTCCGGTGTCGTTGTCTGCCCGGCGTCGTTGGTGCAACCAGGTCGGCGAGGACGCCAGGTCGAGGTACTACGGGGCACCGGGCGGCTGAGGACGACAGTTTGGTGTATTCAAATTTTCGTGACTGCGCTAATGACGCTCGTGATTGGTTGATTGCAGGGTAGTCCGTAGGAAGTATGGAAAGTGTATTATTGGTGATTGTATGGAAAGTGTATTATTGCGTGATTAGCCGATCTGCTTTTGTATGGAAAGTATAGTAATGGGCCGGCCCAAGCTATCGCTAAAGCAGGTAATTAGCGATCGATCGTGGCACGAAATTAGCGATCGAGCGTGGCCCATGGTTCGCTGGTGGCTCGATGGTTCGCTCGGGTTACACGACGAAGTCCCAATTAATAGTAAAGATAACCAAAACACGGCCCCGGACAAACATGGGTATGAGCGCTCACATGGAAGGTGCTAAATAGAAACAATTAAACTTAAAAGACAATTATAAATAAGCACCACTTTAAAATGGAATTTTTAAATTAAATTTTGCGAATCTGGCCAAGCAAGCTGGAAAATATATTGTGTTTCTTGTATCACACATCTTCTCTATTCTTGGTCACTTAAGAGCCAGCAATCCCGTCTCCATGCTTATCTTGATGTCTTCGTGTACAACTATGAAAAGGAAAAATAATGAGCAATATGAGATAGATAATTAATGAATTTCCACCGATACTCTTTTTTAAGGGAACTACATAATGCTCAAAGATTCATGTATCAATTCTGAAACAGAAAACAACGGACATAAGTTATATTAGTAAGTGTTCCATATTAATAGCAGGAAGTCAAAGTAGTCACTGTAGATAGAGCAAGAATAGCAACGTTTTAATGTTGGGTTGGCAAAATCTTTAAAGCAACCAGATTACAAAAACGAAAGTTGACATTCCAGGGCAAATAAATATGATATTCTAAAATTTATGAGAAGACACAAGTGAGTAGAGTCTGAAGCAAGCAATGATTAGGATCCCAGAAAATGAGAGGACGGAATGCGTGGGCAGCAGCAGCTAGCTATGCCATCGATCGACCGATCGATTGTAGGTGAGCAGCAGCTATCCATCGAGCCATCTAAACACTCACGCGAGAAAACTGCCGGCACTAGATCGACCAGCAAGAAGTCAACGACGGCCAGGCAAGACCACCGCGCGCCATGGAAGGACCATCTCGACCTCCGCCTGCGCGCCGGCGTCTGCGCTCCCAGGGATTGAGAGAGCAGAGGCCGCTGGAGATGACGACAGGCTCAAGTCCATGACTGGGCTAGAGCTCGTCGGCCGATGTCTTCCGTGACCCGGCGCGCGCCTCGCCCTCCAGCTGGGGCTCGTCGTGGAGCGAGCGCGGCCAGCGAGGCCAACGGCTGCGCATCCGCTACAGCCCCCTGGCTCGTCCTCCCCATCGCCGTCGCGGAGGCCCATGGCCGCCGGCTCTACGTGTCCCACATGGCCGAGCTCGCCGGAGCAGCGGGGATGACCGGCGCGCGGGGGAATCGGTAGTCAGCTGCGCGGCGGAAGACGCGGTACCTCGGGAGGCGGCGGCCGGCATCGTAGAGGAGGAGAGCGGCCGGAGCAGGGGAAGGTCGAGCATGGCGGGTGGAAGCCGAGCACGGGAGCGACCGGCGGCGACCCCAGAAGGACACGGCCGTGGGCGACCATGGCAAGAGGGAGACGTGGAGGAGCATGGCAGGGACGGGCCCCACCGTGGCGCGGGCGGCCGGGGCTGGAGGCTGTGCCGACGGCGGCGCAGTCGCCGGCGGTCGTCGGGCTCCTCTCCATGCCGCCGGAGGAGAAGCGGCGACGTGGAAGTGGTGGCGGCGCGGCAGCCATCCCTGTCTGCTCGGATGAGGCAGACGGGTGAGGAAGTGAGTGGAATTTGCGATTTAGGGTTAGGGCTAGCTTATATGTAAGAAGGACTGAATTGTAATTTTTGGCTTACTTAGGGGCCTTTCTGCAAAATGACATGCGGCACTGTTCACCACTGTTCATGTAGATGAACAGTACAGCGATCGCTCACAGCTCATGATTTGGGACGTCTTTTATA
Source organism: Poa pratensis (assembly GCA_947311845.1). NCBI lineage: Eukaryota > Viridiplantae > Streptophyta > Magnoliopsida > Poales > Poaceae > Poa > Poa pratensis. The sequence continues at coordinate 65,393,641 of CAMZMU010000074.1, forward strand.
TAGTTATTAGTTGTTCCATATTAATAGCAGGAAGTCAAAGTAGTCACTGTAGATAGAGCAAGAATAGCAACGTTTTAATATTGGGTTGGCAAAATCTTTAAAGCAACCAGATTACAAAAACGAAAGTTGACATTCCAGGGCAAATAAATATGATATTCTAAAATTTATGAGAAGACACAAGTGAGTAGAGTCTGAAGCAAGCAATGATTAGGATCCCAGAAAATGAGAGGACGGAATGCGTGGGGCAGCAGCTAGCTATGCCATCGATCGACCGATCGATTGTAGGTGAGCAGCAGCTATCCATCGAGCCATCTAAACACTCACGCGAGAAAACTACCGGCACCAGATCGACCAGCAAGAAGTCAACGACGGCCAGGCAAGACCACCACGCGCCATGGAAGGACCATCTCGACCTCCGCCTGCGCGCCGGCGTCTGTGCTCCCAGGGATTGAGAGAGTAGAGCCGCTGGAGATGACGACATGCTCAAGTCCATGACTGGGCTGGAGCTCGTCGGCCGACGTCTTCCGTGACCCGGCGCGCGCCTCGCCCTCCAGCTGGGGCTCGTCGTGGAGCGAGCGCGGCCAGCGAGGTCAACGGCTGCGCATCCGCTGCAGCCCCCTGGCTCGTCCTCCCCATCGCCGTCGCGGAGGCCCATGGCCGCCGGCTCTACGTGTCCCACACGGCCGAGCTCGCCGGAGCAGCGGGGCTGACCGGCGCGCGGGGGAATCGGTAGTCAGCTGCGCGGCGGAAGACGCGGTACCTCGGGAGGCGGCGGCCGGCAGCGTAGAGGAGGAGAGCGGCCGGAGCAGGGGAAGGTCGAGCATGGCGGGTGGAAGCCGAGCACGGGAGCGACCGGCGGTGACCCCGGAAGGACACGGCCGTGGGCGACCATGGCAAGAGGGAGACGTGGAGGAGCATGGCAGGGACGGCCCCCATCGTGGCGCGGGCGGCCGGGGCTAGAGGCGGTGCCGACGGCGGCGCAGTCGCCGGCGGTCGTCGGGCTCCTCTCCATGCCGCCGGAGGAGAAGCGGCGACGTGGAAGTGGTGGCGGCGCGGCAGCCATCCCTGTCTGCTCGGATGAGGCAGACGGGTGAGGAAGTGAGTGGAATTTGCGATTTAGGGTTAGGGTTAGCTTATATGTAGGAAGGACTGAATTGTAAATTTCGGCTAACTTAGGGGCCTTTCTGCAAAATGACCGGCCTACAACGATCGCTCACAGCTCACGATTTGGGACGTCTTTTATATAGTTAGTAATGGAGTGCAGCGTGCCCAGTAGTGATTTGGGATGGAGATCAAACGTCTTGGCCTGGAACATAGTAAGGGCTGATCACCTGCAGCACAACCAAAGGCGGGAACCTGCTGCTTGCTGGCGACCGACAGCTTCCGACGAGTGAAGCGGCCATGGCTGTGATGTTTGGTGTTTGGTGGTGGCCGAAGGATCGGAGAGAGAGGACGGGATCACGCGGGGGAGAGGCGTCCGGGCGTGTGGTGGCTGTCGCGCGGTGGCTGCCGGTGACTGGCGGCTGGCGAGCAGGCGCGTCGTGGAGGCGGAGATGGAGGCCAGCCGGCGGCGGCCGTGCATCTCCTGCCGGATGCCGGCTTTCGGCGGACGTGTGCGTCGTCCGTTTGATCTTCCAATGCTTTTGCTAGGTGGTGGCAATCCTTGTAGTCGCTCGCGAGGCAGAACGGCGGTTCCGTTTGGGAGAGGATAAATAGAAGAATGAACAGGTACGGTGGTAATTTAGTAGTATTATGTGATTTTGTGGGAGGGCAAAACAGTCAACATTGGACAATGTTGAGTTGTCAAACATTGGAGCGATCTGGAGCGTCGACCAGATATTTGAACGGTACAGATTTAAAGTATCCCAACATGTTTGCTCTTTTAATAGTAAGTATAGAGTAGCTTGAAGATTTCTTGCTCCCTCTGTTTGAAAAAAAAATCAAAATAAATAATTAAAAGTTTTAAAAAAATCTGAAACAAATCATCACGGTCTCAATGAAAAAAAATGTTTTCTAGTTATGACAAATCTTCGGATCTAAGTATAGTTGTTTCAAATTTCCAATGTTTTTTTGTATCCCATGATGCAAAAAATTTCGCATTATAATTTTTCACGCTTGTAGTATACATCATTAAGAACAAGTCATATAATTTTTCTCGGGAGCCAAAGTGATTTCGCTTTGTATTGGCTAAATAACTGTGCAGTTTGCCAAGTGTTTTTCACCCCACGTGGTATTCATGATCTTTGCCGAATATCCCGTGGTTCGACACTCTGCAAAGCCCTAGTATGTTGAGAGCAACATGTTTTACAGTAGTGACACCAATATTTTGCTAAAAGTAACATCACATGTCATGCTAGCACATTGCATACCCAAAGTCTATGATAAACTAGTTGAATGCCCGTGCGTTGCCACGGGCACACATTTCTTTTCCTGTCACAGGTGTAAACATAATAGCTACATACCACATGCGCTGTTACGGCATTGTTAAAATTATGACAAGTGATCATTATAATTGATGAATATTTGCTCGATGATTTGCGTAGATGAAATGTATGTACAAAGATGATGTATTGTTACATTTGTGTCAATAAACACAAATAAATATGGTTAGGCCTTCTCCCATGTTTATTTCTTATGAAGACCTTATGATTCATAACTGTCGGCTTGTCTCCAGCAGTCCTGCGCTCAGCTCGGCCCATTGACACCGAGTAGCAGGAGTCTACACAGTGAAGCGGGATTCCTCCAATGTAGCCTTTTTAGCTTTTAGATAAGACGGATGGAATGCAGCGTTTTGTAGCTCATCCTACATGTAGGACGTTTTTTCGAAAAATTAAAAACGATACTTTAAAGTTTCAATTTTTTTGAAAATAATCCTAGATGTAGATAATGATGACTTATAGCAGTGTGCAAAAATCAATTCTAAATACTTTGTATTTTAGGCTGTGTAAAAATGACAAATTTCTACATATGAGGCGGTGAACAGTGCAAATTTCGAATTTTTCTGATTTGTCATTTTTGTGTAGGCCGGAATACATAACATTTCGAGTTGAAAATTTGTAGCACATTAGCGTCATTCTCAACCTCTATGATTTATCTCGGAATATTTGGAAACTTCAAACTGTTGATTTCAAAAAACAAAAAAAAACAGGCTACATGTAGGACGAGCTACAAAGGGACTTTTCGGGATGGAAGGACTTATTGAGGGAGTCACGCATCAGTTTGCATTGTTTTCTCATCTCCCAAACCTCTTACATTCCAAGAAAAAAGTTCAGATTACCAATAGGACTTGTCGTTGTAAACAGACCATAACAACATACGGCAGACATCGAACTGAACCCCACATTTAACTGAACCAAACACTAAAACGGACCACAACAGCAGATAACAGACATTGAAACTCAACAACTTGCTAGACTTGCAGAACTGATGAACACAGAAGCACACGGGAAGGAATGCATCATAACTTAGGGACTACGAACCCACGAACAGAAAGTGTATCTGTACTACTTATAAAGGAGAGAAATTTTCTTTTATAAACACAACCCACATAACGTACACATACCAACTACCACCACACGATCAGAACCGCAAACGCAATCTAACAGCTAGCAATAAGGTGTGATGTTAGCCATTACAACTGACAGACTCTGCTCTGCCCACAGAGGGAAAAACAAAATCCCAGCCCACGTTCGCAACCCCTCCAATCGCCCAAATCATCGAGAGAAAAAAGAACCGATCACAGTGACTCCCCTCGCCCGCAACCCCGACGTCTTCCTGCCTTGCGCCTCCACCGCGGCACACGCTGACTGGCAACCCCGATGCATCCCTGCCTCACGTCGCCTCCCTGCACCGCTCTGCTCCACTCCCTCGCCACCCTGCACCACACTGTCGACTCGGCAGACGCTCCTATGTCACCTCCTCACAGCCGCCACACCGTCGCCATCCTGTAAAAAACCGAGACCAGTTAACTATGCATTCAACCTAGAAACAATCTTTCACTAAATTTGTCTTCTTGAATGAGTCTAAATCCTTTTGTGAATACAATAACAAGCAATCAGTTTTAACCTCAACTGAGACAACTGAACTATTCCTATTTTCAAAATTCAGATAAGTAGTTCAGAAAGAATAACTTGCAAAACAGATATGACATGAAAACTAAGAAGTTTCAATCAAGTGATCAGGTTAAGAACAAATGTGCTTACATTTAATAGTTTATAGAAACCCAATGCTGCATTGACCATCACTATGTAAACTTTTGGATTCATATTTCAAGATAAAAAGAATTACAGGAAAATTGAGCAACTTAAAGGTTGCTTAAAACACAAACTTGAGAAGATTCTCTGTCTTTTCTACAAAATAATTCCTGATAATATTCGATAACAACAAAGCTTCCTTGAAATTATCCCTACTTTTTGTTCTTTCTTTATTGCTTAATTTAGCATCATTTCTTGTTGTATGTACTGGCTATTTCTAGTCCTGAAAATAGTACCAAGGCAGGCAAGAGAATCAAGTTTGTTCAGCATGTTCCATCTAGCCGATACTGGTTATAACTACAGTTTTCTAGTTTGTTAGTTTAACAGATAAAATACTTAAAACAATACTATGCACTTTATACAGGCTAGAAAAGAGCACCTTTTCAGATTTTGTATGAGCATCAAAGCCATTAAGCAGGTGAGTGTAACTTGAGGTCATGCTTTGATGTGGCCATTTCCTTAATACTTCTGAGCTTCCTCACCTCTCCTGGATGTAGATTCCGTAAATACGTGTTATTTCTGAAACAAAGCAGAGTAAAAAGATTCAGGCATGGAGATCATGTACATTATATTCTTCCGGGTTGCCTTGTACGAAACAACTGGGTCATCCTCCATCACCACCATATAAACCTTCGCAAATACATCGCAGTTTAGGCTCAAAAAAGTAAGGACAGAACATAACACAAGTGATGGCTTGGGAAACACCATGGCAATAGTGTCACTGCACAACTGTATGAAGCTTTCCAAAACTTATATGCTCGAACTTATGTTCTTATATATATGGTCTGAAAGAATGTTAGGTTAGGATTAGAGGGAATTAAAAAAAAGGCACGCACCTGGTACGCCAAGAATTGTCTTGCTCATAACCAGGCCACCAAAAGCATGCAGGAAGCTGTTCCCAACCTCCATGAGACCTTAGCAGAATAGTACTTGTCCTGGTAAATGTCAGAATTAATCATTTGTAGAGTCACTCCAGCGTTTGGTAAAAATACAACAATCTACAAAACACTAATGAAACGATGAATCAGCCATTGCTTCATCTATGGTTGGTTCAATCTTTCTTGATACCAAATCAGAATATCTCAGGATTAATCCACAACAGAAGAACTTAAAAGGCAAAAGCCTCTCACTGACCTTTCCAATCGTCTTCATTGATGTGTCACCTGTTTCCCCAAATTCTTTAACTGTTTACATAGTTAAGTTGGGGAAACTCTAGCAATTACACTATTAACAGGGTGGAACACTTCATCCGCCTCCAACTGCACCTCGGAGGCGTGTGCGCAGAGGATGGCGGCGTCTGTGTCCCTGGCTGCTCGAAGGAAGGGTGGAGCGGGTTGTCCACGCCGGCGTCACTTGTCCTGGGGAGGAGGAGGCCGACGCTGTGGAGCCCTCCAACCCGCGTGCGGTGGTCGCGGCCGCGAATCTGGTGAACACGAATCCGGCGAATCCCGCAAATCCGTTGGCCTGCTGCGAGCGAGTGGCTGTAATGACACTCCAGAACATTTTGAGCCCAGCAGCAGCGCGATGAGCATGGCCAAGGTGATGGCGTACACGCACATCTTCCACTCCTCCATGGTCACCTCTTCTCCTCCACCCATCTTAGCCCGCAGTCCTTCTCCTTCGTCGTCGCCGCCACGCCGTTCTCGCCTCCCCTCATGCTGCCGGCGCCCCTCTTCTGGTGGATCCCAACATGGACCGAGCGGGGAGCGACGAGGTAGAACGGGGCGGGCACACGGGTCGAGGCGTCGGCGGATGTTTGGGATTGGGAGCTATGGCGTTGCGGCAGCTCTAGGGCACAACAAGATAGGGGATGGATACCGCGTCGGGTAATGGTGGGAGGTTCGCGAACACTTTTGTTGGGCCTGGCCCATGGGATCTCGCGAGTCGATCGCTGAGGCAGAATTTCTGCCTCACATTTAATAATAAAGATAACTACAGATTAAGGCATACCTTGTTCGTTGTCCTCCAGTGAAATTCATATTACTATCATAACATGGAGAACATACGACTAAAGCAATATTTATTAGCACTATCAGAGAATTAGAATCTACAAATCAAAATCAGAAAAGATATCCTGCTACTCTCTATAAACCAAACAAATCAGGATGTTTGGTTTGATTTGTTAACCAAATCCCTGTCTCTATGTATCTTGATAACGTTAACTAGTTGAATTCGGTGCGGCGGCACGCCGCACCCTTGATGATAATTTTTGTTAACGGTATGTTTCTTTGTTTTAGCTGCATAATATAATTTTCAAGGAGAACATTAATCATGTGAGAGAAAAAAATCATCAATGAGCATATGTCTTGAAGTTGAAAAATGGATGGACAAACCTGATGGTCAGACTAAAAACCAGCCCCGTGTGTGAAAATTCATATTTAGAAATGTCCACATTGAAAAAATTGTTAAGATTGTAAAACTATTGGAATTCAAAAGGGGAGGAAAAAATTTACATTTATTAATTTTTCAGCTTTCAAAAAATTGGTAAAATTAGGAAGTTAGTTGTGTTTGAATTATTTTCACTTTTGCGGGATGCTTAGATTTGGAAAGCATTTGTAAATTTGAAATATACATTAGTTAGTAGTCTTAGGGAAATTGTTTAAATACCGTAAAACAATATCTATAAAGTGTTTAAATTATTTTGTCGGGCTGACGATATCGAGTGATATTACTGATATTGTTTTCCTGTGTTTTTATTTGAGTTCGGAAGGGAATTATAAAATCCATATTTCATCAAATGGGCATTTATGTACTGTTTGTAATTATTAAGATTTGAAATAATGGTGAAAAGGTACGAAAGTACTCAGAATGTATGTTATGATTTTTGTAATTTGTCAAAGAAAAGCAACAATTTGTCATTTCGAGTACCTTTAGATATTTACCAAGCTGGAATGTTCAGATATGTTCGTAATTTTTTTTCCTGTAAATATTTATTTTAATTTGGTAATTAGGGAGATTGCAATATGTGAGCATTTATCGAATCTAATGCAATGTAATTAGGGGGAAAACATTTAGGTTGTCTTGGTTATTTTAGAGTTTTTGTTTTTTAACAAATTGAATTTATTCATGCTGATATTTGTAAGATATTTATTAGGGAAAAAACCTTTAGCATTTTGGTATGTTCAAATAAGTTGCATTTTTTTGTGCGTGCATGTTGCCATATTTTAGCGTAGTTCCAATTTTTTATCAAATTGTTTGTTTTTTTGTTTTTTTCATATTTTCCGTCGGGTAGAGAAGAAATACGGCGGTGTGAAAAATTTAAATTTGAGAATGTACATGCTGAAAAGATGTTCGGATTTGAAACATTGAAACATTTTAAAAAAAAATTATAAAAAAATACATTTATAAATTGTTTAGGTTGGAAAATTTGTTAAAATTGAGAAGTTATTCTTATTTGAAAACGTTTTACGTTTGTAAAATGTTTGAGTGTTGAAGACATTGTAAATTTTGGAAGCATTCAAACTTTAATTTTGATCATATGTTGTAGTATTTGGTTTTTTTTTTTTGCATATGTGTAAATTTGAAATAGATTTGAAGTTATTTTTTTACATATGTAATAAAAAAATTACGTATTTGTAATTTTTTCAACAAAACTTTCATGTTTGTAAGTTTGAAATAGACTTGAAGTTATTGTTTTTCGCAGCATTTAGTATTCTCTGGAAATTATTTTAATAGGGTGGGCCCACCTGGTAGAACTTTGATAATTTCTGAAATTTTGTTTGGGAAGGGAAAAAAAACTGACTTGTGGGTCCATTGATGACGTCGTGATGACGTCATCAATGGCCACAGCGGCCAGCGCGAGCCTGCGGGCGTCGCGTCCTTGCGAGCTGGAAGGCACGCGTGCGCGCGGTGGGCGCGCGTAGACGCGAGGCGTCTGGGAGCGGAGGCGCCGCCGTGATTTGGTCACCGGAGCTGTGGCTAGCAGTGGTTGAACACGGCGGCGGAAGCAGACGGATGGCGGCGAGAAATCCGAGTCGACCGCGGCGTCCCAGCATGCGTAGGTCGGCGAGGGTGGATAGGGCGTGGCGGCGGAGCGTTCTGCGTGCGTCGATCTGAGGAGGGAGGTGCGAGGTGGCGGCGGGACGCGTCGGTGGCGGCGACGGGGACTGCCACGGGGTCGCGCGAGAGGAGGAAGAAGAGGGAAAGGGGGGGGGGGATTGCGCGTACATTTTTCAGCGGGGTCCTTGGGCTTTCTGGAAATTTTGAACAAATCCATTTACTCGCGCAGACGTGGATCGCGGCGTAATTTGTCGGACCCGAGGGTTGAAAGTGTTCGCGCAGTGTGTGGCTGACGGGTCAGGCCCACCCGGGCACTGTAGAACACTGTTCATTACTGTAGATCTACAGTGCCCAGGCCGCGGAGAGAGCGCAGAACTGCACGGCTTTAATGTACTTAGTAATGTGTCTTCCTCAATCGTTTGCAGGAGCACATACCAATACTGGATTAATACACTGGGCATCCATTTTTCCAGTATGAAGATCTTTCAGTTCGCAGTAAGTAATAATATTTTAGCAAAAGAGAACTGCAATAATCTTGCCCGAAACAATGGAGATAATCTAATCTATAAGAGGAAACAATCACATATTGCAGACAACTACCAAATATGGAAGTGCATCAATGTCACAAACATTGTGATTGAAACAATTCAATCAATAGGCTAAAAAACAAGGACATGACTAGGCGTCCCCCGGGGGATCTCGGGCTAAAATCCCCCGGGTTCCCATGCCAACACGTGTCCCCTTTTCTGTCCAAAATCCTGCTTTTGCTACCGTGTAGCAAATAGTCACCCGCTTTTGCTCCTATGTAGCAAAAAACGGTTCGCTAGAAAAGAAAGAAAGAAAAGACTGACTTCACTGGAGACCTCGCCGGAGATTTCTTAGCTGCAAAAAAGTGCTACTGTAGCAAAATCGAATTCACCGGAGACATCGACGAATACCTCACCAGACGAATACCTCGCCAGAGACATCGTAGCAATTTTTTTATTCTATTATAGGAAAACCACATAACAATAATAGCACAAAAATTGTTATATTGCAGCATCGTAGCAAAAATTTCTACCGGCGAGGTTCTTCGATGTACAAAGACCTCGTAGCAAAAACATTGTTCTATTTTAGCAACACCACGAAACTATTGTAGCAAAAAAATATAAAAAATACGGTATGGTAGCAAAAAAATCCACCAGGTTCTCCGATGGCAGCACTGCCCACCGGTAGTAGCACTGACGACCTTAGATGGTAGCACCGGGCACCACCTATGGTAGCAATACCGCCCTTCCTTGGCAGCATAGGCTCCGACGCCGACGACGTAGGACGAGCTCCGCCCCTGACGCTCCAGGATGCCCAGACCTAGCTCGTCCAGCTCCCTAACCGCCATCAGCCAGCATGGCGGCGTACCCCGGGTCGCCTGCGGCAATGGTGTTGTCGGCGGGCGAGGCGCCGTGCTCCCGCAGGAGCTCCGCCTCGGCATCCCGCGCATCCCGCAGAGAGGGAGGCGACGGGGCAGCGACGGGGGAGGAGGCGGAGGCGGAGGAGTGTCACAGCCTCCTGCCAGCGGTGAGGGCACCAGGGGTCGCGGCCTCCCGGCGGCACGGCGAGCATGTGGCCTCCATGGCGCATCTCTCTGTAGAAGAGGAGAAAAGGAGGGGGGAAACGAGTGGTGGGGAGGTGTGCAGGAGCGAGGGAGGAGATAAGGTGGGCCAGGTGTTTTGTCTCCACGTCCGTGGGACGCGTGGCGTGCTGTGAAGGCGGGGGACGGGAGCGTTCCGATCCCCGGGTGATAACTAGACTTTTCCCAAAAACAATCATACATCACATCAAATACAATACATTCATATCGAGTTAGGAGTATCAGTTACACTACACATGCCATTGGTGATTGGTTCATTGGTGTCTAACTCAATAATAAGATCACACAGATTAATGGATCAATGTAGAACACAGATGTCCACCGGGCTAGCGGCCATATCACCATCATCCTAAACGAAATCCCCCTCTTTGATGGAATAATCCGGGCACAACCATCGCCTGTTATTCGTGATAACTGCGTCGAACCGTGCTTTGACCTTGGCAATGACCGTCTCGACGTCGTCGTAGCCATCATCCCGCACGGCCAGCTCGTCCGTCGTTGCATCAGCGCCGCCCAGGTACTGCTCCCGAACGACCACCACCACCGCCTCCTCCTGCTGCTGGACCTGGTCGTCCGCATCCGCCTTCCTTTTCGAGCCACACCCCTGGAACGCCTCCTTGCTGGCGGCGAGAGCCTTCTTCTCCCCTCCTCCGCCTGGGCGGTAGAAGGCTGCAGTATAAGGCCGATGTTTTTCGTCTTCATCTTCAGCGAGAAACTCGGCGCTTGGGACTTTTCTCTCTCTCGACTTGAGGTAGATCGGCGTTGGTCGGTATGGCTCGCGTATATATAGGCAAATCGCTTCCGAGTCGATATAGGAGCCCATCTCCTTCCTGGACCGGACTCGTATTGGTTGGGCTTTATTCCTTTACCCTTTTCTAGTATCTTATTGGGCCAACCTACTTTACACGTTTCACTAAAAAAAACTACTCTCTACACGAAAACTAAAATGGAGGACTTCTATTGCCGGAGATTTTTTTGCCCTCTTTTTTTTTTTAAGAAACACAGTACAACGCAGACGCTTACAAACACGCGCATACACTCACCCCTATGAACGCACACAAGCATACCCTACCCCTATGAGCACCTCCGAAATACTGAGCCGGTTGGGTCTTGAGATTGACGAAGTCACCACGAGCGTCTCGCTCTCGACGGGAACGTCGCCTCCCACTGAAAGAATATTCCGCCTAAATGAGAAACACCAACGTCAAACCTGGAGTTTGAACTCTGGTGGGGTGGGGGTACAACCACCCTCCTAACCATCTTGCCACAGGTAAGTTCTCATACGAAGTTCTCATTTTCTTTTGCCCTCCTTATGCCTCCGGCTGCCATCTTGGGGCTGACACCTTAGAGGACTTCACGTTTTTTCAGAGTTTCTGTTCTTCTTCAGTGTCTACTGTCTAGTAATGATCTCCAGGACCATAAGTGAGAGGATCATGGTTTTCCTCCTCCTTTAATTAGCAACAACAACATGAAAATATTTGCAACATTTATTTCAAAGCAGATTTGAGCACTTTGCAAAACGTTGAGTTCGTGCGACGTCTTTACTTGGTAATTGATGGACAACGACGTCGTTGGGCGAAATAGCTCGGGTGCGACACCGTCTCATGGCTGAAATAGCTCGCGTGCGACAGTCGTGCTTAACCGCATAGGACAGGTTAGGGGTTGGATTTATGTGAGCCTGGTGACGAGGTTATACCAAACGGGTACCCTGCCATGAGGGTACCTGGTGCACGTGATGACTAAAATCCAATTGTCGACCACCCGATGAAGCCCAGCAAGGGAGGCCCAAGACGAAGATTACTTCCCAAGTTAGGCATATTCGGTTGCAGTTTCCTTATCTATAAAGTCTAGTCGGTTACGTACCCGAGACCCAGCCTCCTATATAAGCGCTGGGAGGGCGTCCGACCAAGGACACGCAACACCATAGCCCTCAAACCCTAGCGAGATTAAACCCTTGCTAGACCCTTGTAACCGCATCATAGTCCACAATCAATACAGACAGGCAGGAAGTAGGGTGTTACCTCAGTCGAGGGCCCTGAACCTGGGTAAATCCCGCTTGTCAGCCGTCGATTCTACTAACACTACGCGTTCTCTACCTCGTAAATCTAACCCTAAGTACTCAACTATGGGTAATGCCGAGGACACCCCTCGTCAATTGGCGCCGTCTGTGGGAACTGGTAGTGTTGGATTCACAGTTTCGCCGGTTCCATCTTCAAACGGCAACTCGCCGGCCACATCTACAAATGGCAACTCACCGGCAAGCTCGCTAACGTCGGATCATCAGGCGATCACTCGCCAGCTTCAAAGATCGCATCACCAAAACAGATCAAATCGTACTCGCCAGAAGCTCAAGAGGCCTTTGCCAGCCTCAACCCAGGTTTGGATCTAATTGTTGGAAAGCACAATTTTTTCGTCGATAAGTTTGGTGTGCAGGACTTGACACATCCAATCGCGGCTGAGACACTCGACGCTCCATCGACTACGATTGCATCGCCAGCAGCCATGGAAGTCGCCTCATCATAGATCGACTCAATCTCGCCGCTAGGATCGCCAGCCTCATCCATGTCAACCCGAGAGTTCAACGAGCTCATGGCGCAGGAAATCCCAGATGATGAGGTACAGTCCACCTATCAAATTGGCACAGTCGAACACGCCGAATCACTCGACATGATTATCGACTACATGCAAACTCAAGATGCAAACGACAGTATCTGCCTCGCCGATTTCGGCGGACCAGAGATCCAAGCAGATCATGAGTTCCTCGCCAACAACAAAGACAATCCTGAGCAGACACCCGAAGCATACGTCAACATCGACGCCCAGATCAGCAGAAGCAACAACTCTGACATGAGCTTGGACGATGAGTTCGAGTCCATGACTGGCATAGACAGCACATACACATGTCCTTCGATCATACCTCGCCAGGTCTACGTCGCGTTCAGCGCAGAAACCTCGGCAACAGCTAGTCGAAGGCCCACGGAGTTCCCGTGCACAGTCACATTACCAGATGGCGTATCAACATTGACCATCACAACCGAGATGGCAGCAAAGGTGGACAAAGTCATCAAGGAGTGCACAATGATGCCTGCAGATGCAACCCCGGAAGAGATGATGGCGTACAACTACTTCAACTGGCAAAAGACGATGCGCCTGAATCAGTACAGAGCAACACTCGAAGAGCGCAGAAAACAAGCCAGTATCTCGAGTGCGAGAAGGAGGCAGTTATCCCTCGGCTCCATGGGCGCGACAGAGCCTAGGCACAGGTCAAGATTTGCAAACCTCCCAGAAGGAGAAAGATCAGGCATTACTCGCAATTTAGACCCCTCGTTCATGACATTGGATGCAGATGGGATGCTCGTCCCCAAAACAGCTGAAGGAGCCCTGCTGCAAATCGGAGCGTATTTAAGAGCAACAACACCTCCAGCAGGTGACCCGGTCGCAGTAGCACACCAACAGCAAATGAAGGCGCTTGCACTCGCAGCAAAAGGACTCCAAACAGAGAAGAGCAGAGAGCGCAGCAGGAGCCGCTCACGACACACATCGCGAGACCGTCGCAGTCGCAGCCCTCATAGGAGCAGCGCAAGAAGAGACTCAAATCACCGTCGATCACGGAGCAGGTCCAGGAGGTCTGACAGCAGCGATTCGAGTGACAATCGCGACACAGGACCCTGCGGAGCTCGATGCTTCACTCGACGCATCCGCGAGGCCAAGATGCCCAAAAAAATCGGGCTACCCACAACGCCAAAATTCAACTGCAGACAGGAGCCATCTGGGTGGCTCGAGGACTACAAAATAGCAGTCGTATGTCAACGTGGCATAACTACAACAACACTGCAATACATACAGTTGATGCTTGAGGGCACAGCACGCGACTGGCTCAAAGCTTTACGCGAAGGATCATACGACTCCTGGGACCACTTCCGGGAAGATTTCATCAAATATTTTGACCCCCTATGTGAGCGGCCCAAGACATTCGAAGAACTAAGAGCTTGCACACAGAGATCTGACGAGACTCTCAGATCATACATCAGGCGATGGACAACTATCCGCAACTCAGTAGGCACAATCTCCGAAGATAGAGCTATGGATGTCTTCACCCAGGGAGTCTTTCGTGAGGATTTCAGAGAAGCACTCGGTCGCCAAAAGCCAAAATCCATGGCCGAGCTGATGAAGATAGCAACCGAGTGGGCGGACGGAGAAGATTCCATACGGGCTAAACGCCCAGTCTCACCGCGGAACCACGAAGATCGTCGGGACAGTCGAGATCACCGCGACAGTCACAGAGACGATCGGAGGCGCAAACGCAAAGGCCGTTACAAGAACGATGATAGAGTAAAGTTCATGGCGGCAGGTTTTACCCAACCGCAAGACAATCATGATAGAGATGACAGGAGACCAGAGGAGCGTCGGGACAGTCGAAACGATGATCGCCGCGACAGTCGAAACGACGACTGCCGCGACAGTCGAACGGACGACCATCGAGACCACGATCAGCGCACGAGCAACTACAGAAGGCCAGAGTGGCGCGGGCGCCCAGACGCAAGGCCGGATAGGACATTCGAAGAGAAGATGGACGACTATTGCAGACTCCACCTGTTCAAAGGGGACGATGGAAGGCTAGTCTCCAATCACACCATGGGAAATTGTAGAGAGTTCGATCAAATGGCAATGGATTACATGATGAAGACGAGAAGAGTCACACCTTCGACTGCGTAGCCAGTCCCCGTCGCAGCACCACCCGCACAACCGATCCCCGCACTCCCAGCGCCAACACAGCATAGTATGGAAAGCCAAGTCGCAGGAGCCATACACCACATACCACATGTAGTAGAAGATCAGTACCCGAAACCTCAGAGACAGATGTACATGATTCAAAAAGGGCGTCCCTCTAACAGGCAGCAGAAGTTGCACACTTGACATGTCAACATGGCAGTCATGGCGCCGCCAGCCGTGCCAGAATACCTAAAAGGATTCGAGACTCCAATCGCGTTCACGCGAGAGGACCACCCACCATCAGCCTATCGACCAGGTCACGCGGCCCTGGTACTCGACGCTCAGATTGGTGGATATGCCATGCCAAGGTCTTCATGGACGGAGGCAGTGGCCTCAACATCATCTTCGCCGACTCGCTACGGAGGATGAACAGGTCAGTCGAAAACTTGCCTGAGTCCACAAACACCTTTCATGGTATTGTTCCAGGTAAAGCTGTTCTCCTCAAAGGCACAATACAACTCGACGTCACGTTCGGCGATGCAAGTCACTTCAGAATAGAATCTATTGAGTTTGAAGTCGTCAACTAGAAGTCACAATACCATGCCATACTCGGGCGACCAACGTTCGCGCGGTTCATGGCAGTGCCACATTACGCATACCTCAAGTTGAAGATGCCAGGGCCCAAGGGAGTCATCACAGTCAATGGAAACTTCCAAAGGTCAGATGCTTGCGACCGAGATTTCAGCAAAATCTCGGAGATGTTTGGGGTGGAGCAAACTTTTGCAGACCTCGCTCTCACCAACGACCATACACTCATGCCGGAGCATAAAAAGCAAGCAGTCGACAGGGCGTTCAGCGCCACAGATGATATAAGGAAGCACCAAGTCCACCTGACTGATTCGTCAAAGACAGTTCGGGTGTCCACAAGCCTGCCTATCGCATAGGAAAGCGCGCTCGTCGAATTTCTCCGTGAGAACTGGGATATATTTGCGTGGTGTCCAGCTGACATGACAGGTATTCCCAGGAAATTCGCCGAGCACTCTCTTCAACTTAATCCAGGCGCTAGGCCAGTTAAGCAAACAACACTTCATGTTTCTGGTCCCAAAAGAGAAGCCATAGAGAAAGAAGTCGACAGGTTACTCAAAGCAAACTTCATCCGAGAGATCAAGAAATCAGATTGGGTGGCCAACCCTGTGCTCATCGAGAAGAAGAAAACAACAGCTCTTCGGATGTGCATAGATTTCACTGGGCTCAACAAGTGCTGCCCCAAGGATCACTTTCCACTTCCACGAATCGATCAAATCATCGACTCCACCGCAGGTTGCGCTCGACTATCCTTTCTGAACGCATACTCGGGGTATCACCAGATACGGATGAAGGTCAAAGATGAAGAAAAGACAGCATTCACAACTCCACTCGGAGTATACTGTTACACGACAATGCCCTTCGGGCTCAAGAACGCAGGCGCCACATACCAGCGTATGATGCAAAACTGCTTGAAGAAGCAAATTGGACACAACGTCGAAGTGTACGTAGACGATATAGTTATCAAGTCGAAGGAGGAAAACACACTACTCGCAGACCTACGGGAAACCTTTGACAACCTCAAGAGTTACAACATCAAGCTCAACCCAGATAAATTTACATTTCGTGTTCTAGCTGGAGAGCTCTTGGGGTACTTGGTGTCAGCACGTGGGATAGAAGCAAATCCCGAAAAAATACAGGCCATACTCACCATGCAAAGGCCTACAAAGCTTTACGAAGTATAGCAGCTAGCGGGTTGAGTGGCCGCGCTCAGTCGTTTCATCAGCAAGTTAGGCGAAAAAGCGCTACCACTTTATCGGCTGATGAAGAAGGCAGACAAGTTCGAGTGGACAGACGAAGCCGAGGCAACTTTCGTCGATCTGAAGCGAATCCTCACAAATCCTCCAATCTTGGCAGCACCCAGGGAAAAGGAACCATTGTACCTGTATGTCTCAGCTACAAATCGAGTGGTAAGCACAGTCTTGGTAGACGAACGCATGGAGGAGGGAAAAGCTCAAAGTGTGCAAAGACCAATCTACTACGTCAGTGAAGTTCTCTCTGCATCCAAACAACGGTACCCGCACTTTCAAAAAAATTCATACGCTGTGTTCATGACTTCTAGATAGTTGCGCCACTACTTCACAGAACACCCGATAACGGTGATAAGCAAATCTGCGATTGGAGATGTTCTCACAAATCCTGACGCGACTGGGCGCGTAGCAAAGTGGCTCATCGAGCTAGGGCCACTTGGGATCACGTATGACCACCCGAAGGCCATCAAAGCACAAGTCCTACCTGACTTCACAACCGAGTGGATAGAAGCTCAACTGCCAGGAGTTCCTGATGTATCTAACTCCTGGACAATGTACTTTGATGGGTACAAGAAAAACGAAGGAGCAGGCGCAGACGTCATACTCATATCACCCAAGGGCGACAAGCTCTGCTATGTCTTGCAGATGGATTTCGAGTTCCCATCCAACAACGAAGCAGAGTACGAAGGCCTGATCCACGGCATGCGAATGGCCAAAGCACTAGGATGCACTCGATTGATGATCTACGGCGACTCCAACTTGGTTGTACAGCAAACGATGAAAGCTTGTGATGCCATAGCAGATAACATGATCGCATATAGAGACCTCTACAACACGTTGGAGGGTGGATTTGATGGATGCGAGCTATGGCACATTGGGTGAGAAAGCAACGAGGAGGCAGACAGGTTAGCCAACATCGGTTCAACTAAAGCACAAATTCCACTAGGGGTCTTCTTGGAACGCATTGAGCATAGGTCCATCAAACCACAGCGGCCTTCGCCTGCCTCGACTGCTACATCCAAAGGCAAAGCACCCAGCTCAGAGGATCCGCCAGTCGAAGTACTTCTATGTCATGGTGATCTGGTGATACCAGCATGGACTCAACCCTTCTTGGCGTACATACTTCGGGGCGAGCTACCTGAAGACGCAACAGATGCTCGGCGAGTCACTCGATGATCCAAGGCATACACCATAATTAACGGTGAGTTGTATAAACGCAGCGTCTCAGGTATATTTCAAAGGTGCATCGACTTCGAGGACGGCAAAGCAATACTTCGTGATATCCATGCAGGTACCTGTGGGCACCACGCCGGCAGTCGATCACTCGTAGCCAAAGCCTTCCGAGCAGGGTTTTACTGGCCAACAACGCTAAAAGACGCGGAGAACATAGTCAAAAGGTGCATCGGGTGTCAGAAGTTCGCCACCAAACCTCATGCACCCGCATCGGCATTGAAAACCATACCACTCGCATGGCCTTTCGCCCAATGGGGGCTCGATATGGTGGGGCCACTCAAAAAATCTTTGCCTGGAGGACATACTCATCTACTCGTGGCGGTGGACAAATTCATAAAGTGGATCGAAGCAGTTCCTATCACAAGCTCGACTGCCGCTACAGCAGTCAATTTCATAAGATCCATCGTGTATCGCTTTGGGGTCCCGAACAGCATCATCACGGATAATGGCACAAACTTCACAGCCGAGGAGTTTCGCTCCTTCTGCAAAGAGTGGAATATCACGCTCAACTATGCGTCAGTGGCGCACCCACAGTCCAACGGGCAAGTCGAAAAGGCCAATGGTCTCGTATGCATAGGCATCAAGAAAAGGTTGTTGGTACCACTCAATAGAGCTGCAGGTGCCTGGGTCGATGAGCTACAGGTAGTCCTTTGGAGTCTACGCACAACTCCAAACGCCTCGACCCAGTTCACACCTTTCTTTATGGTCTACGGCGCAGAGGCATTATTGCCACCGGAGGTAAAATTCAGTGCACCCAGAGTTGAAGTATACGACGAAGACGACACAAATGTGTCACTCGAAGAATCGGCGGACTTACTCGAAGAAGCGCGAAATACAGCACTAGCTCGCACAGCTATCTATCAGCAGGATCTCCGCAACTACCACATTCGTCGGCTACGAACACGATCGTTCATCGTAGGAGACTTGGTACTTCGACTGAAGCAGAAGAAGGTGCACAAGCTTGCATCACCATGGGAAGGACCCTTCATCATTACGGAGGTCATCGATGGTGGAGCCTATCGACTGAAGCACCTGCGTCGCTTCTACGCTTAACCTTCTAGTCGATAAATGTAATAAGAGCACAATGTCAAACGGCCAGCAGGTTTCAGACGCACTCTTTCCTTACCAGTGTACCTAAGGGGACTGGAAGGTTTTTAATGAGGCGGCTTGCTGGTCTATATTTGGGAATAAAGAAGAATGTTCCACTATGAGTTGTTCGCATATTTTCTTATTTCTCCATACCCGAAGACTCGGGGGCTGGATCATAAAACTTTTTCACAAATTATAACACAAATCACGCCCCACTCGAATACTCGGGGGCTGGGTGTCAAACAAAAGTGATCACAAAAGTTATGTTTTCAAAGCAAAGTTTAGTTACTCAAAGATATGGAAACAACTCAAAAATAAACAAGGGGTAAAGTTAACCTCACACACCCCACTCGACATGCTCGGGGGCTGGCAGAAACATACGTTGGAAAATGTTACTTACTTACCACCCACTCGACATGCTCGGGGGCTGGGTAATTATATAAGTAAGTAAGCATTTGTCACATACACCCCACTCTACAGGCTCGGGGCTACATATCTATAAACATTATACAAAGTATCAAAATTACATAGGCTCATCCTTCATCGGCAAGTTCGAGCCAATTATCTGATCATGAAATCGCTCCACCAGTGTGTTGGCTGCGTCTACAGTTCCGTCTAAACATGGCTGATCTAGCCGCGAGCCAATTGCAGGTGGAGGAAGCTGCAGAGTTGGTTTTTGGCTACGAACATAAGCCAGTGCAGCATTGGCTCCAAGCAAAACTTTTCGAGTTATCGCATCCCGAATAGACTCGACAGATTGAAAGAGATCAACTAGAGCATGGATCCCTTGAGGTTGTGGCCCAGTTGGAAACAGGTGGTAGTTGATCCGCAAAAACGCTGCCCTGCATCACTCGAGTAAAATCACGGCGGTGGATGCAGCTCCGGCGGCGCCACGCTTCGTAGCCTTCCCCATGGCGAAAGGAGGGTGATGTGGAAGCTCTAAGGAACAGCGGCAAGAAAGGGGCGCGAGGAGGAAGACGAAAGCAGAGGAAGCAAATGGCAGGGTAAAAGATTTTCGGAGAAGAGATCTATATTTACCACAGAGAGCAAACTTATCTCGACCGTCCGTGCTCGATCGGTGAGACACGTGGCGTGATTGGAAAACAACTGTCGCATGCCACTCTGCCCACTACGCACGAAAAACGAGGAAGTTATCATTACGCGGCGAAATTTCCGCCACGTCCGGTCAAATCGGAACCGAAGCGGCGTCCTCTGCGGTTAAATCCTGACAACGGGCCTACAAAGATATGTCCTGTCAAAATTTTGCGCGCACGCCACAAACGTCATACATGACGTCATTTATCAGGTAAATTGTGTGAAGTAAAGAACAGTTCGACTAAGCAAATACGTCATGTCGTGGTGGTGTCACGGCAGATGCCATGGGTATGGCTTAAGTGTGGGCTCGCTTGGGCGTTGGGGGAACCGGGGAGGGTTTGCGCGCCTACGAAGCACGCATGAAGACCAAACAAGAACCTCGCAGGAATCAACAAGAACAAAGCAAACCAAGAACAGCGAAGAACACCACGATGTACCCTGCTTCGGGGCCCTCTTGTGGAGGTAACACCCCTACTGCAGCTCTAGCCTACTCTCTTATATCTCAAGTGTTTACAAGTACAGAGCGCTCCTTGAGCTGTATGATGAACAAAGGAACGGGCTCTAGGTAGAAGATGAAGCTTGGGGGGGAAATGATGCTCACAATGGTCGATCCTCCCCACAGAAGGAGGTGGTGTTGCCTATATACAGTAACCGAATTACCCTTTTGCCCCTGGCCGCAGAGGACAATGGCATGGACAAGGAGAACAGGACAAACACTGGCCACTGTCACTCAGCCCAGCTCACCCTCTGTTCACCACAGGCTTATCTTTCCTCTTTGAGCTTAAGGCAGTGTAGACCACAGTAGCCTAGCCACTGCCCCTTTCCCGAATAGGCCGAGTCAGCGCCTAGGGGCTTGTGACCCGGAAAACCTGTGGCAGCACCTTGCTGTCTTCTGAGCCCCGGTCAGTAACCTTACAGTGCCCGTGACTTTTACTGACATTACTTGGCCCCTGTGCATCATCCGAGTTGCCCTACCCGGGTCCTTCCTGACCGACCCGGATAACTTAGCCGGCTCTTCTTTCCTGGATCCGGTTAAACCTCACCGGATCCCCTTTGGTCTTTTCTTTCACTGGCTTGAAGTAGGACTGACCGAATCGCCTTGAGATCCGACCCGGATAACTTAGCCGGCTCTTCTTTCCTTGATCCGGTTAGACCTTAACTGCTCATAACACATCATCTTTGCCCTACCCGGGGGCAGCCCCCCGACAGTAGTCCCCGAAGCTGGTGCGGTCCTACGGCATCGGCTGAAGGGCCGTTCCAGATTCTAAACCAACATCACTAACCGGATCACCTCTAGCTGTCACCGAATTTTCCGGGACATTTGGCAGGAAAAGCCTGTGCAAAGCCGTATAACCCGGGTTGTCAGCTCGTTATCCGGATCCACCGGGTACTCGAGTGTGTTTGACCAGAAGACCACGTCTCCTCGTTTTCTCCGTTGACCGGCACATAGGATCCGCTCCACCGCTTCCAATTCTGCGGCGTGGCCACGAGTGCTTGAAATACACGGCCACAGCAGCTGCCACAGAGTTCCGCGACGCAAGGGATCTAACCGTGCTCCGGTAACCGCGCGGTAGTGGGGGGCAGTTACCGCTGGAGGCTATAAAGAGGGCGCGGTGGTTTTTCCCCTTCTTCTTCCTCTCAACTCCCACTAACCCGCTCCATCGACGCCGCCGCAACCTCGCCATTCAAGGTTGCCGCGCCAGGGACGCACAGCGTACCAGAGCAAGACCATCGGAGCCGCGCCTCGCGCCCATCTCCGACGTTTCTCCGTCGAACTCCTCCTTCGAGCGACTCGCACTGTAAGTTCTTCCTCCTCTCGCCATAGCCACCGTGACGAGTTCATACTCTCGGAATACACACACCTGTTCTTGGTAGATTGATGCGTATCTAAGCCCGTGTTCCTGCCGTAGCACACTCCGCAAATTTTCTGTCCAAGTTCCGCAATAGACTGGCCTAGATACACCTGTCCCCGTTGGAGCAGTTCAACCATGTTTTTACCCGTGATTTTCTTTCTTTTTTACCACCGCTGTAGATCTTCCCAACCCTAGAAACTTGCGGAAAGATGTTTGCGACTTCCAACCGCTTCACCTTCTCCACCGGACCCGGTTAGCCCTACCCGGGATAGGATTAGCCGAGTCACCATAGATCTGATTCGGCTTTAATGTTATCCGATTCTTCTTTGGTCCCATGGATTCCGAATTTCCTGACCCGGTTATCCGACTCTTTGCTGCAGGACCGATTCGGTTATGGCCAAACTTCCCCCTGGCCGATGGGAAGGATCTGATGTTACCAAAAATGACTTGGAATGGCTACGAGCCACCCGACGCATAACGCCCCAAGCCATCTGCCGCCGACCCGGAAAAGAACTCGCACCGGCGCCCGAACCCGGTGAACGCGTGGTATTCATAGCACACTTCGAGCGCGGGCTCGGGTTACCTGCCAGTGACTTCTTCCGGGCCTTTCTGGACTTCTTCGGATTACAGCTTCACCACCTCCCGGCGAACGCCTTCGTCTCTTTATCAGCTTTCTCTTCCTTCTGCGAAGGCTATCTCGGTCTTTGGCCGAGTGTGGATATATGGGCAAAGTACTTCCACCTTCGCAAGCACACCATCCCGGTACCAAGCCGAAAGAGCTGACCGCTTGCGGTTCGGTTAGCATCACGCCACGGCAGGGATCCGCCTTTCCCCGAGTCACCGGCCTAGACACGGTGAAGAAATGGCAAAGGACCTGGTTTTACATAAAGAGCGCTGAGGGCCATGACGCTCTTAATCTGCCCGAATTCAGGATGGAGCCGCCCAGAGCCGAGCTGAACTTCGGTTACAATCCGGCTGAAACGATTGCTGAACTCCAGACAGTGCACACCGCTCTGGAGGATTTTTTGAAGAATGGCATGATCTCTGACGACCTCCTCCGGACCTTCATCTCTCGCCGGGTCAGCCCTCTTCAAAGGCGTGACCACAAGATATGCCACATGCGTGGCGCACTAGATCCTACCCGGATCAGCAAGCACGAGCTTAACAAAGCTTCCGTCTTCAGACGGGTAAACGCCATTGCTGTCAATGAGATGTCGGACAAATGGCGGTGGGGTGTAAAGCCATTCTACCGGGAAAAACTTCCTCCACAGGTTAGCTCACCACTCTCCGAACCCAATCCTACTTCATCCGCATAACCGCGGCCTGATCCGGATTCGCATTACCTTCTTTGTAGCTGTTTGATCGCCAACTTACTGAAGACGGAGATCTCTCCACCAAGGCATGGACACCGGATCTCAGCCCGCCGCGCGAGGGCGAAGAAGATCCGGATACGGATGACTATTTGCCCATTCCCCGTGCCAAGCCAGTCCGCAAGGGTAAGCAATCAAACACTCACAACCTTTCCGACGAGGAAGATGAAGATTGCTGCATCTTAGAACCCATCAATGCTATTCCGATTTCATGGTTACCACCACCTTATGTTCCAGCCAAAGATGATACCCAAGAGACATCTCGGAAACGCGCTGAGGCGCCCGAGACAAATGCCCCAGAGACCAAGCGAAGAAAGAAATCCGGCGACAAGCCGAGCCGTGTCAAACCGATGCCCACCACCAAGGGGTAACATTGACCGAACTTTATTTGCTTTCTTCCTCTATTAACCGAGTCATATCTATCCGAGTTAACTGTTTGCTTTGCTTTATGCAGTGATGTCCTCATCACCGCGCAGACTCATTCATCCATCTCTTCTCCCATTCCTCCATTGGATACGGCCATGGAAACCCAGTCTCCTGACCGAACTGCCACCTCACCCACGCGTGTCCCAACTACCAATATTCCCCAGCCGACTCCCATCTCAGAGCCGGTTATCGACTTGGAGAGTGAGGAAACCTCGGCTCCAATCCGAGATTCAAGCTGGCCACGTCCTTTGAAGGAGCTGGAGAAGGAAAAGGCTAAGACATCGGTTAAGTCCACACCTAAGCCGGATTCCCGTCCTGCTCCTGCAACTCAATCTGCACTGAGCCAAGAGCAGCAGCAGAAGAAGAAGAAACCGAGGCAGCAACAACCACAAGTAACCCCTGAAGAGCAGCAACAGCAGCAACAACAGCAACAAACTTCCGAGAAACCACAGAAACCGCAACATCAGAGACAGACCCCGGGTGCATCACCTCCACCCAAGCCGACTCAAGTTGTCTTTGGCACAACTTCCTCCACTCCGGATAAGCAAGTGATTGCTGTCAAGCAAACCACCGCTACCTCCTCTGCCATTCAATCCGGCCAAGCCAAGCCTAAGCTCAGCACTGCCAATGACTTTATTGAGGCCTGGAACGCCGTGGACCTTGCACCAGGCTTTTCCGCTGCAACGCCGCACCCTGCTGGTCCTAGCCGAATGATGCAATCTCTTCATTCAGTGAAGGTTGCGTTTACTGCATCGCACCAAGTCTTCGAGGTAAGTTTGCCGAATCTTGCTTTTAGTTCGTCATGATCAAATAGTATACACCCAGTCCCCGAGATTCGGGTCGAACGACTGATACTCTTTGGAGTAAGAAAGTCATTCGGCTTGAATCTTTTAAAAAATTTGATCATGATCTTTTTCTTAACTGAAAAAACTGTGAGACCCCCAGTCCCCGGGTTTCTTTTTAACCGATTCGGTCAGTCTCGGCCAATCTCCGAGATTTGTTTTGGCTCCACCTTGTCTCGGGTATCAGTCCCCGAGTCTCTTTTGACGCTATCTACTTTCTTTCAGGAAAGCACGGGCACTCGCAGCGACCTCTTTAAGCAGCTTGCCAACCAGTACCACAAGCTCCAAAAATCATTTGATGCCTTGGTCCTCAAGATGAATAGCAAAGAGGAAGAGCAAAGCGTGCTTTATCCGAGGAAAAATCAGAGGTAGCCCGAGTCCAGCGGGAGCTTGACCGGGTTGAAAAAGTGAAGAACAAAGTTAAAGGAGAGCGGGATGCACTGCGGAGGGAGAGAGACACGCTCCAAAAGGAGAAAGATACAATTCAGAAGGAGCGAGACACTTTGCACGCCGGGCTACAGAGGCGAGCCGAAATGGATAAGCAGATTCAAACCACAGTGGCCGAGTCTGAAGCTGAACTGAAAGCTGCTAAAGAAGAACTGGCTGCTCACCAAGCGGCCAGTGCGAAATGGCTGGCTCAACTTGCTAGCCTTAACGATGACATGGATCGTAAGTTCACCGAATCCCCTTTTTTCTTTCTGCTCTTAACCGATACATATGATTGTGTTCCTTCTTGCTGAACTCAGTATTAGCTTATTTGTTTGTAGGAGAGTTTACCAGCATTCGGCTTCAAGCCGCCAAGGCTGTGCGAAACGCCCGAGCTGAGAGAGCTAAATTAACCGAGGCTCCCCTATCCGAGACATGGGACATCGAAGATCATATTACAGCACTTAAGGCTCGGATTGCTCCTCTGAAGGATTCCCACATTGGTCTGCTTAATGCAAGTCTCAAGGCTCACCGAATCTTGTTTCCTGAAGCGCGGCAAGTTGTGCCCGTGGAGGAGCTGATCAGAGACCTGGATCAAGCAATGACCCGGTTAAAACAGTGGAGGTCTTCGTCTGCCCGCGCTGGTGCTGACGCAGCTTTGTTATTCATCATGTCCTGGTACGAGCTGATTGACCTTGCCAAAGTGCGCTCCTTTCGCGAGGGTTCTTCATGGGCTACAGACCCTATCCGGATCAAGATCCGTGAAGAAGCCGCCAACTTCATGGCCGAATTTGCACGCACCAAGCATCTTGATCTGGAGGCTCCAGTCTACTCGGATGGAGAAGACACTGAAGAAGAGGAATCAGACGACGCCTCCGCTGAAGAATATGCCGACTCAGAGGGCGAGTCTGATGAAGAAAAATCCAGCAAGGTACCAGCCTCCGACTCGGCCAAGCTCACCGAACAAACTCCAACCGAGTCTTTTGTGATTTCAGCCACTAACTTGACTGTGATTACTAAACAGGCTTCACGCGATCCGGAAATTTCCGAATCCGCCCATCCTTCAAGCTCTCCAGTCAAGATTACTTCCGGAGCGCCACCATCTTCCGAATCTGCTCCAGCAACAGAACCTCTCGTAACCGCGTCCACTTCCACCGAAATACCCGTAACCGAGGTTCGCGCGCCCGAAGCTCCGCTAACCGAAGCTCCTCCCACAGAAGTTCCCGCAACTGAAACTCCTATGACCGAGTCTGCCGCGACCGAGTCCGCTGCCCCCTGAAGTACTTAACAAAAACATTAAATCCCCGGTATGCCGGGAGCAGATGTAATAGACTATTTTAAGTTCTTTCGAGACTATGCTTATCATGCTTAACGTGATCCGGACAAGGTTTATGTTGGATCATCTTAAACCGAGTCCCCGAGTCTGTTTTCTTGTTTACTACTTTTGCCAAATCTTTGCTCTTGTCTACCTCTTTGGGTGTTTTGACAGTCGAGTCACAAGATAGGAATCATAGCATACAGTACTTGAAACATGCGAGTTGTGGTTTAGAATCATTCAACATAAACGAAAAAAAAAAAAAATAACAGGGGTTAGTAAACGACATGTGCCGAATCGGTTTTGGACCGAGTCCCCGTGTCCATTTTCATGTTTCCCATATTCCTCATCTCTGCTCTTGACTACCATTTTGGTGTTTGTCAGTCGAGTCACGAGATCAACAACACAACATACATTACTGAAACTCAGAACAAGGTTCAAAGCGATTCGGCACATGAACGGCAACAAACAAAGCCGTAATAAACAACACACGCATAAGGACGAAGCAGTCCCCGAGTCCAGACTCGGATTACTGCGATTTCATTCATGATAAATTGAAATACATACATTGCGCCCTTTAAGAGTAGAAGGGTCGAAGCAGAGCTACATTCCAAGGTCGCTTGGTTTCCTGTCCGGGTCTGTCCAAGCCATCCTCCCTTGGTTCCTGTACATCTATAAGATAGTACGAGTCATTGTGCATAGCCCTGCTCACAATGAATGGTCCCTCCCATGGAGGTGACAATTTGTGTCGGCCTTTGCTGCGCTGCACCAGCCTCAGCACTAGATCACCCTCATGAAACACTCGAGGACTGATTTTCCGGCTATGATAACGCCTGAGATTTTGCTGGTATATTGCTGTCCGAGACAGGGCCAACTCTCTTGCTTCCTCTAGCAGATCCACTGCATCTTCCCGGGCCTCCTTTGCCTCGGTTTCAGTGTACATTGCCACCCTTGGTGCATCATATTCTATGTCAGTGGGTAGGACAGCTTCTGCCCCATACACCAGAAAGAATGGCGTATAGCCTGTCGACCGATTCGGTGTAGTCCTTAGACCCCATAGAACTGATGGGATTTCATCTATCCAGCACCCTGGAGTTTTCAACAATGGTTCAATGAGACGAGCCTTGATGCCGGCTAACACTAGAGCATTTGATCTTTCCACTTGCCCATTGGACTCTGGATGTGCCACTGAGGCTATGTCTAACCGGATCCCCTTATTCATGCAGAATCGGGCAAACTCTCCGACAGCAAAGTTTGTGCCGTTATCCGAGATGATGCTATGAGGGTATCCGTATCTCAAAATGATTTCTTTCAAGAAGATTACAGCCGAACGGCCATCCACTTTCCGTATTGGTTTCACCTCTATCCACTTGGTGAACTTATCCACCATCACCAGCATATGTGTCATGTTGCCCCTAGCCGGCTTGAAATCTCCCACCATATCCAAACACCACACCGCAAATGGCCAAGTAATAGGAATTGTCTTCAGTGCCGATGCGGGTAAGTGTGTTTGCTTAGCAAATCTCTGGCATCCTTCACACCTGCGGACTATGTCCTCCGCATCTGCATGAGCAGTGGGCCAATAAAATCCATGCCGGAACACTTTAGCCACCAGGGCTCTTGTACTGCAATGATGTCCACATTCACCTTGGTGTATCTCTAGGAGCATCTCCTTGCCCTCTGCTGGCTCCACGCAGCGCTGCAACACCTCGGTTACACTTCTTTTGTATAACTCCTTGTTGATGATGGTATAAGCCTTGGATCTCCTCTGGACACGCCTAGCCTTGGTCTCATCGCTTGGCAAGCTTCCTTCCTCGATGAACTTCATGATCTCTTCAGCCCACTCTGGTACTGGATGCAAAGGGAACAAGTGCTCATTTTCTTCCACAGGTTTGGCCGCCATTATCTCTTCTATCAGCTTCTGTCCATTCCCCACAATCCGGTTAGCATCATCATCTCTACTCCTCTTTCCCAAGACTCGGTTAGCATTTTCCGAATCTGCGTGAGCAGTCCCCGAGTCCGGGCATGCAGTCCCCGGGTCTTCCTCGATATACTCAACGTCAACATTCATAGGAATAGCTTCGGATTCTTGCTTGGGAATAAAAATCGACTCGGAATCAGGCGACGGTTTGATTGAAGGGACCCTTAGATGATTCAAGGATATTCCGGGTGGGATTGCCTCCCTAGACGACCCGAGTTTTGACAGAACATCTGCAGCTTGGTTTTCCAGCCGAGGTATATGCTTGTATTCACAGCCTTCAAAAAATCCCGAAATTTTCTGAACATGAAACCGATACAGTGCCATATTGGCATCAAGAGCATCCCAATTTCCAGAAGATTGCTGTACGACCAAATCCGAATCACCGAAACATTCAATTCGGCGAACGCCGATGTCCCGAGCCACATTAAGCCCATGGATCAGTGCCTCATACTCGGCTACATTGTTTGACGCTGAGAAATGAATCTGCAATACATATCGCAATTGATCCTGTTTTGGTGATGTGAGCACCACTCCAGCACCTAGCCCGATTTTGCATTTGGAACCGTCAAAGTGCAACCTCCAGTAATTGTAATCCGGTTTAGGTGGCTCATATTGCATCTCAGCCCAGTCACAAAGGAAATCCGGCAAAGCCTGAGACTTGATAGCGTCTCTTCTCTCATAATGCGGTGTGTAAGGAGACACTTCTATCGCCCATTTGGCAACTCGGCCAGTTGCATCTTTGCACCCAATGATCTCCGCAATTGGAGCTTCACACACCACTGTAATCGGGTGCTCTTGGAAGTAATGTTTCAATTTCTTGACCGCCAGGTACACACCATATGTCATCTTCTGGTAGTGAGGATAATTTTGCTTCGAAGTTGAGATCACCTCACTCAAATAGTACACCGGCCTCTGCACGGATTTGCCCTCTTCCTCTCTTTCTACCACAATAACCACACTTACGACCCGGTTAGTGGCCGCAATGTAAAGCAACATCGGTTCACTCGGCAAAGGTGATGCCAAAACTGGAGCAGTGGACAACATCTTTTTCAACTCATTGAAAGCCGAATCTGCCTGTGGGGTCCATGTGAACCCGGTGCTCTTTCTCATCAATTGATATAAGGGCAAAGCTTTCTCTCCTAACCGACTCACAAACCGGCTTAATGAGGCTAAGCACCCGGTGAATTTTTGCACATCTTTTAGACACTTAGGCAATTTCATGTTTTCTATGGCTCGGATCTTAGCCGGGTTAACTTCAATGCCTCGGCTTTCCAGCCGGGACACCAAAGGTGCATTTATCCGGATTCAATTTCAACCGATATTTTCTCAAGTTCACAAATGTCTCCTCGAGATCCCCGAGGAGAGTATGTTTCTCTTTAGTTTTGATAACAATATCATCGACATAGACCTGCACATTTTTGCCCATCTGGGAGTGTAGGCATTTCTGCATACATCTCTGATAAGTAGCACCGGCATTTCTCAAACCGAAACACATGACACGATAGCAATACGCCCCATACGGGGTAATAAAAGCAGTCTTTATTTGATCTTTAGGGTTCAGTGGTATCTGGTGAAAACCAGAGTACGCATCAATAAAAGACAACAACTCACACCCAGCAGTGGAATCGATCACTTGATCAATCCGAGGTAAAGGAAATGGATCCTTCGGACACGCCTTGTTCAGATTGGTGAAGTCTATACACATGCGCCACACCTTGACCACAGCTGGTTCGTCCTTCTTCTTCTCTACCAGAACCGGATTGGATATCCAGTCTGGATGCAGCACCTCCATAATGAATCCGGCTGCCAGTAGCTTAGCCAGCTCATCGAGCACCACTTTTCTTCTATCTTCTGAGAGACGCCTAGTCGGTTGCTTAACCGGTTTTACTTCTGGCCTGACAAACAAAGAGTGCTCTGCCAATTCCCTCGGAACACCAGGCAGGTCCTTAGCCGACCATGCAAAGATATCCCGATTCTCACGGAGGAAATGGCAGAGCGCGCTTTCCTATTTCTCGCCCAAACCGGCTCCAATGATGGCCATGCGCTCTGGGTTCTCCGGGTCAATGGGGATCTTCTTTGTCTCCTTGGGCACTTCAAAGGTTGCGCCGCCATCCGGGTTGGTCATGGCCAGCACGCCTAACTGAGCCGACTTCGCCATTGCCACCACCTCGTGCATCTTGCTCTTTTCAGCTTGTATCACCAGTGATTCGGCTAAGTTGGAACCAACTGTAGCACACTGTATGGCCTTCTTGTAGTCTCCCGCAACGGTGATAACACCATTCGGGCCAGGCATTTTCATCTTGAGGTAGGCCACATGAGTAGATATCATGAACTTGGCTAATGCTGGCCTGCCAAGCAGAGCATGGTATGGGCTTTCCAAATCCACCACCTCGAACTCGAGACTCTCAAGCCTGTGATTGTCCCTGGTACCGAACAACACATCTACCCAGATCTTACCCATGGGGGAACAAGATACCCCGGGTACTATGCCATGGAAAGTACAGCTGCTCTGTTGCAACTGATTCGGCGAAATACCCAACTTGATCATTGTGTCCCGATACATGATGTTTATGGCACTGCCATTGTCGACCAAGACTCGGCTAAATTTCACGTTCAGCTTGGGTCCAACCAAAGTTGGATCCACCACCAGTGCATAGTTCCCTGGGCTTGGCATGATCCTTGGGTTATCCGCCCTGCTCCAAGTGATCTCCTGCTCAGACCAGTTCAAGTACTTTGGAACTGCTGGCATCACGGCATTCACCTCCTTTGCTCGTCTCAACTGACTTTTCTTGTCAGTTGGCTCGGTCACGAAAACCACATAACTCTGATGTGCTTCCTTGTAATCATTCCCAGGGTATCCACCTTGCCTACTTGGGCCATCACCATTGTCACTGCCTCCCATGTTCACCAGGTTAACCGGCTTCGTTGCTGCTGGCCTTGGAGTTCCAGCGTTGACCGGGGTCGCATTGGCTCCGGTTAGCGGCATGTTTGGCCTGAAATTCGGTCTAGGAGCACCTCTTTGAGGTGGTCCTCTTTGACCTTCCGCCTGAATGCGGTGATGCCAACTACAGTTCCGGGTCGAATGATTAGCCGGTTTGCGCGGATCGGTGGTGTGATAACAGCAAGGCCCATCTAATCTGGACTCAAAAGTCAGAGGTGGACTTGGTCCCTCCCACACTTTCTTCGGCCAAGCACCTTGATTCGGCCTCCAAGCTGGACCATCAGTTTTCTGCCTCTGCGCATCTCCTCCACCGGGTTGATCCATGTTTACCGCAGCAACTTGATCAGAACCGTATCTGTAATCCGGATCTCTTCTCTTGTAACCGAATTCATGTCGGTCACTAGGCCTTAATGGTCCAACTCGGTTATTAACTGGTTGCCTCCTGTTTGCTCCCACTGCATCCAATGCGGGCTGTGTTGGATCACCCAGCGCATACGTGTCTGCTATCCGGATCATATCTGCCAGGGTTTTCGGCATATCTCTTTGGAGTTTCTGCCAAAGTGGTGTACCATGCCTGCATCCCTGTGCAAACCATGAAATGGCCTGCTCCTCCACTACACCTTCGCAAGAATTGCGCATGTTGCTCCACCGAGTCAAATACTCTCGGTCTGTCTCCCTCTCTTCCTGCTTGCACGCAGCCAGGAGCTGAGGTCGGTTTGGCCTCTTGTAGGTGCTGGAGAAGTTGCTGTTAAACGCCTGTTCCAAATCCATCCAACAATTGATACTACCCGGCGGCAAGTTATTCAACCAGATCCGGGCTGGACCTTCTAACATATGCGGGAGATACCGGACCGCCCATCGGCGATTGCCCCCCGCAATGTGCACTGATGATACATAGTCCGTCAGCCAATCCTGTGGCTTGGTGCTCCCATTATACGGCTTCGTGTTGCGGCCGAGCTGAAACAAAGGCACACTTGGCTCATTCATTATCCGAGGTCCAAAGCATGGTGGACCCGGTGGGCCCTGCTCTTCCAGCTTCTCGGACTGGTAGATTCTGTCCAATTTGAGACGCTGATCATCCGGATCCAACATCCGAGGCCCCAGTCTCGACGCCAGTGCATTGTCATACGTCTGGTATCCGGCTCGCGCCATAGCCGAATTGCCATCGTCATAACGGTAGCCCACCTGGCCACCACTCTGCTGCTGCACCTGTGCCATCATTTGCTGTCCGGGGTGGCGAGGCGGTTGACCTCGGCCAGCCGAATTCTCCCTTCCAGTACCCGGATTGCCTTGACCACCACTGTTTCTGCCTTGTCCGCCTTTTCCTTGGGCTGCAAGTTGCTTGCTTGCGTATACCGCATCATAAGTTTGCAGCTGCTTGCTCTTACCCGAGTTCACACTTTGGGCTCGGTCAATCCCAACATGCGGAGAGGACGCTTGCCCCTTAGACTTCTGGCTAGCAGCCCTAACCGAGACAACTACCCGGGAACCACCAGCATCCGGATTAGCTTTCCTGTAGGCCTCATTCTGCCTGTTGCACACATCCACTAGCTCATTCACTCTCTCCGCCTGCTTGCGCCAAGCATCCCCGGTCAGGTTACTTAATTCAGCTCGCGCTGCTGCTGCAGCCCTAAGATTCTTAGCCGGGGAGCTATAAACCGGCTTGCCTGTTCCGGACCTATGACTAGTGGCTTTACTTGAGCTCGAACCTGCAGCTCTAGCCAACTCGTCGTTGAGGTCCTTGCCTCTGTTACGTAGCTCGGCTTTCTTGCGCGAGCGGTGCACTACAGGAGTAAAGCCATCTGTGATACCATTGGCAGCATTGTATTCTCTCAGGTCTCTATCAAACTCTTGCCTAGACTCTATCACTAACCGAGCCTCTTTTTGCAACCTCAGGCGCTCTGCCTCTAGCTGAGCTACAGTAAGATCAACATTTGCTCCAGGAGCCACTGGCCGAGCTAGCTTTTCCAAGATACCCTCTAAGGAAGCACCCCTGCTTGACGTGCCAAGGGGACCAACCGGATCGGGTTTCTCCTTAGGGAACTTAGCTGTCCGAGTCGGCATGTCATCCGGATCGACTGGCGTGGCCAGTTCCTCTGGCACGCTCGTGCTGGCACCTCCTTTGCCTGCAGCAGCGTTTGCGGCAGCCACCATGACCTCCACGCTGCTCCCAGGGCGAGCGCTACGCCCTCCGCGAGCTGCGCGGAAAGAGGGAGGATCCGCAGCCACGAGCACCTGCGCCGGGTACTCGCGAACTGGCTCGGTGGCGACGTAGGTGACGAAGCTGCCCAGCGTCATGAGGAAGCCATCCGCGGGGAAGGGCTTGTTGGAGAAGCACCCCGCGTTGTCGCTGATGAAGTTGAACTCGCCGAGCTTGCACACGAGCCCGGAGAGGACCCGCTCGCCGGCACCAGTGACGGAGCCCGTCCGGATGGAAACCCCAGCCAACGCCAATGCTTGCCCCACGGTGGGCGCCAACTGTCGTGGTGGTGTCACGGCAGATGCCATGGGTATGGCTTAAGTGTGGGCTCGCTTGGGCGTTGGGGGAACCGGGGAGGGTTTGCGCGCCTACGAAGCACGCATGAAGACC
The DNA here is from genome assembly GCA_947311845.1 of Poa pratensis. Taxonomy (NCBI): domain Eukaryota; kingdom Viridiplantae; phylum Streptophyta; class Magnoliopsida; order Poales; family Poaceae; genus Poa; species Poa pratensis. Next base: position 65,427,229 of record CAMZMU010000074.1, read on the forward strand.
AAACAAGAACCTCGCAGGAATCAACAAGAACAAAGCAAACCAAGAACAGCGAAGAACACCACGATGTACCCTGCTTCGGGGCCCTCTTGTGGAGGTAACACCCCTACTGCAGCTCTAGCCTACTCTCTTATATCTCAAGTGTTTACAAGTACAGAGCGCTCCTTGAGCTGTATGATGAACAAAGGAACGGGCTCTAGGTAGAAGATGAAGCTTGGGGGGGAAATGATGCTCACAATGGTCGATCCTCCCCACAGAAGGAGGTGGTGTTGCCTATATACAGTAACCGAATTACCCTTTTGCCCCTGGCCGCAGAGGACAATGGCATGGACAAGGAGAACAGGACAAACACTGGCCACTGTCACTCAGCCCAGCTCACCCTCTGTTCACCACAGGCTTATCTTTCCTCTTTGAGCTTAAGGCAGTGTAGACCACAGTAGCCTAGCCACTGCCCCTTTCCCGAATAGGCCGAGTCAGCGCCTAGGGGCTTGTGACCCGGAAAACCTGTGGCAGCACCTTGCTGTCTTCTGAGCCCCGGTCAGTAACCTTACAGTGCCCGTGACTTTTACTGACATTACTTGGCCCCTGTGCATCATCCGAGTTGCCCTACCCGGGTCCTTCCTGACCGACCCGGATAACTTAGCCGGCTCTTCTTTCCTGGATCCGGTTAAACCTCACCGGATCCCCTTTGGTCTTTTCTTTCACTGGCTTGAAGTAGGACTGACCGAATCGCCTTGAGATCCGACCCGGATAACTTAGCCGGCTCTTCTTTCCTTGATCCGGTTAGACCTTAACTGCTCATAACACATCATCTTTGCCCTACCCGGGGGCAGCCCCCGACACGTCAGGTATGCAATGTCTGTCGACTAAGATGATATTATATACTCGATAGTCTATCGAGTACAGAATAGTACTCCCATTGGGAGCGTATCAAAATTTCTTCGACTAACATACGTAGGATATAATGAATTTGAGATTATCCTCCATTACAAGTAATAAAGCACAACTCGGGGGCTACTCCAATCGGGAGCGCTGTCGCGCACCCGATAGATTTCAAATACAGTCGATGAACAGATCCGACTCAGTCGAAAATGCAAAACAAAAAGTTGTCAAAAAGCATATTCCATAGAATGCCCGAGTAATGTCAGTCGCAAATGACTCGGATGTTGCATGCAAGAAATGGAAAGTTAAGACCCGCCGATCAGTCGAGCTGGGCTGAGGACCACTCCGGCAGTGCGAGTCCTTAAAAACTTTCCGTGTCAGCAGACATGATGAAAATCCTGGCGAACGCGCTAGTTAGCAAAAAATAACTGCAGAGTGATTCAGTAAGACCTCAACGGCCTGAGTCGAATATGTCAAGTATGTTCCAGGTTCGAGCCCGAGGACTCGAATTTGATCGAAAGCTAGTAAGGTTTTGCCCAAATGTGTAGTTAACTGGTCTTGATCCGTCGAGTAAATCTAGGCCTACTAAGCTATAATCCTTTGTCAAAACGCATAATCTCAGTCGAAATTAAGGTATGAGACATAAAGCATAGGCATAAGCATGGGACGTGCACTGTTGAGTGAGTCCATGCCTGATTCTTCGAGTCAGCCAAGCACTCGGGGGCTAATGACGAGGTTATACCAAATGGGTACCCTGCCATGAGGGTACCTAGTGCACGTGATGACTAAAGCCCAATTGTCGACATTCCGATGAAGCCCAGCAAGAGAGGCCCAAGACGAAGATTGCTTCCCAAGTTAGGCATAGTCAGTTGTAGTTTTCTTATCTGTAAAAGTCTAGTCGGTTACATACCCGAGACCCAGCCTCCTATATAAGCGCTGGGAGGGCGTCCGACCAAGGACACGCAACACCATAACCCTCAAACCCTAGCGAGATCAAACCCTTGCTAGACCCTTGTAACCGCATCATAGTTCACAATCAATACAGACAGGCAGGAAGTAGGGGTGTTACCTCAGTCGAGGGCCCTGAACCTGGGTAAATCCCGCTTGTCAGCCATCGATTCTACTAACACTACGCGTTCTCTACCTCGTAAATCTAACCCTAAGTACTCAACTATGGGTATTGCCGAGGACACCCCTCGTCACCTGGTGGGACCCCCACTTATCCACATCAGCAAAGGGCCCACAGGAGAGAGCGTGGGACCCACCTTTTATCGACCTTATCAGCTGGTACAAAACGGCGTCATCCACCGCTTTAGAGGAGCCATCCCCGCGAGCTTTCCGACCGTTGCATCCTCTCGTCCCCCTTCTTCTCCGGCGATAGCGCGCAGCAACGCCGACGGTTGAGGTATGTCATCGAGCTCCGCTTCCACCTCCGCCTCCCAGAGTCCATGGCCGTGCTTCGGTCCAGTGCCGCTAGGAAGGTGCCCTGATTGCCCACGGGCGGCGCCCCTGAAGCGGTGGATGACCACGAGCAACAAGAATGGCAACGCCGGGCGTGCGTATGTGACATGCGAGAGCAAACCAGAGCTGGGGAAGGTGAGATCTGAGTTTCCCCTCTCCCAATTTCTTTTTATTTTCGTCAATTTTGGATTTTCATCCGATTTGGGAATTAGGGTTAATTTTCTTATTTTAAGGGTCTGCTACCATGCGACCATTTCAAGTGGCTTGATACATACATCAAGAGGATTGAAAAGGCGGGCACATCCCTAGGCCCCAATTTGCCGTCGGCGGTGGAGCAATTGGGATATGCTACGGGGGTTGCTACGGTGCACAATGCAGAGCCCAATGCGGAGGGGCTTGCGGATGTGAAGGCCGTGTTGAAGAAGATGAACAAACAGCTAAAGAAACTTGCCGATCTTAAGAAGCAGGACAATCTGATGGCTGCAATTTTTTATTTATGTGCAATTGCTATTGGAGTTGTCTATGTGTTGATCATTAGTCATTAAACAATGTAATTAGTGTTGCAGTTAGCTTGAAATGGACAATTTATGTATGACTAAGACTTGAAAAAAATGCATCACGAATCCACCCTTTATTTGGTCTGTTTCAGTTCGTATGGGGCACAATGTGCATATGTGTGTGCAATTTTCAGTTCAGTAAAAGAAAACAATAAACAGCGAGTAGGAGAAAAGGCCAGGCCCAAGTAAAACCTAGCCGGGCCAAATGTTGAAAGAAGTGTTCGTCTGGAAAAAACATCGTGCACACTCTAGGACTAGGCCCGGTAAACCTAGCCAGGCCCAATATTCTTACTCCCTCCGTACTCGAATAAGTGGACGTTTAGCATTAGAATTTTTCCACAAAAGAGTGTACATCTACCTTCGTAATGTAATTGAAAGTGGATAATAATGCTTCTCTCTCACTGCATGGGAATCAAGCCCAATAATATTCAATAGGAGAGAGATAGTGACTTGCATCTTCCCAATTCATTTTCTACGGTAGATGTCCTCTTATTTGAGGACGGAGGGAGTATATAGTTTCTAGATACATATTGCAGTGAGAGCACATTAAAACGGAGAGAAGATAGTTAAAACATCTTACATTATATTAGCACATAGAAAATGAATGACACGGAAAGTAAATGACGACATATATTAGCACGGGTAGCACACTTACAACTCAAACCCTAACAACTCAAACACGGAGAACTCAAACCCTTAACCCTACTACTAAAACGGAAAGTAATTGACACCGAAAGTAAATGACATGACATGAGACAGCACAACAAGACACGACAAGGCTGAAACTAAAACAGAAAGTAAATAAGACTTAAACGGGCTCCCCTTCTTGCTCGCGGGTACCCCTTGCTCGCTTGCATCTTCTTGCTCAGGGGCCCCTTGTTGCTCGCTCACTCCGACCCCTCCGGGATGTTGTAGGGGAGCCTGTGCATATGGTTGGCATGGGGGAAGGCGAAATCCCAGTTGGTGTAGATGTTGTGCATCGTGAAAGCGATGAACTCACAGCCGCACCAGAAGACTTGCCGGTGCAAGTAGCGAGCGTCGAGCGGGTTGGTGAAGACGACCGTGAGCATCATGATGGAGTCGAGAGCGTCATGGGTTTCCTGGAGGTGAAACATTGGCCTCATGCCCCGTGGGTGCTCGAGGTGGCGATAGCCGGCAGCGAGGAACTCATGGACGTGCTCGATCGTGGGCCTCCACCTCGATATCGCCCACACGCGGAGCGAGTTCTCCACGAACACGCCAAGGGGTAGAGTTCCTCCTGGGTCGTGCGCGGTGGCCAGTAGGTGACTCCGGTGAACTCCATCTGCACCTGGCTTGATGTGCTTTGAGAGAGAAGGGAGAGGAGAGGAAGAGGTGAGGAGATGGATCTAGCTTGTGTGGAGAGGAGAGAGGCAGAGATGTGATTAAATAGAGCGGAGACTAAGAGGAGACGAAGAAGAGGTGCTGCCCGTTGCGATTTCTCTCCCGTGTGTACTGTGAATCTGAAACGAGCTCGTTTTTTAGTCTGAAAAGAGATCGTTTTTTTAGTCTGAAAAGTGTGCAGAATTGCTGTGGTGTGTCGTGTCAACGTGCTTCTGAATCGGCGGCGTTGTTAATGGCTGCGGTGCGACGTCCAAACGCATGCATGCAAAGACTGAGTCGAGAACGTCACGGGTTGCATGCAGTCTGAATCGCCGCCACTACGGCAGAGGCTAGAGCATAGCATTACAGACGTCACAAAGCCAATGACATGCAGACCCCACAAAATGTGGGCTCCCCTAATCAGTGAATCAATCCGTGGTAACAAAGTCAACCAATCCGGTTCCCAACTGCCACCCGAATCCTATGCGTGTTGGGGCAGAGGCTAGACGGGAGCATATCATTACGGATGACACGACGCCAATGACATGCGGACCCCACAAAAGGTGGGCTCTCCTAATCAGTGACTCAATCAATCTGTGTTCCAACTGCCACCCGAATCCTATGCGTGTTGGGAAATAAAAAAACAGGCCGGCCAATGAAAGCGCAGAACACGAGTCTCGCGGATCGCCCTGGCTCAGCGGATCTCAACCGTCATCGCAAGATTCTCGTCGATCCAACGGCCAATGAGTATTCTTCTAGAAGGTTTGGCCTAGATTTGACCGAACTTTGAAATGAGCATAATTAATTTAAAAAAATCAAAAAATAAGAAACCAGCGCACATGGTTTTGTAATGTCGTATAGTAACGAGGAAACAAATATAAGTATGATTTATATACATTTTTACGGAAAATCGTTAAATCAAGTGAGAGATCCCGAACGCTTTCAAATGAGCATAATTAAATTAAAAAAATCAAAAAAATGCGAGACCTGCGCACATGTGTGTCTTATGTCATATAGTAACGAGAAAAAATATAAAGATGGTGTACATACATTTGCACGAAAATGCCTTCACTCAAATGTGAAATGTTGAACAGAGTAGTATGGATTTCAAAGGAGAGAGTATGGTTTCAAGTGAGCATAATGAATTCAAAAAAATCAAAAAAATGCGAGACCTGCGCACATGTGTGTCTTATGTCATATAGTAACGAGAAAAACATATAAAAATGGTGCACATACATTTGCACAAAAATGCCTTCACTCAAATGTGAAATGTTGAGCAGAGTAGTATGGATTTCAAAAGAGAGAGTAGGGTTTAGGTGATTTCAATGTTTTTGAAAATAAAAAATTGTGAAAACCTCACCACAGCTTCATTTTGGAGTGACTAAGATAGATCTGAGCTTAGTTTTTCATTTGCATGTTTTGAACTTTATTTATTTAGGATTTGCAATTAAACCATTATTATGTAAAAATAAATAAATAATATGAAGATTAATTCAATAAATAGTGAGACTTTGGAATGACACTTAATATGTAGAATGGATGTCTAGGAAATCTTTTTGGCTGATTTAGACAAGGTGGAAAAAAAACTTGCTTAAAAAACTTGCTCATTTGAAGCACATTTTCAGGAGTTAGCAACATGACTCGGATTGATGAGCATTTAGATCAACACAAAGTGCATAACAGTGTGAAATCATTGCAACATCCAATCTTAGCATAACACAAGTGCCACAAATGTTTGAATTTTGGACCAAATTTGAATTCAAATGACAAAGTAGCAAATTAATACAACGACATCATTCCAACTTATTACAACAAATCAAGTTTATTACAACATCACTCTATTTGTTTTTCCTCTTCTTACCACGAGCACCACCCGATATCTTCTCTTTGTCAAGTACATCAATCAACTTGTTGATACTCCTTCTTTTCTTACCAATACCACTAGGCCTACCACAAGCACGGCCAACAGGTTCAGTTTGGTCCTGTGCATCCAGAACAGGTTCAGTTTGGTCATGTGCATCCAGAACAGTTCAGTTTGCTCATGTCCATTCAGAAACTGTTCAGTTTGCACCTGGTCATCCAGAACAGGTTCAATTTGCACCTGGTCATCCAGAACAGGTTCAGTTTGTGAACTGAACCTTCTCTTTTTTCTGCTACCACCGGCTCTTGATTTCTTCTGTGGCCAGGATGGTTCAACAACAATAGGTGGGCCTTTTACTGCACGCTTCTTTCTGAAAAATAAATCATATTACTTGGTTAGAATGAAACAAGCAGAAAAAACAAAAAACAACACAGAAACAACATACCTTGGCTTTGGCAGAGCATATATGCATTGTCTGGAACCTTCTCTATGCCCAAGTACCTCACACCTCTTGCATTTGTTTTTGTTACCTTTCTGAGCCCTTTTTGGCTTGTCATCATCTTTCTTCTTCTTACTACTTCCACCTTTCTCAAACCAAGCTTTGAATCTGCTTGCTTTGGGCTTTCCAGCCTTTCTTTTAGTGAGGGTGGACATAGAAAATTCAAATTCCACCTCAGGCCACTGCGATTGGTCTTTCAGTGGGAATTTTCGACAGAGTAATAATCATGCAAATATGGGTGCATATTTAACCTGGGTTTAGATGCCAAAAAAATTATGGCATGCTCACATGGTTTCCCAGTGTGTTGCCACTCTAGGCTGGTGCATTCATGCAAATCAGTGTCAACAACATGCCTCTTGCCACTCTTTGTATCTCTAACTTCAGCACCCCACAATGAAGATTTCTCAACAGATAGATGTGAAAGCTTTCTGCTCATGTTGGAACCACTGCCGGAAGCTTATCCCCTTCCAAAATGTCACCAATTCTTTTTCTTAATTCAAACAAGCGCAAGATCATGATCCTGATTTGGTCCACCATGTCATGCACAGATGAGTCTTTCATCTCCTTGATCCTGTTGTTGAAACTTTCTACCAAGTTGTTGTTGATATGATCGCACTTGATTGCAGTATTAAAGCCTGACCTATACCATAACAGAGAATGGTGGGTGCTCAACCATGAAGCAAAATCATTCTCAGCACATGTTGCCATTATCTTACCAGGGTGATAGGAATGTGTCTGTGTGGTGTAAGATCTTGCTGCTGGCCACATGCGCCCTCTGTATTTTTTTTATCAAATTCATCCACATATGGCCAAAGCACTCCCTCTTCTTAGCGTGAGGAAAAACAATCTTCACTACCTTTTCTAGCCCTTTACATGCATCTGTGTGGATGGCCAAAGGTGATACTGGCCATAGGCATCTTTTCGACTGAATCATGAACCATGTCCATGATGCCTCTGTCTCTGACTGAAACAATCCAATGGCAATAGGAAACATCCAGTTGTGTCCATCAAGAGCATTGCATGCTGCCAACTGACCATTCCACTTTCCAGTAAAAAACGATAAATGAATGCTCAAATATGGACGACACCCAGCTTTAAATCCATCAACGCAAGGCTTTAAACACATATTTTTTTTGCTGAAATAAACCTTGCCATCCTCCTTTATCTCAGTATCTATCTCCACCACACTGCCACGTGACCTCTTCTCCACCTCTGCTTTAAAACTATACAACATCCTAAATGTATTTGCCGAATCACCATATAATGCTTTCATTGCCCTTTGTTTTGCATTCAACACTGTGGTATATTTCAGCTCACTACCGAAATAGTCTCGATCCGTGACGTTTTGGCGACGACGTTCTGATAACATTGCGTGTTTCCATCGCGGTGGGTCGAAAAGTTGATTTTGCTCTCGACGTTTTGGGTTTTCTGATAATGGGCCGGGTGCGCGCGACGTTTTCCATATGTTTTGTCGCGGATTTTCATCCCACGGCCCAGTAGCCCAGTTACATTTGACGAAACTTGCCAGAACGTCACGGATGTTGATTCTAAAATAATGCATTCGGACTATGCATGCAACTATCAATTATGCCAGACTTACATAAGTTTTTATTACGGGAAAGAGATGACGTGGAATAAACATGGCAAATACATCACATTACATATATATTGCTCGATCTTCAACACGGCAGAATTACAAAACCTAGATACATAAACCTTTTGGGATCTAGCTAGTTCGAATTGCTGAAACATAAACATATACAGTGAGAAACTATGCATCCGATGGCCCTGGGATCTCCCCTGACTTTGCGATCAGAGCTTCCTTGTACGCGAGCGCTAACTCATTTTGCAGTTTCCCAACCTGCCTCGTCAGGTCGAGGTTGCTGGCCATCATCTTCTTCAGATCTTCCAGCAACGAAAGGATCGCTTGGTTGGCCGCTTCTCCCTTCTGCGCCAACTCCTTTATGGCTTCAATCACCTTGTCGACATTGTCGCAAGCGAGTTTCAGGGCCGCTTCAATCTCAGCTTCTAGGAAAGTTACCCTCTTCGCCAGAAACTCAAAGGTGACTGTCTCCTCGGATGCAACTGCCCTGTACATACATGCAGTGATCGGAAGTTGATGTTAACATAAAGACGGACCTAAGAAAGATGAAATCAGGAGGAATTCAGAAATGGATCAGAAGCCCATGAACGGAAATGGAAATTCCAATATCTACCTCGAGCAAGCAGAGCGCTTTGCCGCTGGAGCCATGGTCGTCGCTATTTTGCAACAGGTTGAAGTGAATAGTAATGGACGTATGCATGCCCTAGATCTATTTATAGAAAGGCAGTGGTTACTGAACAGGGGGCACGCGCATGCACGGATGGGCGAGTGGAGCAGAAATGCAGAGGCACGTTTCAACTTCGCATGCACGGCGAGTGGAGTTGAACTGCAAATTCACGTGCGCACGTTTCAGCAACGCGTGGTGCGTGGTCAGTTAAAAATAATTGTGGTGTGGACGTGTGGTACAACCTGTGGTGTGGACGTACACCGGCGAAGGGACGGGACGGGACGCGTCGCATTAACGTCGGCGTCTGCGCAGTGACCAGCCTTCTCGCCTTCCAAAGCTACGACTTCGCCTGCGCGGCGGAGGCGTGTCTCACCGGGCCTTTTGTTAGCGCAGTGCCCAGCCTTCTCGTCTCCCCAAGCGGTAGAGAGTTGTACGCATTAAAACTCTCACCCACCCGTCTGTGCCATCCCCCCGTACCCTCCCAGCGCCACCGCATCCCGTCTCCAGTTCACTCGACCGGCCGGCTATAAAAGAGACACACACCATCTGCTCGCAGGAACTCACTCCGCCTGCTCGCAGTAGCCCACACACTACCACCCGTTGTCACCACTCAGCCGGACGGCCGCTATTCCTCATCGCGCCGTAGTCACCACCAAGCTACGAGGATGAACACCGTGCCAGGGTTGGAGGCGACCGTGTACGCCGTCGGGACGAGCCGGCTGCGTTGGCCGTTGTCGCGCCAACGAACGCCGACGTCGTGCCAATGGACGCCGCCACCGCCTCGCAGGCGAAGCTCGCCGCTGTGTACGCGGAGATTGACCAGCTCTACGAGGACGCCACTGTGGACAACATGACCTACCGGCCGTTCTATGAGGACGGCAGCGGCGATGAATCGGTACACCCCCTGTTCTAAAACTAGATTGAGTTACTAGTTTGAGTGGCTTGGGTTAATCTCCGGTAGTTACTAGATTGATTTACTAGATTGAGTTACTATTTTGAGTGGCTTGGGTTAATCTCTGGTAGTTACTAGATTATTTTTCTAGATTGAGTTACATATATGTGCTTGTTTTAATCCCATTTTTTTGTAGGAACCCGACGATTTAGAGGTGCGTATTGATGACGAGGGGGCGATGCATGCTAAAGCCTGGCATGTGCTTAGGAAACTGCGGGCTGGAGAATTCCAGTACCAAGTCGGTCTCAGATGGATCTGCCCGTTCTGCAGCCAGAAGCTTGCTGCTGACCACTTCAGTGTCTAGCAGCATGCAGTAGGCCGCGGTTCATTTAGCTCGTCGAAATCAGGCAGCTCTAAGGCGAAGCACGCTGCATTCAGTTTCTTTCTCTGGGAACTGCCTTAAGTTGGTGTCGAATGTGGCATCATGCAGCCTCCAAATAAGGAAGAAGAAGAGGAGAAACTAGTGCTGCTGATGGTCCTTTTCCTAGCTAGCTGTGTTGTTTTTATCTTGGTGAAGCTGTATGCCACAACATTGTAATGAACCTGTTCGTATCTACCTAATCTAGTGCTGAAAGTTGTTGAATGATTATCGTGTGTTTGAACTTTGAATCAAATTAGTTATCTCTTATGTCGATTCTTATACTATTAACTAAGTTGTTTGCCTCGTTTTTAAAGCTGGGAGAACAATTTCACCAACCTACTACAACTTAATTTTTACAAAATAGGCCGGAGCCCGGCTATATTAATATAGCAAACACAGATACAACCATTGAGATACTACAACTTAATTTTAGCCACAACTGTTAGCCCTAATCAATCAAGTATCACTAGAACTCATCCCCACAGACCATCTATTCAAGTTTTTTAGATTTGCACAATAGTATACACAAACTACACAAACCCATAGCAACAACGACACATGCATCGCTTAACGGGTATACCGGCGAACACGTTGACACAAAGACCATGTCCATGTTCCTTAAAACATAAGATAACCATTTCATTTTGTAGGATTTGGGCGTCTTGACAACAATTGCCCAGTTTGTAGTGATGACCGCACGCCCGTCATGCTCGCTCATCGATATCCTTACTTGACGAGAACCTTTGTATTCCTCGTCAGTAACACGCAAAGGTCTTTCTTTATGTAGATATTGCTTGAGGAATTTCTGACTGTAATCCATTGAAAAGTACTAAAAGCAAAAGAAATTAGCGATCCGTTCATGGTGTGTCGATTGGCGAAATGAGACATTAAAAGAATGTCAAAGTTCTCACCATCTTGGGGTTCCTCCCCTTGACTGCAAAGGAGGTGATCTGGCAGACATAAAAAGGTATGTCAGGGTTTCTCTTAGAGACTTGTCTCTTGAGAAATTTGAGCCTTCTCACTAATAAACCCATATGGTTGCCATAACATATGTGCTTTTCGAAATCTTTATTCCCCTGATAAGGACCTACGTGAAAGAAAAGTAAATTTTAGAGAGTAGTACATTTTTGCATACATGAATTCAATTTTTACAATCCATGTTTAGATTTACCCCTAGTTATAACAATGAGTAGGCCCTCTTCATCACTATCACTTTCAGATTCATAATCCGAATCTGATTCAGAATCAGGATCAGATTCTCTACTGAAGCAGATTTTATCAACGTTCTCATCATGATGAGTGTAATCAGTAATGCAGTTATGCTCCTCATCATTGCAGACCTCCATGTTTTCTGCTTTCATTGGCATTGGAACCTGGACAAAGATGAACTAAGCTAGCAAAACACAACATCTAAGCAATGAACCCGAAAATACCCAAATCTAAGCACAATCTACCCGAAACACCAAATCGGTTACGGTATCAAAACATAACCAATCGAAATCATGGTGGGAATAGATGAACTATGCGTGCCAAATATCTCAAGTTTAATCTGCCATATACCAAATCAACCACTACGAGCGAAAAAAACGAAGTAGAGACGAATATTAATCGGTAAAAACATGTAGATCTACCATGCAGGTCCTACTACGCATATAAATAGATCTCGATCTACAGATCTACGATGCATACAACTCTACAAGGCATACGAGGGTCAGATATTATCTTACCACCATTGACGAAGATAGCCCTGAAAGACACGTGGACGACGCGCGGTCACCTCAAAAGGGCCTATGAAGATCCTACCTGCCCAGGGAGGAAGAAGATGCCAGGCCTTCTTCTCCCACCGAAGATGGTCGCCACGGTGCTGTCGATGTACCGGCGGAGGAGAAACCGCCAATAGTGAGAGAGAACGAAGGAGAGTGAGATCGAGAGCGAGCGAGCGAGCTAGTGATAGGACTGGAAGAGAGAGAGAGAGAGGGGCGGTGCGCGAAATAAAGGCGCGTGTTCCCAAAGGGACGCTGCGTCTCCCGCCCATTCGGCCACATGTGCCGCACTTGTGGTTTTTTGTTTTGTTTGTGAAATAATAAATGTACTTGTGGTTTTTTGAAATGGCGCACAATATATCAGATAACACATATTGTAGGTTCTTTCCTTGTGTAGAAAGTGATGTTGATTTTAAATGTTCCTATATCTGAGGTACCCAAACACAACCAAGGAGCAAAGTCCACTTAATTAGCTACCCCTTTCGACGACCTTCTCGTGCCCAATATAACCGTGGTATGTGAAGCGAGTCACACTGACGAGTTTGATGTTGTCTCTTCAAGTGTACCACAACACTCTCATACATATCCTAGGACAATACCTAGGTTTTGGTGTGATTCTGGCTCCAGAGCACCCACTTTGGTCGAAACCCTAAACAATTGATCTCTACCAGCTTCACGGGTGTCGAAAGGGGTAGTTAAGTGCATTTTTCTCATTGGTTGTGTTAGGGTAGCTCATATGAACATTTAAAACAACCTTTTGGACCCCAAGTTATCACAGGATTCCATACGGTGCACATGAAGTGGGAGTTAAGCCTTAAAAGACCACAAAAGCCTTCATGCATGCCCGATATAACCGTGGTATGTGAAGCGGGTCACACCGACGAGTTTGATGTTGTCTCTTCCAGTGTACCACCACACTCTCATACATATCTTAGGATAATACCTAGGTTTTGATGTGATTCTGACTCTAGAGCACCCACTTTGGTCGAAACCCTAAACAATTGACCGAAAGTCAACCATGTCACCAGTTCCACGGGTGTCAAAAGAGGGAGCTAAGTGCATTTTTCTCATTGGTTGTGTTAGGGTAGCTCATATGAACATTTAAAACAACCTTTTGGACCCCAAGTTATCACAGGATTCCATACGGTGCACACGAAGTGGGAGTTAAACCTTAAAAGACCGCAAAAACCTTCATGCATGCCCGATATAACCGTGGTATGTGAAGCGAGTCACACCGACGAGTTTGATGTTGTCTCTTCCAGTGTACCACCACACTCTCATACACATATCTTAGGAGAATACCCAGGTTTTGGTGTGATTCTGGCTCCAGAGTACCCACTTTGGTCGAAACCCTAAACAATTGATCTACCAGTTCAACGGGTGTCGAAAGGGGTAGCTAAGTGTATTTTTCTCATTGGTTGTGTTAGGGTAGCTCATATTAACATTTAAAAGAACTTTTGGACCCAAGTTATCACGGGATTCCATACGGTGCACATAAGTGGGAGTTCAGCCTTAAAAGACCGTAAAATAAACCTTCGTGCCCGATATAACCGGAGCAACCACTTAATTTGGTCGAAACCCTAAACAATTGATCTACTTGTCAACCTTGTCATCTACCAATTCCACGGGCGTCGAAAGTGGGTAGCTAAGTGCATTTTTTGCACCCCCGTCCCCCGGAACTGCCACCATCTTTCGACGCCCGTCAAAGCGGTAGACGATAGGGCTGACGACTAATCAAGTGTATTACCCAACAGTAGAACCCATAGTATATTCACTTGTTCAGCAATTTGACTGTGGAAAACATAAAGGAATAAGCATAGATATAATAAACTAGATAAAAATAATTGAAAACATAAAGCATTGCATGCTCCATCTAAACTAGATCTTCAATGACCAGATCCATCAGCTTGCTTCGGAAGGTCAAACTAGATAATAGGAGGCATCTTTTTCTTCCACGGGTAGACCACTGCACCGTCGGCACGAATTCTCTGGCTTAGTATAGCCTGCCTTTGGCTCATTGACATGTGGACCCAATGTCTGGTGGACCGCGCGTGCCAGTGACTCAAAGTCAAGAGAAAAAAAGTTAGAGAGGCTTAGTCTGTGCTGCTGCACCGAACCGCAGCTACAAGGCCTCGTCGCGTCAAATCGACGAGCCAGCTTGACCACTGGCGCATGTCGGCGTTATTGCCATGGCTTGGATTCAGACTGTTAAAAAAAACTCCCTTATCGGAGAGGGGCGGCTTCTTCTAGCAGCCTTCCTATCGCCATTTCCAGATCGAGATCATCCACGCCCTCCTCCACCATCAATGGCGAACAACCACGAGGCTGGCGGCAGTTCCGAGGGATGGGGCGCAAATACATCTGGCCGTGCAACCTTGATGCATGTGAAGTACACGTTCGTCAGGATTCCTCAAGTGTAAGGTTTGATGAGTACAGCAGCAAGTCTTCCCTCAGTATGAAACCAAGGTTTATCGAACCAGTAGGAAATCAACGATTGCTAGAAGGTGTCAACGGCGTCAGAAGACTTGGGTGTTGATGGGGATGTTGAGCTCCCTGACAATGGTGCCAGAAAACTTGATGAGCATAGTTGACGTGGAACCTGCACACATGACAATCAAACTACTTTGCCCCGACGAGACAGTGAGGGTGTCAACCTCACCGGCTTGCTGAAAACAAAGGGTTAAACGTATAGTGTGGAAAATGGTGTTTGCTTGCAGAAAACAGTAGAGAACAATGATTGCAGTAGGTTGTATTTCAGATGTAAAAGAATGGACCGGGGTCCACAGTTCACTAGTGGTGTCTCTCCAATAAGATAACTAACATGCTGGGTAAACAAATTACAGCTGGGCAATTGACAATAATGATAAGTGCATAAACATGCATGTGCAAGTGTAGTGTTGACTATGAGATTCATTTGGGCATTTCGACAAAGTACACATACCGCTATCCAGCATGCATCTGTGCCTAAATAGTCCACCTTCCGGTTAGCATCCGCACCCCTTTCAGTATTAAGTTGCAAGCAACAGACAATTGCATTAAGTAAAGTGCATAATGTAAACAACACATTCATCCTTAGACAAAGCATTGCTGTTTTACCCCTAGTGGCAACAACACATCTACAACCTTAGGACTTGTTGTCACTATCCCAGATTAAATAGAGGTTGAACCCAACTATCATGCATAAATACCCCCTCTTGGAGTCACAAGCATTCACTTGGCCAGAGTTTCAACTAGTAACGGAGAGCATGCAAGATCACAAATGACATAGACATAGTAACACAATATTCAGCTTGACATAGTATCAATATTCATCGGATCCCAGCAAACCCAACATGTAGCATTACAATAAGATGATCTTGATCATGATAGGCACCTCACAAGATCTAAACATGATGGCACAAATGGAGAAGACAACCATCTAGCTACTGCTATGGACCCATAGTCTAAGGATGAACTACTCACACATCACTCCGGAGGCGGGCATGGCGATGTAGAGCCCTCCGGTGATGATTCCCCTCTCCGGCAGGGTGCCGGGAAGAGCTTCAGAACCCCCCGAGTTAGGGTTGACGACGGCGGCGGCAGCGGAACTCTTTCTGGAATATGACTCTCGGTATTAGGGTTTTCGCGTCGGGGGGAATAAATAGGCGAAGGGGCGGCGTCGGAGGAGGCCCGAGGGGCCCACCTCACATGGTGGCGTGGCCAGGGGCCCAGCGCGTCACCATGTGGTTTGGCCACCTCGTGGCACCACTTCGTCTCTCCTTCGGACTCCGTGACGGTGCTGGAAAAATAGGGACTTGGCCTTTTGTTTCGTGCAATTCCGAGAATATTTGCAGAAGTGATTTTCTGGAACCAAAAACAGCAGAAAACAGGAACTGGCACTTCGGCATCTTGTTAATAGGTTAGTCCCGAAAAATGCATAAAAATGATATAAAGTGTATATAAAACATGTAGCAATTGGTATAATATAAGCATGGAACATCAGAAATTATAGATACATTGGAGACGTATCAAACCTCTCGGCGCCGATGGCGGAGGAGTTTGCCTGCTACGGCCTTCTCGTCCCACCGGACTCACGGGTGCCGTCCGGCTGGCGCATGAGCGCAGACGGCCTCACCGTGCCGCCTATCCCCAAGGTCGACACGCTCGAACTACAGCTCCTCATCAACTGACGGTGGATGGCCCTCCCGGACGAGCTCAAGGCTGACCCGAGTACTCCGTCGATGACCAATTTCGGTGGTTGTCCGTACTGGCGGCGGAGCGACGCCGCGACATCGAACGCTACGCCGGCAGTGGCCCCAAGGCCCCGGCTAAGAACAACCGTGAAGGCCGGTGGGACTTCTGGGAGGGGCGCACCGTCGAAGATGTCCTCGACGCCGTTCGTGCCAGGCGGAGCGTCGCACGCAGGACGGCTCCTCTCCGTGTGGGCGCATCGCATGCCACACGTCCCCTCTTCTTCACGCGACGTGGCCGTGCGCCAATGACACCACTGCCTCGACGTACTCCATCGCCTTCTCCACCGCAGCCAGTCGTCGACGAGGAGGACGACCCCGAAATGAAAAAGGTCTTGGCAGACTCCCTTGATTCCGTCGAGCTTGACGAGCTGGCGCGGTGGCCGGGTCTCTTGCAGCTGCTCCGTGACTCGGCGATGGAGCAGCAGATGGAGCCAGAGCTGGCGCCGCAGCAAGTGCCGCATCAGCAGCAGATGGAGCCGGAGCCGGAGCCGGAGCAGACCAACATCCCGCCGGAGATGCTCAGGATGAAGTGGTGCTGGACTGGCCCGTTGCCGGAGTCGTATGAGGATGATCTATTGGAGGAGGTGGAACATGCCAGGCCACCGCCACGGCGCACAGGGCCACCGCCACCACCAGTGGTGGATTGGCCGTGGGCGCAGCCCGTCTTCATCGACCTCTACGGTGACAGCGACGACGAGTAGAGTAGCAGTGGCCACCAGCTGCCTTTTCGTTGCATTTTGTTATTTTTCTTGCTGTTAAGCGCCTTCTCACGCGAAATATGTATCTTCCGTTTGAATGTAGTACTGAATTTCAGTCTAATTTGGCTACAATATGTCAGGAAAGTACCTAGATTTATGTGGGAAGATGCAACTTAGCAAGTATATGAGGATCTCCATCCAACTGTCTCCACCGCTTCTAATGAACGTCGATTTGCTTTATGATCCGTGCACAAATTATAAATGAATCTTCAAATTATCAATGCATTATAAATAATTTATCAATTTATTTAATTTATTTTTGTATTCATGTAGTAATACATGCATTAGCAAGAAAAATGCGTTAAATTTTTGTGTTATTAATACATCAAATAGTAGAAATAATATTGTTCGTTTAATGCAAAATCGACGGTCATGATGAACGGTGGAGATCCTCAAAGTTGTGGAAAACCGTGTTGGGTTTATGTGTGATTCTGACTCTCCACAACACCACTTTGGTCAAAACTCTAAGCAGTTGGTCGTAAGTCAAACACTAACATCTACAGTTTCCACGGACGTCGAAAGAGGGAAGCTAGCTCAGTGGACTATACTAATTGGTTGTGTTGTGTTAGCTCATATGAACATTTAAAACGACAATTTGGATCCATGTTATAGTGTGACCCGCTTCATATAGATCACAATTATTCGTATGAAAATATTTTGAGGTCTTCCAAGACTAAACTAGCACTAGATGGAATCATGTGACAAAGTATGATGATGTTGTTATTTGCATCATATATATACTCTTACAAATATTTTAGGATAGTGCTAGATTCTTGTGTGATTTCGATGCTCCAGAGCCCCCACTCTTGTCGAACCCCTAAGTAGTTTACCGAAAGTCAACCCTATCGTCTACGTATTGTATCACGTGCATCGAAAGGATTAACTCCGTGGGGTTTTCTCCTTGGTTGTGTTAGGATGGCTCATATGAACATTCAAAACCAACGTTGGGCCATGTCTTATATAATCACATGATTCCATCTGGTGCACTCGGAGTGGGAGTTTAGCCTGAGAAGATCGAACGAAACCTTCGTGTAGCATAATTGTGGTTTGTGAAGGGGGTCACATGAGTTAGATGTGTTGGCTCTTCCAATGTATACCACCACACCCTCACACACAGGACAATACATACGTTTAGGTATGATTCGGACGCTCCAGATGCCCCTAATTTGGTTGAAACACTACATGCAGTTATTAGCGAAAGTGATCCCTATCCCTACCGATTCCACGTACGTCGAAAGGGGGTAGCGTTGAGGAGTTCTCTCATTGGTTGTGTTGGGGTAGCTAATATTAAATTTTAAAACCATCTATGGGCCCATTTGTTATCACATGATTCCATCCAGTGCACCTGAAGTGGGAGTTCTTCTGTAGAAGAGCAGAACCTAACGGGTGGGATAACTATTTTGTAGTATGTTAATTAAGCACGCATATACAAGTTTGTTGGATCTTCATATGTACCATCACACACTTTCATACATATGTTAGGACAACTTAGGTTTAGGTGTGATTCTGACACTGTAGAGCCCCCACATTGGCCGAAACCCTAATTAAGCAGGTGACCAAGGGCGTGAACATCTTAGTGGAGTTTTGTACTTCTTTGTGTTATTAGGGTATATCGTACGTACATTTGGGCCCATTTATCCCATGATTTTATCCGGTGCGCACCCGAAGTGGGAGTTCCACCTTACAAGAGCTAGCATAACCGAAGCGGGTCACAACTAGGAGATTGATAATTTGGTTTTCCTACTTAGATTTTTTTTAAATTCCTCGAATTTTAGGTCAATTTATAGATTTATTCACACGATCCTTTAATAAATAGTTTAATAAATCGTCTAATTGTTTAAGCCATCCATCACGCATCGGCTGGCCAGCAATGCTTCCTGCCCACCCACCAAAAATTTCGCACCGCTCCCACCCAAATTTTCGTTCAAATTTTGCCATCCATCACGCATCAACCGGCCAGCAATGCTTCCTGCCCCCCCACAAAACTTTCGCACCGCTCCCACCCAAGTTTTCGTTCAAATTTTGCCGCCTTACATGCGCGCACACAGAATTTCAAACCTCTCATTGCCTATACCCCCCTCGCCAAAATCCCCCCTCTCCGTGTCGGCATTCCCCCCCCCACCCACCCCACCCCATCTCCCTTCCAAAATTTCTTCCTTTCCTTCCAAATCCAAGGGCGCCGTCCCGGTGTTCCACCTCGCCGTGTAGCCTGCCGTCCCACTCTTCCGCCTTGCCGTGTAGCCTGCCATCCAGGTCGCCGCCAAGATCTGTGACCTCGCGTCCCGGTCACCGTCAAGATCTGACACATCGCCGCCAAGATCTGCCACCTCACCGTCTAGGTCGCCGCCAAGATCTGCCACATCGCCGTCCAGGTCGTCGCCAAGATCTGCCACATCGCCGCGAAGACCCGCCAAGCTCGCCGTCCGGATCGCCGTCATGACCTGCCACCTCGCCGTCCAGGTCGCCAAGATCTGCAACGAGTAAAGGTTCCCGCCATGAATAACAGTAAGATTTAGGCCCTAAAAGCCCGGAGGCAAACTTGTGAGGATTATTTTCGTCTGTATGTTTAATTGCCTGTTTGGTGCTTATGTTTGATGAGTTCCTATGGCCAAAGTTTGTTTATTTTCCAGCTTGTATAAGGCTTAACACCTGTTTTGCGATCCTATACTCCCTCTGTTCGGATTAGTCTACATTCTAGAGCATTTTTTTGTTCGGATTTAGTCTACATTCCCACCGTTGCAAAATACTACTAAGCATATAATTAAGCATTGGTGTGCATATAATTGAGCATTGGTAAAGCAAATGGTGCTTTGTTTTCTGTGAAACCATACTTCTAAAGCAAATGGTGTGGTCAAAGTACTAATAAAATACAACGCTAAATTGTCTGAAATTGTACAAGATGTAGATTAAAAGAACGGAGGGAGTAAGTCTTAGGTCCACAGATTAGGTTACTCATGTCGATATGTTAAATTATCAGTACTACATGATTCCGTCAGGTGAATCCGAAATGGTACTTCGGCCTTAGAATAGTAGAACAATCATGTTAGATAATTGTGGTATGTGTAGCGGCTGGTCCAATATATGTACCACACAATCTTATGCTTATGTTATGCTTGTTTTTGTTCAAATTTTGTCTGCATTCTACTATAGAAATCCATTCCACCTCAGTAATTAAGCAATAAATTAAAATCACATGTCCCCACCGTTGCAAAATTCTACTACTATCCATATAATTAAGCATTGGTAAAGCAAATGGTGCTTGGTATTCTGTGAAACCATACTTCTAATTCATGCATGTCTGTGGTCAAGTAGTACTAATAAATACAATACTAAATTGTCTGAAATTGTACAAGATGTAGATTAAAACAGAATAAAGGGAGTAAGTCTTAGGTCCACAGATTAGATTACTCATGTCGATCTGTTACATTATCAGTTCTACATAACAATCTATACCAGTAATATAATGTAGAACAACAAATGCATCCAGTGGGAGAAATCCGGAAATGAGTACCTTACTTTGTAGCTGTAATACGTTCTTAGCAAATGTTTTTGTGCAACTTACTTTGAGCTCTTTATTCATGTTAGAACCACAAACAGAACCTGGTGCAGTTCGCAATCGCAAGCGCGTCAATGCTGATATAGTTGAAGGCACAACACTTGAGTCTCGGTAGAAAAAAAAGAAGTACATACGCCAAACTCAAGCGGCCAGATATCCAAGGCGAGCAGCCAGTTGCCCATTGCTCCCATGGCCAGCTGGAAGCTGCCCAACACACTGAGGCAGCTGACCACGCTGAGGAGGCAGCCGCCCAACACGAGCAGGCACCTCCCCATGTTGAGCTGCCACCAGTCCCAGGCAACCACGGGAGAGGCAGCCGCCCAACATGAGCAGGCACCTCCCCATGTCGAGCTGCCACCAGTCCTAGGCGACCACGGAGGAGGCAGCCGCCCAACATGAGCAGGCACCTCCCCATGTCGAGCTGCCACCGGTCCTAGGCGAGGAGCGGGACAGCGTGTCCAACAGAGGGAGGATCAAACTTGTAATTCCTTATGGAAAGACAAGGCCAGTGAACCCAAAGATTGCTTCCATGTTTGCTACTGCGTGTTCTGTAGCTGTGAAGGATACTGTCCCTATCTTATCCCATTGGAAAGAGTACAAGGGAAGACCCGAAGTATTTTCTATGTACGTCGCCCATCTGAGTGTAAGTTTTGTAACCCAACTTCCAGTTCATTCCATGAAAAAAAACTTTCCAGTTCATTCTCTTGATGTTCGTAAAACTGAAGAATGCTCTAAATTTTGTTTCAGTCAAGATTTATTTTGGACCTCGAAGACCCCTGGATTCATGAAGCTCTTCTAATGAATCTCAAGAACCGTACAAAACAAAGACGCTATTTCCTGAAGGGCGTTTACTTTGACAGTGTTCAAGACAAGACTATGGTTCTACGGACACCTCCTTTTGAAGTACAACACATGAGAGATGACGACTGGTGCAATTTAGTCGCTACCTGGTTGACACCGCGAAACAGGTCGTGCCCTTGTTCACTCAACCTTGCCACTTTTCCAGTTCTATATTATGGACTGTCACTAATATGTTCATACTCTTTGTCTGTGTAGATGGCTTGTGTGAAAGCCATATCGAGCAGACAGCGCGTCCGGTTCCATTCTGCCACAGGTTCTTGTAGCTACGAGGTTTGCTGCGACATGGGGGATCACGCATTCAAATTGTCCAGATCCAAGCCCGGCTTCAAGAAGCGGACCTTCAGTTCGCCTGTGAAAAGAGCAATTGTAAGTCCCTCAGAATTTGTACATCTGGAATCAACAGTTTACATGCATGCGCAGATTCACTTTGTCAGCTATTTCATCAATGCTTGTCATCTGATAGTTATTGTACATGCATGCTTACTTCTTGTCATCTCCTAGTTCTTTTACATGCATGCTTACTTCTTACACGTCTGTTAAAATCTGCACTAGATCATCTCAGCATGGTTCCCAACTATGTTTTGTACACGCTTGTCTTCAGCTATAACACCTCACGCTTGTCATCTGCTAGTCATGTACATATTTGCTGAAAATCTATGTTCTGTTCAAGCTTGTTGTCTGCTAGTTCATCTTATGCTTTTACTTGCTCTATAGGATGAAATTAAAGACAAGATGGCACAATCTACTTCAGGGGATGGTGCTGTCGAAGAGATTCTCTCTGCCGCCGAATCTGTGTTAATGAGCCGTCCAAGAGCATCAAAGATTCAGCTTCAGCTTCTACTTGATTCTGAGAAAAAAGGGAGGACCAAACTGCAGACTGTTGTTCATGAGTTGAATCAGGCGAAGGAAGAAGCTGATGCTGAAAGGATCCAGTATCATCAAGACTTGCACCTTATGAGGGAGGAACATGAAACAATGAAGGAGAGTCAACTGTTTTGCAATACCCTTATTGCGCAATTGTTGGCTAAAGGTTCTTCGACACATGCAACAGATTAGCCCTGCGTGAGAACCTCTGGAAACTCGTCGCATTTTGGTGCCCTTCAAGGGTATGTTGCTGGTTGCCTTTGAGAGGCCGAAAACTGTATGTTCAGTGCAGGTCAACCACTTGTTGTCTGTTGAACTGTAAAACATGGCCTCTGGCTTTTGATGCCTATGCTGGCGAGCAAGGCTCCGACTAATTCGAAAATTATGTATTTGCTGCATGTTTTGTGTTTGCTTTGATGCGAAAACTAGTAGCGCTACGACGAATCGTCTTTCGAACGACGACGAAACGGGAACGTCATGTGATCGGTGACGTCACGAACTACGCGCGACGGAAACTTTCCGTCATCGACAAGGACACGTGTACACGTATGTTTGGACCACGTGTCTGCATACAGATGCACGGCCGACGCGACAGATAAAACAAACGTCGAGAGAGATGATGACGTCACAACCGTAGCGACGAAAACTAATTTTCGTCCCGGATATGTCGACACGTGTCTACTCGTCAGTAGAACACGTGTACGCGCCTGATTAGCGCAACAGCGCGACGAAAAAAACAAAATGTTGCGGCATCATGACGTCATCAAGCGCCGCGGCGTCTTGCAATCGTCGAGCATAAGACGACGTCATCAAACGGCGATAACGGCCGTCTGCCACGTGGCACATGTCGCGACAAAAAAAAACATGGTCCTTAGATGGGCCTGATAACGGGCCGGTCCGGTTGCTCACGACGGTTGACGGAACGTCGAGAATCAGCCACGACATTCAGATGTTCACCGGATCGTCGTAGAATCATTTATGACTAGCGGTCCCTGACTTTTTAATAACGTCGTGTGAATCGTCGAGGATTGCACATCCCGACGTTTTGGAGCATGATCACCATGTTATGGAATCGTTCCGGATGGCCGAATTTTTTGTAGTGACTTTATGGGATACATTAATTCCAGGTCAAGTTTAAGTTTTTTTGCTGTTGTGTTTGGTGTCTTGGCTAAAATAGGAGTAATCTTTTGTGTAATCCAAAGCTGTGATGTCATCCTTGAAACAGACTATGAACTGCTCATACATGTATGCTCATGTGGATTTGATTTACCCTGATTGTATGCCCATCAGGTTGTCGTCTAGCAGATATGTACCACTTGCAGGGGGTGTTACCAGTTCCATCAAAACCTTTGCACCTAGCATAAAATTTCTTTCGATCAGTCCACATAGTCATGTCCTCAAACTCATGTCTCATTGCATAGGTCTTGAAACACATCCTAAACCCATCCATGTTTGGCCACATCTTCCCCACCGCAATGGCAGGGTTCTCTTTGTCATACAAATGCACCAGCTCATCATCATGTGCATCATCTACATCATCTGAAGCCTCTAACATCAACTCTCTATCCACTTGTCGAGGACTGAATTTGTGTTACCATCGGCAGGTAAATTACTGTCATCCTTCTGCTTATCTTTCTCATCAACTGGAATTCCAAACATTTCGGCCATCTTAGTGTCATCTATTGGTGCAATGACCAAATCTGTGCGTTCAGCTAATTCTACTACATTCCAATTAACAACAACCCTCCTACCACCAGGGTATCCCTGTTCTGCATCTGCATCCGCATCTGCAGCAGCCCACGTTTCTTCACATACTACTGTCAGTTCAGGAAGCATTGGCAATAACAAATGTTTCTCTGCTGCCCACTCAGCATCTACAATCTGTGAAGCCATCTTTGATGGAACATAACCAACCCTGGAATTTGGGTTCAAGTCAATGAGCTCTGCCCGAAAGGTTACTTTTTTGCTTTCCCAACCTTCCTGTCGATCAATTTCATTAACGATATCTTCTCCATCCTCAATTCGGAGGTAAGTGTTTTCCCTATCAGCATACCGTAGCAGTCTCACCTCCTGCTCTGGACCCCAAACTGTGGTCTCCCCAATTTTCTTCACCAAATTCACCACTGCCTTCTCCTCCAAGCGCTGAAGTTCCCGCGGATCAATTTCTTCTTGTCTTACTTCCAAAACAACTATCGTGTTTCTCTCAATGTTTTGAACGCTACCATCACCTAGCTTGACATTACAAGGAAAGAATTCAACGGTATATTCGAAGCGGATGTCAGAAGCTCCCCTGTCAATGGCGGGCGGGCGGGAAGCAGCAGTCAGCTATGGGAGCATGGGACGAGAACCAAATCGAGCTCAACATAAGTTAGAAGGGGGTGCGCATTACCGATTTGAACTCTCTCCGGGCGGCATCTCAATCAATCAACGCGCACGGATCGGGGACGCTTCACTGATTTCACAAATGGGTCGGGATACAGAGCTTTAGGCCACAAACGCATCCAAAATTGATGGGAATGAGACTAGGGTCGCGAAATTACTCACCAGTGAAAGCTGCGCCGCCGCCGAGAGAAGTCGCTCCACAGCCGGCGTGAAGAAATCGTTGCCACCGGAAAAGGGCGGCGCTGTCGAGCAGGGGCGGGTCGAGCGGGAGTGGAATGGGGCTACTTGGCTCCGTACAATGTCGTGTCAACTTAGTCGGTCCCACCTGTCGGAGCACATAACCAGCCAACCAGCCAAGTCCTAACCCAATCTACACCTCCGTTAAGAGACAGATAGCCGTTTTATCAGCTAGTCTTGTCTGAGCTATTCACTAGCTACGAAACGTCGCACGAGAGCAATTTCAGCCAACGACGTCGCACCACAGACAATTCCCCACAAAGACGTCGCACATGAGCTATTCGCTCGAGTTCTTAGGGGTTTAATCGCTCGACTAAATGCCATGTGATGACATGCAATATATTACATCCCGTGGCTGTTGCATCCATTCTTCGTGGCAACTTATGGTAAACCAGAAGCTTTGAATAAAGCTGTGGTGGTTATTGGTTTTAATCTATACAACCAGTCATGGATGGATACTGAGTCCCCAGAAAAAATAATACTATCAGTTGCAGGCCAGGGTTATTTCCAAGGTGGTGATGGCGCAACTTGGAGTCTTGTTCTTGTTCTGAAACACTTGAAGACTTGGATAAAAAGAGTCAGAACACGGCAACTGAAGACTTATTATTTTGTGCCTCCTAGCTTCAGTATCTTGACTCTAGTCATCGAGTACAGAAGATACATTCATCGTTGGCGTCTCGAAGATCAATATGCACTGCCTATAAATAGAACGAGAGGATTTATGATCGAGCTCATCACAAACAAGTACACTACAACCAAGCCACTGCAGTTCAGCTAGCACTACGACTACAAGCGTACACACAAGACAAGCACGCACCACAACCCCACGATCGATATGGTGACCTTCAGGGCACGCCGGAGTGAGCCCGTGCTGGTGGCGCCCGCGAGGCCGACGCCCCGTGAGACTAAGACCCTCTCTGACCTCGACGACCAGTGGACTCTGCGCTTCTACGAGTCCATCGTCGGGTTCTTTCGTGCCCGCCCCGGAAACACCAACCAGCCTGCCGGTGCCGGTGCTGGAGGCGACATGGCCAAGGCCATCAAGGCGGCCGTGGCAGCGGCT
Organism: Poa pratensis; assembly: GCA_947311845.1. NCBI lineage: Eukaryota > Viridiplantae > Streptophyta > Magnoliopsida > Poales > Poaceae > Poa > Poa pratensis. The sequence goes on from CAMZMU010000074.1 coordinate 65,453,126, forward strand.
CTTGTGTACTACTATCCGATGGCAGGCCGCCTGCGGAAGCTCCCCGGCGGGAACAAGCTGGCCGTGGACTGCACCGGGGAGGGCGTGGTGTTCGTGCAGGCGTACGCCGACGTCAGGCTGGAGGACCTCGGCCAGCCTCTGCTGCCGCCGTACCCGTGCGTCGAGGAGTTCATGGAGATGCAGGCGATATTAGGGATGTGGTTGACAAGCCTTTGCTCTACCTGCAGGTAATGCCATTTCTTTTTCACCGTGTGAATAGTTCTCATAAATCATAAATTCTTATGGCAATTCCTCTCGTGGTATATTTTAAAATTTAGTTATTCAATTTCATGTGTTTCCAGGTGACACAACTCAAATGTGGGGGCTTTGTTATTGGACTCCACGTCTGTCACTGCATAGTTGATGGTTTCGGCATTCTCCAGTTCATAAAAGCTATAGCCGACTTTCCATCCGGTGAACTAATCCCGACTACTTTGCCAGTGTGGAAGAGAGATATTTTCACAGCACGCATCCCACCCTCCATCACCCATATCTACCCGGCATGCAAACCATTTCTCCGTGGCTTAGAATGTAGAGGAGAGGATGTGATGCTAACCACTCCAGAAGAGAACATGGTTGAGCAACACTTTCTTTTCGGACCAAGAGACACAGAATTTATGCGAAGCCATATCCCTGAACACCTTGCCAAATCCACCACCAATTTTGAGCTCCTAACCGCTGTCATGTGGCGGTGCCGCACATTGGCACTAGGCTATGAATCTAACCATAAAGTGCGTGTCATGTTTACTCTAAATAAACGTGGGAAAAGTATGAGTGGTGGCACCACAGTCCCTCGGGGCTACTATGGAAATGCGCATTTCTCACCCATGGTAGAAGCCACCGTCGATGAATTGACAAAAAGGCCGCTTGCTCATATACTCGAGCTCATGCGCAAGGCGAAGCTTGAGACCACAGAGGACTGCATGAAGTCAATGGTTGATTTGTTGGCATTGTGGAGGGAGCAACCACCTTTCAGCATGGATAGAACATACGAGCTCAGTGATACAAAATGGGTTGGAGGAAATGCATTGAAGTTTGGACCGGCGGAGTTGATCGGTGGTGGCACGCCTCTTGTTGGCGATCTTGCTTCAAAGCTAATAAGTTACCATACAAGCTGCAAGAATGAAGATGGTGAAGATTCAACTGTGATATCTCTTCTACTGCCAAAATTAGCAATGGAGAGGTTTACAAAAGAGATCGCAGTTTGGGTGAAGAAATGTGAGGAGAAGACAATATATTGACACATATTCGCCTGCGAATGGTGTGCGCTCCACTGTTTGTATATCCAATAAGTTCATTTCATCACACGAATTTTCTTTGTGATGTTACAAAAAATCACACGGAAATGTATAGCAAGCAACTCCATCCTAGGCTTCATATTACCCCTTGCCTAATACTTGTACGGAAATACATTATTGTTGTTTGCTTTCTGCAATAAATATAAGCATTTTGTACGGAGCATGGTGTCATTCTAATGATACATTATTACTGTTCTGACACTACTGTTCATCAATTTCAAGTCTTCAACAAAAGTAATGTCTACTACTCCCTCCATCCATAAAAGGATGTCTCAACTTTGTCTAAATTTACACAGCCCAGTTCGGTTGATGATGGGAGAAATAGTAGATGATTAGCTTGACCAGGACTTTTGGCTCTCGGGTGCAATGCACCCTGATATGCGAAAATATTTTTTGAAAATGAAAACATTGTTAAAAAATTATGTAATTTGGTACATTCAAAGATTACCAAGTCTTTTACCCGTGTGATTGTTTTTTATAATAAATAATTCTCGTTGACTTATGTGCAAAAAACTGAAACTTCTGATGAATATAGCGTGTATAAAGCGCTACTTTAACCAAATCGACGGAACTTTTTGTACGAGTCTAATATTTGGTAATGTTGGCCCAAATATTATTTTCGGAACTTTTTAAACCTTTTTGAATTTTTAAAATTATTTTCAGATATCAGGGTACATGGTAACATGGTACCCAGGTGCTCCAACGCATTTTCCATGATTGGCTGCACTTCTTAATTTTCGTCTTATGTTATATGCTGCACGTAATTTCCTCATTTAAGTAGTTGTATTAGAAAAGAGTATAACTGCTAAGCACTACTGTATTCATGAGAAAACACATTCACCTAACTGTAACTTTTGTTTGCCAACAAAAGTAATGCAGGTAGTAGTCTATTGGTCAATACAACAGAAAATTGATCTACCAGCCAAGGCTCCGAGAGGCTGAGATGAGAAGGACTTGTGGACGGCGGTCAACTTGATCTGATGGACCTTGTAGAGACATATGAACGGCGTGGTCTTCGAAGGTCACATGCCTTTAGCACAGACAGCCATTAGTATGGTGGAGGCCGAGACTGACCTCTGGCGGGCCGCGAGGATATTTAGGGGTAGCTTAGTACTCGTAAACAGGTGGAGGGTTGGCGAGTGATCCTCTTTCTTTTTTTGGTGGATTGGCGTTTTTGGCGCATGTGCTTAAACGCGTTGTAAAGGCCGCTTGACCTCTCATTCTTGAAACCGATGCGTCCGCTTGGACGTATCCTTAAAAATACAGCAGAAAATTGTTTTAATTGTAGCATGCGGCAATATGACTTGTGAACCTTCAATTCGCACACACAAATGTATGATGTAGTGTAAGTTTGTTTGGTCTGAACTAATTGTGCAACTTTTATTTCTAAAACTGGAAGGTGCATGGTATTTCTAAATCCAAAATATTACTAGATGGGTGGGCGTTCATGCAGAAGTGCATCGACAAGCTCATCAACGTCCTGAAGGTCAAGCAGGACACGCGTTGTTCAGCTTCGAGGACTACATAATGCTCTACGCACCCGGAGTACAATCCGGCGTTTAATATCTTGGTGATACTAATCGATGTAAAGGTAAGGGAAGATCCATTCATATCAAATTAAATTTTGAAGGGGAAATACTTGCTTTACCACATGCTACTAAATAGTACAATATGGTGATGTTTTACTATTACAGTGCTCACCATAGAAGTTCCGCTATGTGGAGGCAACTATGAGATTTTTTTTTGTTAAGTCTATCGTTTCGGCATTGTGAATCTGACAGTGGCCCAGCACACCTATATCTTGCGACACTTGTCAATTTGTCCTCTTCAAAAAATCCAATATTTTACTCCACTTGTACTACTTTCGTTCCGAAATATTAGATGATTTAGATTTCCTTTTCTAATTTAGTGTTTAGATTCACTCGTTACAATATCTATGTATTTTGTATTGAGATATATAAAACATCATATATGTTGGAACGAAGGGAGCAGTGTTTATTAACTTCATCGAACACCTCCATGTGGTGGTGGTTGTAATCTGCTTACTCCTTCTATGATAGGCACACCAAATGTTGCGAATACATGCTAGGAAGCCAAGACAGGGGTAATGAGTGAGGCCATGTTAACATAGGAATACTGATGTGTGATCTCATGGACTATTGTCACGACTCAAGACTCTGAAGTATGGAATGTTCAATATAATAACTTGAAGGCAGTGCCACATGATTACTTGCCCTTGTAGAATCATAATGGATTGTTACATAAAACCAAACATCCCCTTTCCGTTAGGTTATTTTGGCCTAGAATTGTTATGAAATTCCATATTCTCTTGTATCCATCTTTTGACAATTGGTAATTCCACATAAGCATGCAAATATATGATGACAATATATTGGTTATAGTGTCCGAGTTCATTTCCACAAAGTGTGACAAGATTACCGCTCTTAGCTACTCCCTCCGTTCCAAAAAGGATGACTTCCACTAGTGAAAAATGGGATGTATTTAGACATGTCTAGATACATCTACTTTTTGACAAATGCAAGTCATCCTTTTTAGAACGGAGGGAGTACATGTTGTCATGGGCGGACTTCAAAGAAGTAGAGACCTAACCAGATGGACCCTTGACGAAGCTAATATTTTTCAGCCATCGCAATTGTTTTGTATGTACTTTTTACAACGTCGGCTAGGCAAGCAATAGTTTCGGGTATCATTAGGAGGTTGAACTTCTTTGACCCATTGACGTTGAATTTTTCAAAGGCGTGAAAGTATATTATGCTTGCACGATTGTTGTAGCGGCTACAATTGTAAAATTCATTAAATTGTAACCTATATGGCATGTAAAATTATATGACTGCATTTTTATTAGTCGTGCGTTGCATGTGCACACTAACTGGCAGATTTATTTCTGACATAGTAGAACTCTAGGTTTTTTCTCCTCGGTCGGCCTATTTCGGTCGAGTTTGGTTCACCTAATTGATTGTTTCCCTTGATAATATAGTAGGGTTGTTACCCACCCACACACTCTCTCTCATTTAGCCTAGTCTATAGTATGCTTTGTACTATCAGATTCAGACCAGAAGTAAGTCCATATGGGTCAACAACCATGATCAACGACGCACATATAGCATATCCTCTAACAACACAACATCTGTAAAATATTTAGAGGATCCTCTACAAAAAACAATAGAGGCTGTGAAGTGCTCTCCCATGTCACATCCCCTAAAATTCTACCACTGTAATTTTTTTTACACTGGGACCCGCTCCAACTAAGAAAAGTTATACTTCTACTAAAACCTGTTTTTCTTATAACAGCAGGAGAACTATACTCACTGATAGAAGAAGAAAAAAGAGGCGGGTTTTCAGTATGGAATTTTTGGGTGCGTGCTAGAGTTGCTCTGAAAGTCTGAATTGTGAAACAACAAGCATGTGAATGTGTTGTTTTCAGGAACTCTGCTGGAGTCTCTTGCCCCCTCTATCGGAGGCTCGGACGGGTGGTCACCACCGCACCGCGCCGCATCGCCAATTTGCCATGGCCGTCCATGGCGGGATAGCCGTGGCTCCTGCCGCCCCACGCCTCCCTCCCGCCGCCGCCATGGCTACTCGCCGGACTTGGTCGGCTGCTCCCCCTACCACGCCCATGCGTCGCATCCGCATCCGCATCAGCCCCTCGCGTCTCCTCGTCGTAGCCTCCGCGCAGTCCAACTTCTCCAAAGGTCCCTTCCTCGCTCCGTTGTTACTTGATTCGGTCATCTACTTATCTAATCTCGTCCGAGCCTTCTTCCCTTCGGTCTAAATACGTCTATTTGGGATTACTGAGTATTTACAGCAAAAGAACTGCACTGGTGATTCTGAATGTGTGCCACATCGATTTTACTTGTGCTGAATCGCATGCCGTACTTACTGTACTTGTGCCAGCACCCAGCATGTATAACACTAATTGCAGTTTCCGCCACTCAAACTAATTGAGATGATGGTACTACTGTAGTATTGTTTCATGCCCCTGGTTTCTTAGTCTACTCAGTTTTCCCAATGCTCTGTTTTTTTTCTCATTCGTGAACGATTCTGGGGACTTTTTCAGGGGCATTTTTGAGCATTCGTGAAGGGGATTTTTTTAGAGCCTGGTGAAAAGTGAGCAAATGTTAAGCGAATGAGGAAAAGTGAGTATAACTAAGAAACCAGGGGCATGAAAATAGAAATTTGTTTGGGGGTTATTATGCCAGCACAAGCCGATACTGAATATATTCCAATACAGCACACACAAATATCTAGTTACATGAACTTGTTCGCTTCCGGATGTAGATCACTTGATATCTTCCCTGCCTGCTGAAATTTACACATCCTTAACTTGTGCTGATGTTTATTTCCCTAGGGATGTCTTTCTTATCTGTCCTGCTAACTGCTAATGACATGTCCCCTTTTTCTGCTTATGATGAAATTTCATGTTATTTGCTTCTCGTGCCACTCTTTAACACTCATACATATCACTACAGCTGTTCAGACAGCATGTAGGGTTGGTAAGGATGCGGTGGACACTGGAAGTTCTCTTGTCCCGGTATGTTTTACATACTTGCCCATTTAGTCACTTCATTCCATTTACTGAATTCTCTTGGAAAAAACATGGGAACTGGCCACAAGCACCTGTCTAGGGTTCAACCCCTAACACAAATACAGTCTGTTGAGTTCTGAAGCTCAAGTAGTTTTACCCTCTGATGTATTACAGAGTTCAGTTCCACGGCCAGTTGCTAGGATAGGCGTTACTTTCGTCGCGGGGTCGGTCGCTCTTTTTCTTCTCAAGTCCGTTATCTCCACTGCGTTGTTTGTACTGGTACGTACCCACAATAATGACTTCACTGCCATAACCCAGCTGTGGGCTATGCACAATGTTCAGTTCCAACTAGTTATTTACTACACGCAAATGGTCTTATGATGACAGGCGATGATGGGGCTTATATACTTCGCCTTCTTGGCAATGAACCCAAAAGAGGGTTCGAGGAGTGTGGACAAGGGGGACAATCTATCGGATGACCCGGCCGAAGAAGCCCGGCGCATAATGGAGAAATACAAGTGAAGAACCTTGGTGAGTCTGCCAACTAATGTACTCTGAGTAGTTATACAAGTGCCAGCCATCCAGTTCGGATGATTTTTTTTTTTTTTTTTTTTTTTGAGATTGGATGATTTCTGATGATACAGTCTCCTGATGGATGGATTCTTCTTAGAAAAGGACCTGATGGATGGATGATCTTATATTAGATCAATATAGAATTGAATTTGTATGGCTATATATACATGGTGGTATTATTTTTGCACATGGCATTCAGAAAACTGTCGTCTCCGTTCTGATTTTGCATAATTGCATTGGTGGATACGTGATGACACAGCTATAATTTACATGAAAACAGCAGCTGCAACATTGAGAAGATGAGTCCTGGCAAAAAGCTCGGCCTCGGCGTCCCTGACGAACATGTCCAGGTCGATACTGGCGTCGTCTGTTTCGGCCAGCTCCAGCATGGCCAGGAACTCGTCCTCCACTCTGTCCAGCTCCAGCTTCATGGCGTCTTGGTGTTCGTCGTCATCGTCGGTGGTGAGGAGGTTGTCCGAGGGCTGGCGCCTGCACTGCTTCTCAATGACAATGAATCCGCTGGATGACTCGTCGCCGGAGTCGTAGCCCTGCCGCCGCTGCCGGTGGCTCTTGTGGCCGCGGCAACAGGCTGGCAGCGGCAGGCAGGGAATAGTAGCAGAAGTTGTAGGGAGTGGTAGTAGCTTGCGGTGTAGCGCCAGAGTGAGCACCGCGCCGGCGAGCGGGAAGCTGAGGACGCCCGGCCTCTGCTCGGCGCCGAGGTTGACTTCGAGGTAGTACTGCTGCCGCCGGTGTCGGCGTCGAGGCCTCATGGAGTCGTCGGAGAGCAGGCTCAGGGAGACGATGACGACGAAGGAGGAGGCGGTAGCGCAGTGGAGGAGGAGCACCTGGCTGTGGAAGTCGGCCACGCCCGCGCCGGAGACACTTGCAGACGCAAGCACCGCCGGCTCGGTGTCGACGTCGAGATGAGGATGGTGGAGGTGGCATCCCAGGTCGACTCGCTGCACGGAGGCGGGCAGGCCGGTGACGCGTTGCGCCTGCAGGCACACCACCGCCGACGACGCCATCTTTGTCGTGCCTGCTCTCCGGCGGACGGGCTGGAATCGATCAGTCAGTCAGTCAACCAAATAGAGCGAGAGTAGATCAACACAACACCACTCTGCCTCTGGGTTCTCGTGATTGCGGTGGATGGTTTATCCACCTAGCTACATATACAAAACTTAGTAGCGAGCTTGGAAACGCGGCGAGAGGGAGTGAATGAACCGTGGCCACCGGGCCGGCCACAGATCCGGGCGGCGCCGGCGGCAATTCCCTGCATTGGTTTACTACTCCCGACGGAGGATGTACTGTACGTAGTACCTAGCTTTGCTAACACGTGTGTATACTGAAGCTACCATCTATTTCTATCTATTATATACTAGTAAAAGCAAAATGAGTTAGTTTTCGAGGCACCACGTTGATCCACATCATCTAAATTAATTTCAATAGTCTCTACTATATAATATTGCTTGAAAAGGTGTTGGTGCGTTTTTCACTTTTCCGGTTTTACTCCTGACGTTCAAGTAAATTACCCACCACTGCCCTCCATAAGTTAATTAGGTACCGCTTGGCCTGTCTTCTCACCCAAAAAAAATTGCGACCTTAATCCCTCACAAATCCCGTTCGCATCTCCCTTGTCCGATCCCTCGCAAATCTCTCCCAAATTGCGAGATCCCACTCGCTGGATTTGAACGGCATCGAGGGCGCTGCGATGGACAGCAGGGGATACGCGTGCGGAGTCGTTAGAAATCTGGTAAATCTGGTGCGGTGGTCTGAAGTGAACCAGCGTCGGCATCATCGGGGGCAGCCAGATCCGCCGCCCTGGCAGAACACCTACCCCGCCCCACGCCCAGGTCACCGGACAGCAAGCTCAGCCTGCTCTGACGCCTGGGTGGAGCTTCCGACTCGTCGCAGTCCAGCCGGCGTAATGCCCAGCTACCAGCGCCGTCGTTTGCTCTTCCTGGGAGCGCTGCCGCGCAGCGCCCAGCAGACCATGCGGCCTCCAGCACCGACCGCGTCGGTCAGAGAGCAGTCAGGCAGCGGTGGCGGCTCGGTAGCACGAGGGCGACGGCGGCTGGCCATGTTTGGGCTAGAGAGGATCAGGGGGAGATGCCGTCGGCGCCGAGAGCCATGTGGCTCGGCGTCCAGGCGTATTCGCCTCACTCCGCCCCATCGAACTGAAGGCAAGCAACCGCTAATTCGCGATTTGTCTGTCGAGACTGTAGTGACGTGATGATGTGACGATTGCCGCAGCTCCCGCTCTCCACAGGCCATAGCTATAGCTTGGTCGCCTGCCTTAATTTCACCTGATGCAGTTCAGTTTGGTCGCTTGCTCCAGTTTTCACCCACATGAAGTTCTCATCTAATTAAACCTATCAGTGTCATTTTGTCCTATTGCAGTTTGTTTGCTGATGTTCTCATATGAACTTTAACGGCAACTTCACATCTCTTCAGGTTTCTCTGTCATTCATGTCCTACCTTTTCTTGCCGTGTGTTATTCCCTTCCATTTGTTATTCATGCAGTCATATTTGATTCACGTGATATGACATGTACCAGAGCATTTTGCCCATTGTTCACCAAGTCAACCTTAACTAAAACAACTCTGATCCAATGGTGCAATATACTTCTTTGCTATACCAGCATAATTTTTGTGACTAAATTCCATGATTAGGAGATAAATCATGACATTTACATATATAACCGATTTGATATTCAGCTTCATTTGCTCAATTGCTCAGTTTAGATGACATAACTCACGTATAGAGTTTTTAGGACCATAGTAGTAAATTTGACGCATGTGCAAATATTTGATATGTTTAGGGCAGTGGCATAGAAAGATGGGATGTTTAGGGCGGTGGCATATTAAACTCGACCGGTTCCTATTCGATAACCCTTTAGGCCCTTTACCTGTCTATAGAAACTAAATGATCCTTTTTCTATTAAGTATTTTCAGCTCATGGTTTCTTTTTTGGCGAAAATATTTGGGTATGAATTTTTATGCCGTTGCAACGCACGGGCATTTAGCTAGTTAGATCTAATATGTATGGCTGAGATTATTTTTAAATTAGAGTTACGTAACATGTTTGACACAACTTTGCGTACCTCACAAAAAAAGAGGTAGCCTGCCTACCTTTCATTTTAACGTGATAGCTAAAAGAAAAAAAATCTCAAACGTGGTGGCCAAGGACTCCCTTAATTATCCTCACGTACTTCTGCTGGATAAATACACGCGTGTCTATTTAAACAAAAATACCACGTACGAGAGTAGCAACCTGCCTTGGCTGAAGCATGACAGCTAAAATTTAAAAATAGAATCATGAAACGTGGTGCCAAAGGATAGGAGGTGCTACGATATGGACAGCTTACAAATAATCAACGGATATTATAATTAGGGAACGTGCCCTACCGTCCGGCGCGCTGAGATTCGCGCAGTCCCGATCGGACGTCGCGCGTCGTCGCGGCCGTCCTCCGCTTTTAACGGGCGCGCGGTCGTGGCAACCCGTTACCCTCTCTGACCGCGAAGTGGGTCCCACCCGTCATCGTCTCTTTTTTCGAATTTCGGGGTGCGTGCAACCCACCTGAGCTTATCGATTCGCCGCCCCCCCATTTCCCCCACCTCTCCCCTGCCGTTGCGCTCGAGGCAGAGCAGTGGCGATTCGCGGCTAGGGTTAGCGAGGTCGCCGGATTTGGGCGGCGGTCCGGCGAACGGAGGGTCGTCCTGGTGAGTACTGCTTCCCCGGCTCCTCATCTCGCACGCGCGCGTCCCGATTTTGCCGTTTCCTAGCTGCTAGAGCTCCGTCGCGAGCAGAGGTTTGCGAGGTCACCGGTTTTGGCCGGCAGTCCGGCGAACGAGGGGTTCGACGCGGGGTAGGACTCCTTTTGCGGCTCCTTCTCCGGCGAACAAGGGAGTTTCTGTTGCTTTCCCAACTGCTAGAGCTCCGCCGTCAGTATAGGGGGTGGTTAGAGGTGGGTTCATGCGCTCGCCATGGACGGGCAAAGCTCCGCCGCAAGTGGATCTGGCTCGCTATGTCATAGTTTTGGCGTTTGAATTTTGTCTCGGGGGTGTTTGGGGGTTTTTTCTCCTGCGAGCGGTGATGTGCTTGCCGTGATGCACGTCGCACGGCGGGGGGGATCGGGGTGGGTAGCCAGCTTGTGAGGTCATCCGCTACTGGAGTAGAGCAAATCAGTTGTTCATTTTCTGTGCTGATGGACTGATTCAGCGATGGCCAGGGTTCTATGCATGCGGATGTGTGTATCCGTTTCTAGTGGTGGCTCTGAATACTTGCAATGTAAATGAACCTCATGTTCTCCCTGTGCGTTAGGGTGAAGCTAGTGGTGGTTCTCCAGTGTTCAAGCAGGGGTCGAAATTTCTGCTATGTACATGCGCCAAGCAGAGAGGAAATTGTCTGTTATTTTTGGCACCAAGCGGTAGGTTTCCTGTATGGTGAGTCCCTGGATGTTTTTCTGCGCACGGTGGTATGATTTTTATGCAGAGCAACATTCAAGGCCTTGTCATAATGGGTAGACCCAGGAAAGCTCCGAGCAAAGATGAACGCGACGGAAGAGCGATGGGTCCTATGGTGAAGAAGGTTTATGCACAAAACCTGCATAATCATGCAAACATGCATACACAATTTACCTGTCCACCTTGGTTTGTCCATACTTAACCATGTGAACTTTCTGACAGTAATATTGTTCTTACATTTTTACTCATGTTACCATGTAAATTCAGCATCCCACCTAATTAGGATTTTCCTGGTAACTAAGCACATTGTGTCTGGCAACGAAAGGCGCTAGCGATGACAACAATGGTGTATTTATGATATTTTTTGTAGCATATCCTTCTTTAATTTTTCCTGGGTAGTTGTATGCTTTTTGCTTATGTTTTTTTCTGGTAACTAAGAACATTGTGTCTGGCAACGAAAGGCGCTAGCGATGGCAACAGTAGTGTATTCATGATATTTTTTGTAGCATATCCTTCTTTTAATTTTTTCTGGCAGTTGTATGCTTTTTGATTAGGCTTTTACTTACCCCTTTCCTTTTTGGTCTGTTTTTTTTTGCACCCTTGTTTACATAGGCGAAAGCTGGTGTGAATAGGAATAGGGCGTCTTCTTTTGGGATTGTGAAGCTTGTTCCTCGATTGGAGGATAACCAGAGGGATATGATTAGGGATGTTCTGAAACAGGGTACTCTACTTGACATTAAATGTGACCAGCTGAGCAATGCCTTGTTATCATGGGTTACCAAGCTGTATTGTCCTAAGGAGAGGGCTATTATCATCCCTGGGCGTGGAAGCATTCCGCTAAATGAGCAGATTGTCTATGAGGTCACAGGGTTACCTAGGGGCACATACGCAGTCCCATACCATGTTGATTATGACATAGAGGATGGGTTAGTCAAGGAGCTTTTTCCAAACGACGGCAGCAGGCCAAAGCTAACCAGGGTTGCCGAGCTTTTAGCTGGGTACAAGGAGATAGATGACAAATTCAAGCAGCTCTGGATGGTATATGTTGTCTGCGGTTTTCTGGCACCGACCACTGGAACTAGAATTAGCAACAAAGTTTACCCCATGCTGGTGAGCATTTTTTTTCTTGCCACTGAACATGTTCTCCATCTGAATCTGCATTTTTCTTTTACCCCAAAGTTTTTATTTGACAAGTGTGTTCAATGTTTTTTCAGGTAAATGTTGCTGATTTTAGCGAGTATAACCTATGCAAATTTGTTGCCGATTACATACACAAGAATTTATCAAGTGGGAAATACAACAATGCATGCCTGCTTGTCATTTTGGTAATGCAATCTCACATACTTAGTTATGTCTATGATTTCTTTTATTATCAAGGTGGGGGTGGCAACTTTTTTGTGCTAATCATGATATCTGATGATGTTTTCAGTTAAAATACATCTCCTCCCTCAATTGTGATGATTATGTAGTTGATTTGGGGGAATCAGAGTTTGGGATTGATACGTCTCAAACGTATCTATAATTTCTGATGTTTCATGCTTGTAGTATGTATCATTGTCACATGTTTTATATGCATTATATATCATTATTATACATTTTCTGGGACTAACCTATTAACAAGATGCCACAGTGCCAGTTCCTGTTTTCTGCTGTTTTTGGTTCCAGAAAAGCTATTCGGGCAATATTCTCGGAATTCGACGAAACAAAAGCCAAACCTCCTATTTTTCCGAGGCATACACGGAGCCAGAAGGGCAAGCCAGGGGGAGGCCCACGGCCTCCTCCTCATATGCTCGCGCGGCCAAGAGGGGGGTGGCGCGAGCAGGTGAGGTGGGCCCCTCGGTCACCCCCTCGCGCCGCCCTTTCGCCTATATATTCCCCCTGACTCGAAACCCTAAAAATATCTATCATACTCCAGAAAGACTCCCGGAGCGCCGCCGCCATCGCGAAACCTAGTTTCGGGGGTCAGAAGTTCCTGTTTCGGCACCCTGCCGGGACGGGGATTGACCCCCGGAGCCATCTCCATCGACGCCACCGCCTCCATCATGCTCCGTGAGTAGTTCCCCCATGGACTACGGGTAGCTGTAGCTAGTTGGTACTCTCTCTCCCATGTACTTCAATACAATGATCTCATGAGCTGCCTTACATGATTGAGATCCATCTGATGTAATCGGTGTTGTGTTTGTTGGGATCCGATGAATTGTTACATTATGATCAGTCTATCAATATGTTTGTGAAGTTATTGTTGCTGCAACCTTGTTGTGTTTAATGCTTGTCACTAGTGCACGAGTGGCATGATCTTAGATTTGAGCTCTATAATTATTGCTTAGATTGTATCTACAAGTTGTTTGCACATGTCTCTGTCCGGAACCCAAGGCCCCAGAGTGACAATAACTGGGATAACCGGAGGGGAAGGTTTAGACATGAGGATCACATGTTTTCACTAAGTGTTAATGCTTTGCTCCGGTGCTCTATTAAAAGGAGTACCTTAATTACCAGTAGTTTCCCTTGGGGCCCCGCTGCAAACGGGCTGGTAGGACAAAAGATGGTGTGCAAGTTTCTCATTGCGAGCACGTATGACTATATATGGAAAACATGCCTACATATGATTAATAGACTAGATGTTCTGTCTTAATGCTATAATAATTCTATCAATTGCCCAACTGTAATTTGCTCACCCAACACTTGTTATTGGAGAGTTACCACTAGTGTAGATAGCTGGGAACCCCGGTCCATCTGTCATCATCATTGCCTCCCTGTCAAGTACGCCACTAGAAATAGCATCAACTATTTTCTGGTGTCATTGCCTCTGTGTTACTGCTACTGCTGCTGTGTTACTGTTATTATTGCTCTCATATTACTGCTGCTTTCACATCACCCCTGTTATTAGTACTTTTCCAGGTGCAGCTGAATAACTCAGTTGTTAAGGCTTATAAGTATTCTTTGTCTCCCCTTGTGTCGAATCAATAAATTTGGGTTTTACTTCCCTCGAAGACTGTTGTGATCCCCTATACTTGTGGGTTATCAGGGATTAATTTATGGACGAGGCAGGCAGTTGAGGCAGTAGCTGCTTTGGACACACAGGATGATGATCCTAATTCATTTGGGAAACTTCAGGTAAAGATGAGGCGGAGCCCAAATTTTTTGTGTTACTGTTTTTTGTGTTTTTGTCTGTTCACACTGTTAAATTTCTTTTATGTAGTTAAAGGAAGAGTTTGCTGTGAAGCTAGAGCTTTTTGGTGGACCAGCTGGGTTCGAGAAGTGGATGACCCATAATACACATCATAGTTGCAGCGCGGAGGTAGGTGCACATAATCTGGCACCCTTCTATGCATGTGATGGCAACTCAGCATTTTTTTACAACTGGCAACTAGTTTTTCGGCATGATGTTGTTTACCCTGGCAACCATATATGCATGTGATTGCAACTAAGCTCAACTAAAACTAGTAATTTTTTTGTCTTCTGTGAAATATTTATAAGCCGGCAAGCAAGTATTGGGGGTGATGGTAATTAAGTATTTTTAAGCTGGCAACCAAGTTTGTTATGTGGTGGTAATTATGCATGTGATGTTTTTAAGCATGATGTTTTTTACCCTGGCAACCATATATGCATGCGATGGCAACTAAGCTCAACTAAAACTGGTAAACTTTGTCTTCTGTGGAATTTTTATAAGCTGGCAAGCAAGTATTTGGGTGATGGTAATTAAGTATTTTTAAGCTGCCAACCAAGTTTTATGTGGTGGTAATTTATGCATGTGATGTTTTTAAGCATGATGTTTTTTACCCTGGCAACCATATATGCATGTGATGGCAACTAAGCTCAACTAAAACTGGTAAAACTTTTTGTCTTCTGTGTATTTTTTTATAAGATGGCAAGCAAGTATGTGGGTGATGGTAATTAAGTATTTTTAACCTGGCAACCAAATTTTATGTGGTGGTAATAAATGAGAATTTTTCCCTGCTGTTGGCAATTCTGTATAATTTATCTGCCAACACATGCTTTTAGTTCTTACCATCTTCTGTGTTTGCAGGAAAATGCACGAATTGGCTCACTGCTTTTTGATCACGCGGTCAGTCTAAATGCTGCCTTGAGCAAACTTGCGCAAGGGTGGACAACTCTAGGTCCAGCTGCAAGCGCTTGTCTGGAAGAATCATTCAACCTCTTGTCGGTACCAAGATCAAGGCTACCACCCAGAGCTTGCCAACAGCAGGGGAAAGATGATTTGCTTGCTGAAGAACCATCTTCTGATTCTGAGTCTTCGAATGAGAGGAGTGATAGACCTGAAACCAGTTCTAGACAGACCACGAGCCGTACCCCCAATATCTCTCGTTCCCCAGGAAGACAGCCTTCTGGGTCATCAGCTAGGCGTAACCCCCGTATGATTCCGACTTCACCTAGGCGTAGCCCCCGTTTCAATACGGCATCAGGAGGAATTTCTATTGGGGCATCAACTAGGCTTACACCCCGTTCAGCCCGTTACTCAAGAGAGAAGTCTGCAGGGGCATCACCATCTCAATGCAACAGTAACAAGCATATTGAAAATGCAGGGAGCTTTGGTACCAGCAACATGAACTTGGGGGAGGGGTTGATCAGATCAATATGGACAGAGGAAGCATTGATGATAGCATTCAGTCAGATGACATGAGCATACATCAGAATATGGCTTTTGCAACAATGCCGACGGATAACACCGGGTCGCAGATGATCCCTCTTGTGGACAGCGATGCTTCTTTGTCTGAAACTGCTACTGGCGGCGAAGATATTGTCATTACCGAGTCACAAATGAGTAGTCAACATGTTGACAGTAAGATAAGGAGTGAGGCTGCATCAATGGCCAAGAGGTTAAGTGGTTTGAAGGGGCGTCAAGCAACTCCAGGGAAAGCCAAAGGATAGACCCACGAAAACCAGGTACATTCAGAGCTAAAGCGTATGGTAGCATGCCAACTGGGATTGCTGAAGGATATTCCAAGCACGCTGCCCTCAGGAATAACAAGAACAACAGGGTAAGAATTTTTTAGTTTTGACAGTTGTACATTTTTCTCATATTTTGTTTTTCCATGGCAACCAAGTATGTATGTTCTGGTAATTGATTTATGTTTCATACCCCCAGCAATCTGATGTTTTTGGTACTTGGTAATTTTCAGAAGGCATTATTCATCTGGTTGCTTTCACCTTATTTTTCTTTTTTGCTTCTTTTTTTCCTGTGTGTGCATGAAAACAGGGATAGCAGCAGGACACCCAAAGGAACAAGAGTGAAGAGAGTTTACCCGAGGGGATCCCCTGAAGTAAATGCTGAAGGCCCTCTGCATAAGCAAACTAAAATTTCTCATGCTGTAATAGATGGTGGCCAAGAGCAGGCAGACAGGTTGAACAGTGTTGAGGAGGCACTCACAGAAGGACAAGGCAACCCTGCTTCAGCTGATGCACCAATTGGTGGGGGCAAAGCCAACGATATTGCCGGGTCAAGCTTCAGCAATGCTATTCTGTTGTCACCAACAGCCGATACTACAGGGAAGGGAGGTGAGGGAAGTGCATCTGTGGCTGGCAAGAGTGCTTGTACAGCGATCATCATCTCTCCCACTGTACGGGCATAATCAAATTTGGTGAGCAGTGCATTAAGGGATAAAGTGCTGGCATCATTATATCGTACACCTAGTCCGCATGGTCCCTTACCAAGATCAAATTTAGCACGGAATTCAAATGGCTCACCGTTTGTAGTCTCCAGCGAGCTACGGAGGATTGTTTCTGAACTTTCAGCAGCGGTGAAGGCCAAGGAAAAAGGAAAGGAAGTTGATAATGGGTGTGCTGCAAGTGGGTCGAAGAAAGGAAGAAGCGTAGACCAAGGGATCCGCGTCTGGGGATGTTTACACCACCAACATTCCATTTGTTTTCAAAGTCCTCGCCATCTCTCACATCCAGCGAGTATGATTATATGAATATCGACAGCAGCCCGGACAGAGAAGGGTTTCCATGTGACACATTAACCACAATCAACGCAGCCCCGCTTGCATGGGCACTTTCCGAAGGTATAATTTTATTTTAGCCAACTTTTTTGTGTCCGCCCCCCGATGCTTTAGTTGTTTTGTTCTTGGGTTTACTGTGGTTTTTTTACCTTGTTTGTTTTCCATCTCGACAGATCCCGCAGACAAGCTTAGGAAAGAGCAGAAGCTTGCGGATTACATTGATGGGAACCTGGAAGCAGCTGATGATGAAGTATACGAGCTGCTTGACAAAATGGAGAGTGATGCAAAAGAAAATGCAAACAGGAGAAAGAAAATGCTGCTGCCACTGGAGGAGATGCTGAAGAAGTTGGTGTGTTGAGCATAACCCCTAAACCGTTTCCAAGAAAAACAAGGGTAACGAAAGCTTCTTGTTTCAAGTCATCGCCTTATGATGGGTTTTTCACTGTATCCGAAGATGAAGATTATGTATTCAACAAGCTGATGATGAGTACCACAAGATCAAGTTCATCCAAAATCAAGGAGTAAGCACACACGAGTTAATTTGTGTTTTTTTTCTTAAGGTTTCCTATGCACAAGACATTTTTTCAATTGTGTAACCATAAAATCCTTTATCTACATCTTTTTTTGTAGCGTGGAAATTGTTAAATATCCACAGAGCTGGATACACACCCACGAGTTGGCTGACTCTATGAAGCCAAGGGCTGAGCTGTCAACACGAGTTTGCGACGTTGCAGTAGAATACATAAGTAACAAATTCAGAGATGAAAAGAGGATTGTATTGCCTTATCTGGTGGTGGACCATTTGCTCAAGAATGAGTTCGCAAAGAGAATTGTATCTAGGGCTTTCAAAAAGCAGAAAGACTACTCACTGACTGTGCAAAATCAGGTATAACCCCCTAGCACTTCTTTATGTCATGCCAGTGGCAAAACTGTTTTTGTGTCTCACCTGGGAATTACCTGTTATAAATCTGGCAACTGTGTTTTTTCTATCTGGTAAATTGTGTTTTCATAATGTGGCAACTAACCTTTTTTCCGTTGGCAACTGCTACTACCATACCCTGGCAATTAACTGTTAAGACTTTGGTAACCACATTTCCTTTTTTTTTTCCATTTTCCTCTTTGTGGTGGTTTTATGGCTCACTAATCTGGGAACTGAGTTGTTTCCATCTGGTAATCAAGTTTTCATAATGTGGCAACTTCCCTTTGTGTTTGCCCCTGCCACCATGAGGCATCACATGTGTTTTTTCTTGATTTTTTCTGTTGGCAACTGCTACTACCACCCCTGGTAAATAAGGAATAATTATCTGCTACTAGCATCACATGTGTGTTTTCTCTAATGTTTTTTCGTGTGTGTTTTTTTGTAGGTGTTGTTCACTGTGTATGAGAACTTAGGAACAAAACCAGCTGATCCCCATCATTGGTATGTTTTGTCTATCAACATGGTGGCCAAAAGATTTGAGGTTCTGGACTCACTGCGTGGACCCGACAGTCCGAGCCTTATTCAGCATTCCAATATGGTCATAGGCAAGCTCAAGCAAGCATGGGAAGGTTACTACGAAAATGCAAAGAACCAGATTCAAGGTTTCAATACAAGGATAATTGAGGTTCCCCAGCAAGACAATCCGTGAGTACTGCGACACACACCAGTTCATTTTTTACGACTGCTGTTAATAATTTTCTGTTTTTTGAGTTCCTAAAGTGTGTTTTGTCCTACCATGTTGTAGGTATGATTGTGGTTTCTACATGCTCAACAATCTCGAGAGGTGGTTTGGTCAGGAAATACCAGAGATGCAGCCACATCATGTTGAATTTGCAAGGAAAAAATGGCCACTCAGGCTGTTATCTTCAGAGCTGAACGAGACTAAGAAGTGGAGGTTCCACTTGGACAACAACAAACTATGAAGGTACAATCTCATGCACCATGCTTTTATAATTGCACAAGAGATAAGTTTTTTTCATGTCTGGTTATAAATAAGCTAGAAAGAAAAAGGCATCCAGAGTCACGCTCTGTTAAATTACAAGTTTCGCGCATTTTTTATTCAGAGAAATAAACATCTTTCAAGCCTCCTTGTATCTGTCCGGGCAGTTGCGCGCGTTGTGGCGAATAGAACCGCAGACCTTGCATTTTCTCTTGCTTTTAACTTGTATGTCCAGTGGATTTTGGAACGTCGTTGCCTTCTTTCTACCCTTTGTGTTTGCCATAGGCGATCATGTAGCAGCATTGTGTCTGAGCTTTCTGACACTGCTGTATTTCCATTAGTGGCCTCGACTGTAGAATCGTTAACAAGCACAACAGTAGTGCCAGTTGGACAAACTGTCTCAACTGGACGTGATGCGGCAGCTTTGGCATTGGGCTGGGATGCATCAGATCCCTGCTGCATTGGCGCAGTTCCTGCAGATGGTACAGTAGGCTTGCGGACTGACACCGATGGCCCTCTAGTCCTAGATGGGCCTGTAGTTCGTGCAGCCGCAGCTACTCGCTGCTGTCTTTTCTTCAGTGCATTTAGCTCAGTCTTAAGTTGTTTTATATGCATCAACAATATTCGCTGACCATCATCAGATTGGCATGCAACTTTGCTAGGCTTGTTAGGTCATTGCAGTATACTGCATACTTCATCTTTCTTCGTGATTCATCCGGCATCTCACCTCGCCGGGGAGCTGCAGTCACGGTTGATGGGTTGAGCTCTGCATTAGTATTCCACCTTCTAAGGATGTAGGCATCCGGCACCCTGGTAACACCCAAGTGGACCATAACCTGTGGCAAATATCATTGCTAGTTAAAACATGGCAACTTTTGCATCAAGCTAGCTTTCAACCTGCCTTTTTAAAAAAAAATCTGGCAACTTTTTACACTGCGTAGGGATTGGCAAGTTGGTGTATGTAATATGGCTTGGATGGCAATAACATAAGCATTTTTCTCGTACCTTTAGTATATGGCAGCAGAGCTTGCCATCCCTGTCCATTTTACTACACTCACACTCGTAGTGCTCCGCACCGACGTTTGCATGCACAGTATATGTCCTGTCAAAACAGTCAGGCACAAAATCTGTAATACAAATCGCCTCGTAGATGTCACCCATGACATGTTTGCAGTTGTAGGACATAAGCTTCTCCATTTCATGTGAGAACCTGTAGAATATGTCACGTGTATAAGTTTGCGACATTTGGACCTCTATTGGGTGGTGACACCATTTTGATGCTTTTGTAATAAGCGTGATCGCCTCCTCCCTGTTTTCTGCATTATGGTATTTCTCTTGTATGTCTGCATACTGACGGACAAAGTCATAGATCGAATTGCTGGGGCTCACATACTTTTTCAGCACTGCATTGAAACCTTCACTCCTCCCTGTTGTTTGGAGGAATGGATAGAAGTTGTGCATGAAGTATGCTGGCACCCAACAATCTCTCTTCTCATATAGGGCTTCCAGGTCTTTGTTGCCGGCAACATCATGTGTTTGCAGCATTGCTAGCCACTTAGTCTCAAATTCTTGTGGAGTTAAGCTGTTATTCAGGCAATCTTTGAAATCTTCATGCAGTTCAAGGTTCCTTGACATGAGAGGCCCAATCACTTCCTGCGCTTTCCTGACGATGTGAAGTCTGCAGTTTATGTGCCTTGCTTGTGGGAAAACTGCGTCAATGCCAACCCTCATTGCAAAGTTCTGGTCAGTTATAATGTTGAGTGGCACTAGTCCATCCATAGCTTCTAGGAAAGTTTGGAATAGCCAAATGAAGCTATCTGTTAGCTCATTCCTCAGAAATGCACAGCCAAACTGAATTGACTGACCGTGACAGTTTATGCCTATAAAAGGAGCACACGGCATCTTGTAAGCGTTAGTACAGTATGTCGTGTCGAATGCCAAGAAGTCATTGTAGTGCTTGTATTCCCTTCTTGCAGGACCATATATCCAGTACATGCATTCTACCATGCCCTCATTATCCTTTAGGAATTTACAGTAAAAGTCCTTGTCCTGGTCTTTCATAAGCAGGAAGTACTCAAGCGTGCCCTCCATGTCCTTGTATTGATCCTCATGGCGGAAAGAAGCACGTAGGTTGGCTATTTCCTTTGGTCCATATGGCATATTCACAACGCTCCTAGCCAATCTGCTCATTATCTGCATCTGACGGCTTGTTTTCACGTTGCATGAGTGCAGCATCCTCAAGAACTCAGCGTCATCCTCTGGGATGTTCCTGTGTGATCTTAGGTATCGAGTCAGCTCCCAGTCGGTTATCACAGGGTGGTTATGGTTATCATTGAACTCGGTAACTATCCATCCAGTCGGTCTGCGTTTAACAAACATCCTGGCTGGACACTCACATCTTTCGACAATGTTCCTTCTTCATTCCTTAAGAACTGGTTTTTCTGGATTTTCTTTAGGTACAAGCTTCTTGCCTTGCCTGTGGCACACAATTGACACGCGTGCCACCTCGCCGTCTACCTCAGACTTTCT
This sequence comes from Poa pratensis, assembly GCA_947311845.1. Taxonomy (NCBI): domain Eukaryota; kingdom Viridiplantae; phylum Streptophyta; class Magnoliopsida; order Poales; family Poaceae; genus Poa; species Poa pratensis. The sequence goes on from CAMZMU010000074.1 coordinate 65,474,453, forward strand.
CCTGTAGTCATACCTTATCCCAAACCCTTTCTGCTTGGCATACATGCTGTAATGCATTTCAGCTTCTTCTAGTGTGTCAAACTTCATCATCGGGAATGGTTGAATAGCAGGGGAAATCACCTCTGCGTTTGCGTCAATGGCAGCATCATGTGCACCGTTAGGGGTCTGACAACTTGATGCACCTAGCGTGAAAAACGTCTCGGCATTCTGGCTTGAGGCCCTCGCAGAAACTGTGTGCGACACTGAGTTTGCGCCCTCTGAATTAGTGTTTTTGACCAGTGTAGTAGAAACAGGGGCAGAGGAGCCAGCAATAGCAGTGGAGCCAGGAACAGCAGTGTGGGCAGCAAGGCCATCACCTGAATTTTTTCCAATGATTTTTTTTAGCAATCTGGTAACTCAGTTTAGTATAGTCCGGCAAACTAATGCAAGTGCTGTGGTAAGTTTATTTCAGTATAACCTAGCAAAACTAAAAAAACAAGTGCAGTGTGATGCGTGTGAAGTACACGTTCATCAGGATACCTCAAGTGTAAGGTTTGATGAGTACAGCAGCAAGTCTTCCCTCAGTTATGAAACAATGGTTTATCGAACCAGTAGGAAATCTTGATGCTACGAAGGTGTCAACGGCGTCAGAAGACTTGGGCGTTGAAGGGAATGTTGAGGCGCCTTGTGCTCCCTGACAATGGTGCCAGAGAACTTGCTGAGCGTAGTTGACGTGGAATCTGCACACAAGACAATCAAACTACTTGCCCCGACGAGACAGTGAGGGTGTCAACCTCACCGGCTTGCTGAAAACAAAGGATTAGATGTATAGTGTGGAAGATGTTTACTTGCAGAACAAAAGAGAACAATGATTGCAGTAGGTTGTATTTCAGATGTAAAAGAATGGACCGGGGTCCACAGTTCACTAGTGGTGTCTCTCCAATAAGATAACTAACATGCTGGGTAAACAAATTACAGCTGGGCAATTGACAATTGATAAGTGCATAAACATGCATGTGAGTGTGTGTTACTATGAGATTCATTTGGGCATTACGACAAAGTACATAGACCGCTATCCAGCATGCATCTATGCCTAAATAGTCCACTTTCCGGTTAACATCCGTACCCCTTCCAGTATTAAGTTGCAAGCAACAGACAATTGCATTAAGTAATGTGCGTAATGTAAACAATACATTCATCCTTGAAAAAGCATTGCTGTTTTACCCCTAGTGGCAACAACACATCTACAACCTTAGAACTTGCTGTCACTATCCCAGGTTAAATAGAGGTTGAACCCAACTATCATGCATAAATACCCCCTCTTGGAGTCACAAGTATTCACTTGGCCAAGGCTTCAACAAGTAACGGAGAGCATGCAAGATCACAAATGACATAGACATGATAATATAATATTCAGCTCCACATAGGTATCAATATAAGTCAGATCCCAGCAAACACAACATGTAGCATTACAATAAGATGATCTTGATCATGATAGGCAGCTCACAAGATCTAAACATGATGGCACAAGTGGAGAAGACAACCATCTAGCTACTGCTATGGACCCATAGTCCAAGGATGAACTACTCACGCATCACTCCGGAGGCGGGCATGGCGATGTAGAGCCCTCCGGTGATGATTCCCCTCTCCGGCAGGGTGCCGGGAAGAGCTTCAGAACCCCCCGAGTTAGGGTTGACGACGGCGGCGGCAGCGAATATGTTCTGGATGAAAGGCTCGGTGTTTTAGGGTTTTCGCGTCGGGGAATAAATAGGCGAAGGGGCGATGTCGGCGGACCCCCGAGGGGCCCAAACCACCTGGGGCGCGGCTGGGCCCACCCGCGCCAGGGGTTTGGCCACCTCGTGCCCCTTCGTCTCTCCTTCGGACTCCGTGTACGTGCTGGAAAAATAGGGACTGGCCTTTTGTTTCGTGCAATTCCGAGAATATTTCCAGAAGTAACTTTCTGAAACCAAAAACAGCAGAAAACAGGGAACTGGCACTGTGGCATCTTGTTAATAGGTTAGTCCCAGAAAATGCATAAAAGTGATATGAAGTGTATATAAAACATGTAGCAAATGGTATAATATAAGCATGGAACAGCAGAAATTATGGATACGTTGGAGACGTATCAAGCATCCCCAAGCTTAGTTCTACTCGTCCTCGAGTAGGTAAAACGATAACAACAAATAATTTCTGAGGAGACATGCTTTCACACAATCTTGATCAATATATTGCAAGGCTCATGTCATGAATGAAGTGACTCAAAGCAATGATCTATAGTTTGCTAACAAATAGATAAAGAGTAAACAATGAATCATATAAGCAAAAACTTTTCATGAATAGTACTTTCAAGACAAGCATCAAAAAGTTTTGCATAAGAGGTAACTCATAAAGCAATAGATTCAAAGTAAAAGGCATTGAAGCAACACAAAGGATGATTAAGTTTCAGCATTGCTTTCAACTTGTAACATGTATATCTCATGGATAGTTGTCAACATAAAGCAATATAACAAGTGCAATAAGTAAACATGTAAGAATCAATGCACACAAAGTTGACACAAGTGTTTGCTTCTAAGATAGAAAGGAGTAGGTAAACTGACTCAACATAAAGTAAAAGATAGGCCCTTCGCAGAGGGAAGCAGGGATTAAATCATGTGCTAGAGCTTTTTAAGTTTTCGAAAGCATATAGAGAGCACAAAATAAGTATTTGAGAGGTGTTTGTTGTTGTCAACGAATGGTAGTGGGCACTCTAACCCCCTTGTCAACCAGACTTTCAAGAGCGGCTCCCATGAAGGACGTTATCTTACCAGCAAGGTAGATCATCCCTCTTCTCTTTTGTTTACACATGTATTTTAGTTTCTTTATAGATGACACTCCTCCCAACCTTTTGCTTACACAAGCCATGGCTAACCGAATCCTCGGGTGCCTTCCAACATTCACATACCATGGAGGAGTGTCTATTGCAAATTAAGTTGCTTACTGATAAATCAGGGCAAAACATGTGAAGAGAATTATTAATGAAAGTTGTAATTAATTGGGGCTGGGCACCCCGTTGCCAGCTCTTTTTGCAAATTATTGGATAAGCGGATGTATATGCCACTAGTCCATTGGTGAAAGTCTGTCAGAAGTAAATGACAAGATTGAAAGATAAAACACCACATACTTCCTCATGAGCTATAAAACATTGACACAAATAAGGAGTAATAAAGTTTTGAATAGTTTAAAGGTAGCACATGAAATATTTACTTGGAATGGCAGGAAATACCACATAGTAGGTAGGTATGGTGGACACAAATGGCATGGGTTTTGGCTCAAGTTTTGGATGCACGAGAAGCATTCCCTCTCAGTACAGAGTTTAGGCTAGCAAGGTTGTTTGAAGCAAACACAAGTATAAACCGGTACAGCAAGAATCACATAAAAACATATTGCAAGTATTATAAGACTCTACACTGTCTTCCTTGTTGCTCAAACATTTTACCAGAAAATATCTAGACCTTAGAGAGAACAAATATGCATCCCAAGTCTCAACAAGCTCTACGGTAGTTCTCCACTACTAGGCTTTAACTACATGATGCAAGAGCTTAAACATGATCTACTTGAGAGCTCAAAACAATTGCAAAGTCAAATCGAAACAAGACAATGATCTACAAGAATGCATATGTCTTTTCCAATACCAACTACTACATGTAGCATTTTCTTTCTTCCAAACAAACACCAATCAATTTATTTAAACATAAACTCTCCAAATGATAATATAATGCAGCAAGAGAGTATTTATAAACAAGTGCTAACAGCTCGAAGAGATGCATGAAAAACAGGAGCTAAAAGCACTGCAGTAGCTAGTTAAGAATACTCAACAAATATAAGTGAAGAACATGAGTATTCACATGAAAAAGCGGAGCGTGTCTCTCTCCCACACAAGGATTGCTAGGATCCGAATTTATTCAAACAAAACAAACAAAAAAAAAACACACAGACGCTCCAAGTAAAGCGCATAAGATGTGAAAGAATTAAAATATAGTTTCACTAGAGATGACCTGATAAGTTTGTTGATGAAGAAGGGGATGCCTTGGGCATCCCCAAGCTTAGACGCTTGAGTCTCTCTGAATATGGTTGGGATGAACCACGGGGGCATCCCCAAGCTTAGGCTTTTCACTCTTCTTGATCACATAATATCACCCTTCTCGCTTGATCCTTGAAAACTTCCTTCACACCAAACTCAAGACAGTTCTCATTAGAGGGTTAGTGCATAATCAAAAATTCTCATATTCTGTAATGATACAATCAATCCCAAAGCTTCTGGACATTAGCTACAGCCACCAATGCTTTGTGGAGCAAAGAAATCCACACAAACACAGTAAAAGAGCGAATGCAAAACAAAAGGCAGAATCTGTCAAAAACAGAACAGTCTGGAATGACGAATTTTTTCGAGGCACTTAAGTTGCTCAGATGGATCTGGCCTAAAATAATGAAAGTTGCGTACATATCTCAGGAATATGCGTGATTTTTTCAGAATTTTTGAATTTTCTACAGGGAGATAAGCTCAAATCCGTGACAGCTAAAAATCTGTCACTGCGCAGAAATCCAAATCTTGCATCAACTTTCAATATAGAACTTTACTTGGCACAACATTGCGATAAAATAAAGATACAAAGGAGTTGCTACAGAAGTAACAAAACTCCTTGACTCAAAGAAAACAAAAATAACAGCAAATAAAAACGATGGGTTGTCTCCCATAAGCGCTTTTCTTTAACGCCTTTCAGCTAGGCGCAGAAAGTGAAAATCAAGTGTTATCAAGAGAAGAAGCATCAACATCATAACTTGCTCTAACAATAGAGTCAAAAGGTAACTTCATTCTCTTCCTAGGGAAGTGTTCCATACCTTTCTTGAGAGGAAATTGGTACCTTATATTACCTTCTTTCATATCAATGATGGCACCAACAGTTCGAAGAAAAGGTCTTCCCAAAACAATAGGACAAGATGCATTGCATTCAATATCCATAACAATAAAATCAACGGGACAAGGTTATTGTTTACGTAATAAAACATCATTAACTCGCCCCAAAGGTTTCTTCATAGCATTATCAGCGAGAAAAACATCCAAATAACAATGTTCCAAAGGTGGCAAATCAAGAATATCATAAAGCTTCTTGGGCAAAACTGAAATACTTGCACCAAGATCACACAAGGCATTGCAATCAAAATCATTCACCTTTACCTTAATGATGGGTTCCCAACCATCTTCTAATTTCCTAGGAATAGAAGCTTTAAGTTTCAACTTCTCCTCCCTAGCTTGCAAAAGAGCATTTGTAATATGCTTTGTAAAAGCCAAATTAATAGTGCTAGCATTGGGACTTCTAGCTAATTTTTGCAAGAACATAATAACTTCAGAGATGTTACAATCATCAAAATCAAAATCATTATTGTCAATGGTGGTGGAACCATTGTCTCCAATAGTTTGAAAAATTTCAGCACTTTTATCAGAAAAAGTTTCAGCAGTTTTAGGCAATTTCAAACGCTTTGCAGAAGTAGTAGAGACATTACCAACACCAATAACATTACCATCAATAGTAGGAGGCTTACTAGCATGTGAAACATTAGCATTACTAGTGGTGGTGATAGTACAAACTCTAACTATACTATTCTCTTTTTCAAGTTCTTCCTCTTTTTCCCACCTAGCATGCAATTCAGCCAACATCCTAATATTATTATCAATTCGAACTTGGATGGCATTTGCTGTAGCAAATGACTTAGTATCTTTAACTTCATTAGGCATAACTTTCAGTTTTAGAATTTCAACATCATGAGCAAGACTATCAACTTTAGAAGCAAGAACATCAATTTTTTCAAACTTTTCCTCAACAGTTTTATTGAAAGCTTTTTGTGTGCTAATAAATTCTTTAAGCATAGCTTCAAGATCAGAGGACACACTTCTATTGTTGCTGTAGGAATTACCATAAGAATTGCCATAACCATTTGAAGGATAAGGCTTATAATTGTTGCTACCAAAATTATTCCTATAAGCATTGTTGTTGAAGTTGTTGTTTTTAATGAAGTTTACATCAACATGCTCTTCTTGAGCAACCAATGAAGCTAAAGGAACATTATTAGGATCAACATGAGATCTACCATTCACAAGCATAGACATAATAGCATCAATCTTATCACTCAAAGAGGAGGTTTCTTCAACAGAATTTACCTTCTTACCTTGAGGAGCTCTTTCGGTGTGCCATTCGGAATAGTTGATCATCATATCATCAAGTAGCTTTGTTGCTGCACCTAAAGTGATGGACATAAAGGTTCCTCCAGAGGCTGAATCCAATAAGTTCCTTGAGGAAAAATTTAATCCTGCATAAAAGGTTTGGATGATCATCCAAGTAGTCAGTCCATGAGTGGGACAATTCTTCACCAAAGATTTCATTCTTTCCCAAGCTTGAGCAACATGTTCATTATCAAGTTGTTTAAAATTCATAATGCTACTTCTCAAGGATATAATCTTAGCAGGAGGATAATATTTCCCTATGAAAGCATCTTTGCATTTTGTCCAAGAATCAATACTATTTCTAGGCAAAGAAAGCAACCATTCTTTAGCTCTTCCTCTCAAGGAGAAAGGAAAAAGTTTCAGTTTTATAATATCCCCATCCATATCCTTATACTTTTGCATTTCACAAAGTTCAACAAAGTTATTAAGATGGGCAGCAGCATCATCAGTACTAACACCAGAAAATTGCTCTTTCATAACAAGATTTAATAGAGCAGGTTTAATTTCATAAAATTCTGCTTAGAAGCAGGTGGAGCAATAGGAGTGCATATGAAATCATTGTTGTTTGTGCTAGTGAAGTCACACAACTTAGTGTTCTCAGGAGTACTCATTTTGAAAAAAAAACAAACCGAATTAAAAACAAGTAACTAATTTTTTTGTGTTTTTGATAAAGAGAGCAAACAAGACTAAATAAAAATAAACTAAGCAAGACAAATAACAAAGTAAAGTGATTGGGTGAGAGACTCCCCTTGCTGTAGCAATGATGATTTCCCCGGCAACGGCGCCAGAAAACTTGCTTGATGCGTGTGAAGTACACGTTCGTCAGGATACCTCAAGTGTAAGGTTTGATGAGTACAGCAGCAAGTCTTCCCTTAGTTATGAAACCAAGGTTTATTGAACCAGTAGGAAAATCTCGATGCTACGAAGGTGTCAACGGCGTCAGAAACTTGGGCGTTGAAGGGAATGTTGAGGCGCCTTGTGCTCCCTAACAATGGTGCCAGAGAACTTGCTGAGCGTAGTTGACGTGGAACCTGCACACAAGACAATCAAACTACTTGCCCCGACGAGACAGTGAGGGTGTCAACCTCACCGGCTTGCTGAAAACAAAATTAGATGTATAGTGTGGAAGATGGTGTTTACTTGCAGCGAACAAAAGAGAACAATGATTGCAGTGGGTTGTATTATAGATGTAAAAGAATGGACCGGGGTCCACAGTTCACTAGTGGTGTCTCTCCAATAAGATAACTAACATGCTGGGTAAACAAATTACAGCTGGGCAATTGACAATATTGATAAGTGCATAAACATGCATGTGCAAGTGTAGTGTTGACTATGAGATTCATTTGGGCATTACAACAAAGTACACAGACCGCTATCCAGCATGCATCTGTGCCTAAATAGTCCACCTTCCGGTTAGCATCCGCACCCCTTTCAGTATTAAGTTGCAAGCAACAGACAATTGCATTAAGTAAAGTGCATAATGTAAACAACACATTCATCTTTAGACAAAGCATTGCTGTTTTACCCCTAGTGGCAACAACACATCTACAACCTTAGAACTTTCTGTCACTATCCCAGCTTAATAGAGGTTGAACCCAACTATCATGCATAAATACCCCTCTTGGAGTCACAAGCATTCACTTGGCTAGAGTTTCAACAGTAACGGAGAGCATGCAAGATCACAAATGACATAGACATGATAACACAATAATCAACTTGACATAGTATCAATATTCATCTGATCCCAGCAAACACAACATGTAGCATTACAATAAGATGATCTTGATCATGATAGGCAGCTCACAAGATCTAAACATGATGGCACAAGTGGAGAAGACAACCATCTAGCTATGCTATGGACCCATAGTCCAGGGATGAACTACTCACACATCACTCCGGAGGCGGGCATGGCGATGTAGAGCCCTCCGGTGATGATTCCCCTCTCCGGCAGGGTGCCGGGAAGAGCTTCAGAACCCTCCCGAGTTAGGGTCGACGACGGCGGCGGCAGCGGAATCTTTCTGGAATATGACTCGGGTAAGGGTTTTCGTCGGGGGAATAAATAGGCGAAGGGGCAGCGTCGGTGGAGGCCCGAGGGGCCACACCCCCTGGTGGCGCGGCCTGGGGCCCACCCACGCGAGAGGGGGTGTGGGCACCTCGGTGCCCCCCTTCGTCTCTCCTTCGGACTCCGTGACGGTGCTGGAAAAATAGGGACTTGGCCTTTTGTTTCGTGCAATTCCGAGAATATTCGCAGAAGTATTTTCTGGAACCAAAAACAGCATAAAACAGGAACTGGCACTTC